>JBBDGP010000524.1:1467500-2027652 GCA_037952835.1 Lithobates septentrionalis | reverse complement strand
CCAGTTTTTAATCTATGTATTCACCCTATGGTCCATGCCAACGGACCTTATTTTGTACAGTAAAGGTTTATGGGGAACTGTGTCAAATGCTTTTGCAAAATCCAGATACACCACGGCTACGGGCCTTCCTTTATCTAGATGGCAACTCACCAAGTAAAAAGTGTACTAAAGCGCTGATATAAATTAGTAAATAAATAAATAAGTGACAAATACTAGAAGATGACCAAATAATATAGCTTCAATTATTGTGTATGTGAACTGATATCACACAAAAAGTGTTGTATATATTCAAAATGTATAATGCGCTAATATTAACCTCCCAATATAACACGGTGTGATCTCTTAATGATTAATCAGTGAATCATGTGCAAAATAATCAAATAGAGCCTATTATAAATAACATAACATCCTTCACCATATCAAAATCCTATAACTAAATATCAATGTGATAATAAATTATTGAATACAATTAAAAAGAGAAAATTAAGATAAGATATATTAATGTGATGAACCACAGTGCACAGTATCTCAATAGGACAGCATACTGCTGTGAAAAAATATAACGTCTTTGGTCATCTGATGAATATAGACAGGTTTCAATGAGTTATCCCCAGTGATAGCTGGCTTGCTCATATATTCAGCTGCTCATTAGCATGGGCTGGCTTCTGGCTTTCAAAGAACTTCCGCAGTATGAAACAACAAAGAAAGAAAGACCATTGCGCAGCCAGTGTGATATGTAATCCCTATATAATAAGGGTAAAAAATTTCACTCACACTTTTCAGCAGAAAAAAATCGCATATGATAAGGTCAGTTGCATACAGCTAACAGCTGGGATCTCCTCACACGCCAACAGTGTACACACAGTACTGCTCGTCACTGGCTCCTCCTGGGTGGACAACACAGGTCCTTTGGAGGACAGCAATCTGCAGAGTTTTTGGAGTCACTGATTTGTATATACATGAGCTGAGAATGGCGATTTTGGTTTACATGGAATACATTGGATTAGCATGGCAGCCAGGCAGTGAGCATTTTCAGAATGAGAGATCAGCAATGGTAGCCTGAAGGTTTCATTTAATAATGAAGCTTTATATATTTCTGTGCTTGTATAGGCCATTACTTAACTTATACCTGGATGTCAAGATGCAGTTTACCCTTCAAAGTAGACATAAACTCAGCCAATCTAAACTCTGCTAATTCCATCAACAGATTCTTCAATGCTTGCACAGAAGAGCTCACTTGAGAGACTTTTGTTGGAGCACCCCTCCCCCTCCTCATTACCTCTTATTTAGTGGCCACCAGTGTATAGGATGTATCCCCTTCAGTTCTCCCACATAGAGGAGTTTATCTCCCATGGTTGAGACAAAGGATCTTCCATTCTATTACTAGAGTAGGACCCACTAATTCGGGGTACTTTGTCGCAGTAAGTGGGCTTAGCACTATATGACCATATAGTGTGACCAAACCCCCGTATTTTTGAAGATGTTCAGGTGTTTTTAACTAGCCCTGCAGGAAATGTCATTCTTGTATGTGTGCGCTGTAAAATATTTTGTACTGTTTGTAGGTCTTATAGCAGCACCATCTTGAATTTAAATGCATTGTATGGTGTGCCCCCCAAATATGTTCATGTTCTTGTATTTTGTTGGAGAGGCTCTGCAACTGCCATTTGGCCACACAATGGAAATCCCAGAGGAGTGAGGACAAATAAGTATAATACTGCTAGGATTTTGGGGGGTTTTAAAGCAAAATGCAATGAAAAATATCCAATTAAGGGCGTGTTTACACTTGCATTGCAATTTAGGTTAATATATATTCTGCTACATAT
This sequence comes from Lithobates septentrionalis, assembly GCA_037952835.1. Taxonomy (NCBI): domain Eukaryota; kingdom Metazoa; phylum Chordata; class Amphibia; order Anura; family Ranidae; genus Lithobates; species Lithobates septentrionalis. The sequence goes on along the minus strand of JBBDGP010000524.1, from coordinate 2,025,829 downwards.
TTTGGTAAAAAAATCCCAATAAGCGTATATTGATTGGTTTGCGCAAAAGTTATCGTGTCTACAAACAATAGGATATTTTATAGCAAATTTATTTATTTATTTATTTTTACTAGTAATGGCGGCGATAAACGATTTTTAGCGGGACTGCGACATTGCGCTGGACAAATTGGACACTAAGTGACACTTTGTTGGAAACAGTGACACCGATACGATCAGTGCTAAAAAATGCACTGTCACTGTACTAATGACACTGGCAGGGGAGAGGCTATCATCAGGGGTGATCAAAGTGTTAAATGTGTGCCTGGGAGTGCTTACTAACTGTGTAGGGGTGCTTGTACTAAGGGAAGACAGAGATCTGTGTTCCTGCTTTGTCACAGAACAACAATCTGCCTTGTTTACATAGGCAGACCGCTGTTCTGCCTTTCTCGGGAACGATCAGTGGGTCCAGGTGGACATGATGCTGATTGGCTCTCGCTGTGTCCAATCACAGCGGGAGCAGGTTGCTGGTGGTGTGTGTGCGCACCCCAGACCCGGAGTGCTAAATCATGTACAGGTACGTGATATTGCACAGGAGAGCCGTCTTGCCACTGTATATATACAGGATAAGGTCATCAAGCGGTTAAAATGATTTCTTAAAGTGGTGTTCCGGCCCGAAATTATACTTTTTAAATAAAAATACACAAGCTTAATGTATTCTAGTAAAGTTAGACTGTAAACTAAGGTCTGTTTTGTTAGTTTATAGCAGTAGTTTGTTATTTTATAAACTTACAGCAGGCCGTGGCCATCTTAAGTGTGGGCATCTGAAGCCAGACTGTATTTCTTCCTGGATCTCATCCTTGCAGATCTCGCACATGCTCAGTGCAGCACAAGCAGTGTAATAGGTTTCAGGTCAGGTTTCCATAGCAACGGCAGTTTCAGAGGAAGTTGCCGCCCCTTCCCAGAAGGCATTGCAAACAGGAAATGATGCGATGGGCCGCGGCCAGGGAGGAGGAAGTGAAAAATGAATACAGCAGATATACAGTAGGGGCTGAGAAAAAAAAATAAAAAATATCCAATTCGTTTACAGTGCACAGTTTAGTGAGGGATGCTGAAGAGTGTAAAAGTGGGTGGAACTCTACTTTAACTACTTCCCACCCAGTCAATGTACGTGAATGGCCGGGTGGGCGCTCTCTCCTTCTGAGTGGACGTTGAGGACATCCCTCTGAAGGAGGGGGATCGTGCGTGTGCGGGTCCGCTCAGAGTTGCCATCCCCAATGCGCTTGTGTCACCTGGACATGGCGCATCTCCGATCGACAAGAGGGCTCTGTAATTGGCCTTCCTAATCACATGACGGCCGTGTCCAATCACAGCCGTCATGTGATGTAAACACAGAGCCGGTTGCTAGGCAATCGACTCTCCTCACACAGAAGTTGTCAATGAGGAGAGGGGATGGCTGCAGCCGGATGGTGATCAGTGAGTATGAGCTGTTTTTTTACAGCTTTTTACTCACTGATCACCAACCTTGTGTCACCACACAATGTAAACACACATGTCCCCAAATAATAAAACCACCTGTCCCCACATATGTCCCACTAAAACCACATGTCCCAATGATTATCTGCACACATATGTCACATGATCATTTGCGTACATCTGTCCGTGATCACACGAACTAATTTTTTTTTACCAAAAACATGTAGCAGAATACATTTTGGCTTAAATGTATGACAAAATTCAATTTGATTGGATTTCTTTTAAATAGAAAGAAGAAAATATTGTTTTTTTTCCCCAAATTTCCGCTCTTTTTTTTTTTTTGCTTATATCACAAAAAAATAAAAACGGAGTCGTGAATAAATACCGCCAAAAGAAAGCTCTATTTGTGTGAACAAAATGATAAAAATTTCATCTGGGTACAGCATAGCATGACCGCGCAATTGTCATTGAAAGTGCGAGAGCGCTGAAAGCTGGAAATTGGTCTGGGAAGGAAGGGGGTGAAAGTGCCCGGTATTGATGTGGTTAAGGCAGAAGTTATTTATTTATTTTTATTACCTTAAAGAGGAGCTCCACCTTAAACAAAAAATATTAAAAGCCAGCAGCTACAAATACTGCAGCTGCTGACTTTTAATAAATTGACACTTACCTGTCCCAGGGCAAATCGGACACCAAGTGACACTTTTGACTTATTTTTTTTTTTTTTTTTGAACCGGTGACTTTATTACAGTAATCAGTGCTAAAAATATGCACTGTTAATGTACTAATGACACTGGCAGGGAAGGGTTTAACAGGGGCGATCAAAGGTTATGTGTGTCCTAGGGAGTGCTTCCCTGTTTGGGAATTGTCTGACTGGATGAAGACAGAGGAAATTGTTAGCCTTTTTAAAGTGGTTCTAAATGCTCAAGGTTCTTTACCTTAAAGCGATAGTAAACCCTCCGAAAGAAAACAATTTTAACAATATTATAAAAAAATTCATTTAGATTCAATTGGGCACTAGGAGTAAGCATAAAAATAGTTCTTACTGTAAATATCATATCAATCCGAAACGCTGCTTCTTCATAATAGCCAGTGGCCATCTCAACTGTGGTCTTCCACGTCTGAATTATATTTATTTCTGCCTGCAATACATTTTCGTCTCCGTAATGCCGCGCATGCGCAGCAATAGCATCGGCCATCTGTGTCTCCTCAACCCCGTGACGTTGCGAGGATCCTCTTGGGGAAGATTTAGGAGGAAGCATCGCGGGATGTCAGGGCTGATGTCAACAACAGGAAATGACGCAGCCCCGACATAGACACAGCATTTTTCCGGCAGGGTCTCGGCTTGCCAGAAAGATAGAAGATACGGCGCATGCGCGGGCGACGTCATCACAAACTAATATAGCGAAAACAAAACTCGCAAGGCATGCAGGTAAACACAAAATTAAAATTATTTGCCATATATAAAACACTGTAATTGCTAATATAATAGTCATAAGAATGGGTATACAACCGCTTTAATGCATTAATTTAAAAAAAAACCTTCTGGGTGCAGCTCCCCCCTCCCCTTATACTTACCTGAGGCCCATCACGATCCAATAATGTGCACTAGAGCAGTGCTTCTCCTGGGTTGCTCTCTCCTAATTGGCTCACATAGCAGTGAAAGCCATTGGCTCATGCTGCTGTTAATCACAACCAGTGAGCCAATGAGGAGAGAGCAGGGGCGGGGCCAAGCCATTCTTTGTGTGAATGAACACACACAGCGCGGCTCAGGAGTGAGCCTGTTTGAGTGCCCCTATAGCACTGGGGGCACTCAGCAGGGGGAGAAAGTAGGACCACCGGCGGGGCACCAAAAAGAAGAGGATTGGGGCAAAACAATAGGTGCATATAACACGTTTTGTTTTTAAAAGAAAAAAAAAAAATCTTTCATTTTAAAATCACTTTAACCCTTAAATTACTGCGTGTCCTTATAGGAAGTGAGGAGAAATGTCCCTATTTAGAAACGGCTAAAAAATCCAAAACAAAAATAAAATGCTTACCTTTCACCCTTCTTGATCCAATGCTGCCCCTGTCCCCCCTATTGAGAGGAGCAGAAGCCATTGTTAAATAAAGTTACACCCAAGCAAAAAATCCCCCCCCCCCCCCCACCCTGGAGTAAGGGCAATATTTCTTGCACCACACCTCCTCTAACGCTAAACGAATGACCTTTTAGGGGGCTTTTAAAGCGTTGCTTGTGGTAAATAAAGGGTACTAAAGTTTGTTGCCATTTCACGGACACAAGCAAATTTAAGGTTTGACATGCTGCTCTTCTGGGGTCCCCCGGGGGCTCTCGCGTCTCCTCCCCCGCATCAGATAACCCCCTAGGGGAAGCCCTTCCCCCGAGGGGGTTACCTTGCTGGCGCGCTCCCTAGTCCAGCATTCCATAGCCGCCGAATGTATGACTCGACCCCGCATCATTGGATTCGATTGACAGCAGCGGGAATCAATGGCTGCACTACTATCAATCAAGAGTCAAGAACTCTGGCCAGAGGAAGAGTGCGCTCCCGGTGGGTCAAGTTCCAGGGCTCAGGTAAGTAAAACGGGGGGCTGGGGGGGCCGGTCACTGCCAGGTGTTTTTTTACCTTAATGCATATGATGCAATAAGGTGAAAAAACACGAGGGTTTACAACACCTTTTAAGTAGGATAAAAAAAAAAGCAAACACTGATACTAATTTAAAAAAAAAGTCCAAAAACTGACCTTTGACCTTGACACAAACCCTGGCACTGACCTAGATCAAACCTTGGTCTAGGTATTTTTTTATTGTCATAAAAGTTATTTGCACACTTCTTTTTTTTTTTCTCTTTCTGCAAGGATACAATGTATCTCTCTCTCCTCTCTCTCCCTCGTTCACAGAGAAAGAACACATACATGGGCAGGCTTCACAGTGACTAATCACTGCTGCAGCTAGTCAAAAGCTATCACAGGGATCAGGTGACCCGGAGTCGGAATTTCCAGGTCTTGATTATTAGTTTGAGACCCGGGGGCTCTCAGAGAGGCCCCAGTCTTTGTGCTGGGTGTGCGCTGTGCGGCACGCTCTCAGCACAAAAGGAAATGCGCAACTTTACGGCCCAAAAGAAAAAAGCCCAGTCCAGTGGGGCCGCATATTTGAATACGCTCGGCACCAAGGTGTTAATATTTGCTAAGTCAATAGACCTCGCATTTGAGGACATAGGGGTCCTTAGAGAACCCATGGACAAAAGAATGGAGGTGTTGTTGAAACGGTCATGGGAAGTACTCATGACTAATTTTAAAGCCAGCAATGGCAACAACAGTGGTGGCTCATAATTTTAGAAGTCTGGCTGGACCAGCTTCAGGCCCATCTAGAAGAAGGGACTTCTCGGAAAGAAATCCTGGATTCCCTACCGATGCTGCAGAAGTTGGCAAGCTATATGGCAGACGCTTCTGTGGAATCTGTCAAACTCTCAGGCTAAAGCCGCAGCCCTAGTAAATTCTTCTCGCCAAATTGGGGACCTGATAGACCAGCGGGTCCTCATTCTGGTGCCACAGCAAGAAATAAACCAGGGTTTCTATTCGCATGTTTTTTCATGGTACGGAAACCACCGGGCAAATTTTGCCTAATATTGAACTTGAAGGCACTAAACAGATGGGTGGTCTGCAAGAAGTTTCGGATGGAAACAATTTTTACGGCAAAATCAATTCTTCCCCCAAATTGCGTTTTGGCTTCCCTCAATCTGAGGGACGCTTATTTGCACATCCCGATCCACGAAGAATCACAAATGTTTTTGAGAGTGGCGATCAAGTGGGGAAAGAAGGTCCGATATCTCCAGTGCAGGGCTCTGCTATTCGGCCTGTCCTCATCTTCCAGGATTTTTACGATGGTCCTGGCGGAAGCACTAGCCCCCCTGATACTAAAAGGGATCTCAGTCATCCCATATTTAGACAACCTTTTTATTTATTTTGCTCCCTCCTCGCTCCAACTACAGGGGGATCTGCGGGTGGACGTTTCCTTTCTGGAAGATCTGGGGTGGTTGATAAACGAAGACAAATAAAACCTGACCCCAGCACGTGCTCTTTGATACCTAGGGTTCTTTGTTTACTTGGTGACGCAGAAGGTCTATCTCATGGAGGAGAACATAGAAAAAGTAAAGGCGACAGCAGCCTTTTTTCAGAACAGTCTGGTGCTATCCGTCCGTTCAGCCATGTCGTGTCTAGGTCTTCTGGCAGCAGCAATGCCAGCAGTACCATGGGCAAGGGTCCGTTTCGGGTGTCTCCAGGCCAATATCCTGAGAAGCTGAGGTGGGACACAACAATCGCTGGACGTGACCTTCAGCTTATCCCCGAAGACCAAGAGATCTCTGTGGTGGTGGAGGGATGAAGAAAACCTTTTGCAGGGTCTGCAGTGGCTTTTCCGGTGTCTGTCCGTATTGCCACGGATGCCAGTGCCTGAGGATGGGGGGGGCCACTGGGGGTCAAGTGTGGAGGCAGGCTCTTAAATAGGGGGACACAGTGTCCTTCCTTAATCAGGCTGGGGAGCACCATATTTTTTTTTTCTTGGGCCGAGGTAAACCTGTGCTCAATATCCGCAGCCCACCTAAAGGGAGTGGACCATCATCTGGCCGATTTTCTGAGTCGACACCAAGTGCGCGAATTGAAATGGTCACTGAACAAGGATGTTGTCCAGAGGTGGATTTATTTCCCAGCAAGGCAAATGCCAAGGTTCCAGTGTACTTCACGTTGGAAAGAGAAGTGGGGGCCAAGGGGATAGATGCCTTGGCTCAAAAGTGGGCATTTTGCCTATACTATGCCTTTCCCCCGTTCAAACTTATTCCCCTGGTTCTGAAAAAGTTTGTTCAAGAGTGCACCACAATGATTCTAGTGGTCCCGTATTGGCCGAAGAGGCCTTCGTTTTCAACACTACTACACCTGGCGGCAGAGCCCCCCCCCCCTCATGCTGCCCAAGAGGAAGTATCTGCTGCCTCATGGCCCAGTCCTGTTGCCAAAAATACAGAGCCAGAAATTGGCGGCATGGTGTCTGAGGAAAGCCTCTTGAAGTCTAAGGGGCTCTCAGACAGGGTAGTGAATACGATTCTTTCCAGTAGGAAGAAAGTGACCCAAGCCATTAGTGTTAAGTTTTGGAAAGTTTTCTTGGTTAGACACCAAGAAGGTGTCTGTTTGTATACCAGCCATCTTAGAGTTTCTACAGGACGGCGCGGACTAAGGACTGGCTATCAGTACATTAAAGGTTCAGGTAGCGGCCATGTCTGTCATTTTTTTTTTTTTTTTTGGAGCAACTCCTGGCGTTAGACCCGCTAGTCAGCAGGTTCTTTAACCACTTGCCCACAGGGCACTTACACCCCCTTCCTGTCCAAGCCATTTTTCAGCTTTCAGCGCTGTCACACTTTGACAATTGCACGGTCGTGCTACTCTGTACCCAAACAAATTTTTTATCATTTTCTTCACACAACTAGAGCTTTCTTTTGGTGGTATTTAATCACTGCTCGTTTTTTTTTTTATTTTTTACAAAAAAAAAAAAAAATTTGAAAAAAAATGTTTTTTACTTTTTTTTTTTCTGTCAGTAATTTTTCGCCTGAACTGGTGGGCATTGATGAGGTGGCACTGATGAGGAGGCACTAATATGCCATGCTGATGGGCACTGTTAGGTGGCACTGGTGGACACAGATAAGCGTTACTGATGGGCGTTGATGGGTGGCACTGGGAGACACTGATGGGGATTGATCGACAGCAGTGATGGGCAGCACTGATAGGAGGCACTGATTGGCATCACTAATGGGCACTGGTGGGCACTGATTGCTGGCATTGGTGGGCACTGGTGACACTATATTGTAATTGAGGCACTGATGATAAGTGCCCTGATTACATTCCTAGATGCCCCCCTGCCTGGAGATGCCGCTGATCGGCTCTCCTCGCCACACACTCTGTGTGTGGCGAGGAGAGCTGATTACCGGAATCTCCGTGTTTACATGTGACCGACTGTTGGACACAGCCGATCACATCGGGGTCGTGCCGTGTCCTAGCAACACGGCGCGGCTGTTCTGGGACGTCATATGACGGCATCCCAGAACGAGAGCCGCACCATGTCTCCATCATTTGACGGTGGGCGGGCGGCAAGCAAGCAGTTATGGGGTTGGCCAGAGTTAGGCCCATTCTATTCAAAATTCTGCCAAAATGGAATTTGCGTTAGTATTGCGAGGTTGGATAAAACGGTCGCAAGAAGAACTGTCCTTAGTTGGCCACTCAACTTTTTTTTTGGTTGCAATTTCCACAGCCAGGCATATTGGCGAGCTGCAGTCACTTTCTATTAAATGTTTTTGAGGACAGGCTGGTAATGCGTGTGACCTAGGGTTCTTGCCTAAGGTGGTCTCTAAATTCCACAGGACTCAGGAGATTGTTTTGCTTTCTTTCTGTGAGCCTCAAACTAATCCAAAAGAAGCGTAATTCCACCAGCTGGACAAGAGGGCCTGTGTTATGCTTTATTTGAAACTGTCCGAAGGCATTAGGAAATCTAATGCCCTATTCATATTGCATTCTGGTAAAAAGTTAGGGTTCCTAGCTTCGAAAAGCACAGTCGCCAGGTGGATCAAACAAACTATTGTCGAAGCTTACAAAATTTTGGAGTGCCCTTTTTCCCCGTTGGCTCACTCCACGCGGGTGCTGTGTGCTTCTTGGGAGTAGAGAGCTGGAGCGACACCAGAACAAATTTGCCAAGCAGCAACATGGTCAAGCTGCTTGACGTTCACAAAGCATTATAGACTGAAGCTTATTTCAGCGCGGGATCAAGCATTTGGGAGAAGGGTCCTCCAGGCGGTAGTCCCCCCTAATCTGGTAAATTCTCGTTGAACTTCTCTAGTGCTGTCCTGGACAGACGACTAGAGAAAACCCAAAGTTAGACTTACCGGTAACTTGGTTTCTAGGAGTTGTCCAGGACAGCAGGGATTCCCTCCCTATATGCTGTTATAACCTTGGACGAGTGGTTTTTGTTATTTCAGAAGCCGTTCTGGGGAAGTTCTCACATAAAGTTTTGGGAAGAGGGACGGTAGCCACCCTTTATGGATTTAACCCTTTGTGTTTTCTACCTCTGGAGGTGGAGCCTTTCTAGTGCTGTCCTGGACGACTCCTAGAAACCGAGTTACTGGTAAATCTAACTCTGTTTTTCTGTTTTTTGTCATATGCAGACTGAGCATCGTGCACTGGTATCTGTGAACGGCGATCCTAAAACATTCCTGGTCATGTGAGTTACAATGCAACTACACGGCCTGCACATCATTGAGTGCATGTAAAACACGCTCAGGTAACTTGTGGTTGTCTGCCTGTTGGACTGCAGGTATCCCAATGTACAATCATCCGCCTAGTCTATCTTGCTTTCCACCTGCGGACATACAGTTGTGAGACACAGCCAGTAATAGCCTAAGCTTTGCTCCATTTAAAAAAACCAAAAAAACGGCTTTTAACGCAATAATGGTAAACCTATAGAACGATGTGCTGGAAACCTGCGTTTTGTGCGCATTTCCCACACCATGTTCAAAATGCACTGCAGTTACAGTGGGTGTCAATGTTAAGTGAATGACACCCCAAAGCAGGTTGCAAACGCGATTGCACGGTACAGAAGCAGCATGTTCCCCGGCTGCAGTGTGTTTCCAAAATTGTACATGTACTATTTTTGTTGCAGTGTGATTTGTGCTCATTCCAAATGAATGGGCTCAAATCACACTGCACTCAACCACATATGAATTGCACAGGAATGTGAGTGCGATATCTAGTGTAAACCAGGCCCTTAGACATTAGTTCATCTGGTTCAGTAAAGAAATGTATTAAATCCTGTTTCCATTGTAATTGGAACAGCTTTTTATAGATGGATTCTTGTTAAACTGCATTGTTCATCCCCTATTACTGGACAGCCTTATGATGCAACCAGTCTTTTCAACATATACCTAAATCTAAATAGTTTTCTTCACATCCGGTCTTAAAATCCAAACAGGAAGTGAAAGGATAGTTTTCCAATGTGAGGGAAATGTCACCTGATGGTTTTCAGGGGAAACTAAAATTTTGGATTTACTCCCATTTTCTTTCCCAGTGATTATAGTGATCAGGGCAAATAGAGGCAGTAAATCTTCTAACACAGACCATAGGAAAAACGGTGGTTCTAACCCTTCGCTAGTCTATCCAAATCTTCAAATAAAAAAAAAATAAAAAAATGTTTTTTATACTTTAATGGCATTGGAACTGGCCAGATGCCTGTTGAGGAGAGCTGTATAAATGCAATAATAATCTAAATGCAGTGTTCGTTTTTGTGAACTGAACATTGTAAAATCTCATGGGATAAAATATTGAAAACATATAAGATACGACTTTGATGCTATTTTATACTAAACTTTTTGTGTAGATTTCGTGGTGTGTTTTTTTTTTTTTTTTTTTTTTTTTTTTTTTGTGAAAAGTGAAAAGAACTCACCGCTCCAGGTGTAACTAATATGCCCACTGGAGCACACACCTGAGTTCTAGCCCCGGCTCGCCTCCGTGGTAAATCGTCAAAATAAGATATAGCTGCACCTCACAGCTCCAAGTAAAGTTTATTGGAATATCAAAATATCCAAAATGACACCAGAGGACACCAGCAGTGGTCAAGGTAGACTTGTTTCACACAACAGAAATGTGCTCAATCCTTACCCTAATGATTAACCACATTTCTGTTGTGTAAAACACTTTTACTTGGAGCCCAGGTGAGGTGCAGCCATTTCTTATTTTGATGTTCTGACAGCCCCTCCTCACCAGAACACACCGGTCAGCATTCTTAGACGTGCGCTAAAAGCGCTAATCGGATGACCTTTTTCAACCATGCCCCTTCAACAGAAGCTGGACCAGCTGCTGTACACACGAGCCGAGTGTCATCCGGTTTCTCTTTTTAAGCGGCTGATAATGCCTAATATTCAGCCCGTATTCGGGCTTAAAGTGGAGTTCCACCCACTTTTACAACTCTTCAGCATCCCTCACTAAACTGTGCACTGTAAACAAATTGGATATTTTTTTATTTTTTTTCTCAGCACCTACTATATATCTGCTGTATTCATTTTTCACTTCCTCCTCCCTGGCTGCGGCCCATCGCATCATTTCCTGTTTGCAATGCCTTCTGGGAGGGGGCGGCAACTTCCTATGAAACTGCTGTTGCCATGGAAACCTGCCCTTAAACCTATTACACTGCTTGTGCTGCACTAAGCATGTGCGAGATCTGCAAGGATGAGATCCAGGAAGAAATACAGTCTGGCTTCAGATGCCCACACTTAAGATGGCCACGGCCTGCTGTAATTTTATAAAATAACAAACTACTGCTATAAACTAACAAAACAGACCTTAGTTTACAGAGTAACTTTACTAGAATACATTAAGCTTGTGTATTATAGGGGTATTTTTATTTAAAAAGTATAATTTCGGCCGGAACACCACTTTAAGGGCTTCTCAGTAGTTGTGGCTTTCTCAACAAAAGTAGTTATCGAACTCTGATTGTGCTACTATATGTGGTCAGAAAAGCTGTCAATCAGTTTAGCTTATCGTCTGGTAAATATATGTGAGGTTTTTCAGAAGATGCTTATGTTACAAATTGGTCACTTGTACCTACAGGTAAGTTTATAATAAAGCTTGGCTGTAGGTACGAGGAGTATCTCTTAAACATGCACTGTGCTATAAGGAGGGGCATACTTGTGCAGTTCATGCAGAGCTTGGTGCCGCGGCCAACACTACTGCATGTGCAGGAGTAAAGTCATCATGGCTCGGCCATTCAAACACCCGCAAACCAGGAAGGCAGACTGGCTGAAGATGGAAGCCCTGTCAGCAGTGACAGTGCACCGCTGGAGGGCTTCTTTTTAAGGTAAGTCTTTCATAATGCGCTAGTATGCAATGCATACTAGCACAAAATGATTTTTCTTTGTAGGGAGAAGATTATTTTATTTTTTAGTTAAGCTTACTAGCACTTTAAAGCAAACATTTTATTATATTGCAACTTGCCAAATCTTAGATGTGATGTCTGAATTGTTTTTTAAAAGTAGAAGCTCTCTTCCAGATGTAGCAGTTACAGGGTTGGGACAAACCATTTTAACACTGACAGGAGGTTTACAATGATCAGCTTTTATTTATGTAAAACCTTTGCCCCAAAAGGAAAAAAAAACAGTTTTGCTGTAACTGATAAGTGTGAGCTTGTCAGAAACCATGAATCAGACTGAGACGGAAGTACAGTTAAATCTCACTTGTCTAATAATAATAAAAATAGGTAAACCGAGTAAACGTAGTCAAAACATAGTCAGAGTTCAGGAACCGGAACGTATAGTCAGACAAGACAAAACACCAGGGAGCCAGAGATGAGCGTAGTAGAACAGCAAGCAGGATCTGGAGCCAGAAGGAATGTCAGCCAAGCAAGTCTTTTTTACCGGTGCACAGGAGAGCGTTTCTAGAGATGTGACCAAGGCGAAGGCAGAGATCATCTGGGCTGGACGGATTAAGTAGGCAGGACTGACAAGCAGGATATCATCAACAGGTGAGTCACTGTGGAGAGATAGGAGCTGGCAATTAGCTGACAGCTGAGCGGGGCCAGCTCAGAGAAGGATGGCTGAGCCCAGCCCTGACAGAGCTTAGGTTTGGCTTCAATTTGTTAGTTTTTAAAGCTGGATACACACTATACAATGTTCTTTAGATTTTTTTTTTCCTTTAGATTTACCAAAACCATATAATATGAGAACCTTAACAGTTTCAATTTGTATGCAATCAGGCAGGCCCTTGCACTACATGGTTTTGGTAAATCTAAAGTAAATCAAACAACAAAAGTAGCGTGTATCCAGGTTTATTGTGCTAGTACATCTAACACTCCCCTACCTCTCAGAGTGAAAATGCTGCTGTCCAAAGGTCGCCCTGTGCTCCTTCATCCAGGGCGGAGGCACATACATGAGGTGTGTTACAGGCCAGATCACCAGATGAAAACGGGGGAACCTAAAAATGAGGAAAACAAATGAGAAACCACATTTAATGATAGATAAGCTGCAATTTATTACATTTTTGGGTTTAGTACTACTTGAAGGCCACATGCACATTTAGCCCGGTGTATGAGATTCTGTCCTTTTAGCTGCTGGCAATCTGTCAAACTCTGAGATGCTGACAAAAGCTCTGGCTGGATAACCCATTGAGTGGTACTTACATTTTGGGCAGTATGTGCTCAGGGACAAATACCTGTATTAGTTGGTCCGTGTGCGCATAACGTCCTAAACGTAAGTACTGCTAGGTGCACCGTCCAGCTACAGCAGTTGTCAGCCTTTCATAGTGTGAGACAGACTGCCGGTGTTCTATCGTAGTGCCCGGGACAAACGGCGCATGCTCCATACGGAACAGCACAACAGCGGAGTTTACGATCAGCTGTTATGTCGGAGAGACGGCGCATGCGCACATGTGTTTTGCAGCACTGGCCTTCATTTAAAAATCCGCCCTTCACCGACATGAACACTCCTCGCCAGAGCAAGGCACAATCTGACAGAAAAATGTCTTCCGTTGGCTATTGTGCGCAGTGCCGTCTCACCGACACAACAGCTGATCGTAGACTCAGCTGTCGTGCTGTTCCGTACGGCGCATGCGCAGTACATCCTGGGCACTTCTCGAAAGCGGGCACTATCCATGAGAACACCGGCAACTGGGCTGGACTGTACACCTGTGCCCTCCACCCACAGCTAAACATTGGAGCCTCGTGCATTGGGACTAAACACCCATTGTGCATGAGGCCTAAAAGATTCATTTTCTGTTCAGAATCTGTTTTTCTTTTAGCTTTCAATTACAATAGAAGTCTGAACCATTAGTTTTTTTTCTATTATTATTATTATTATTATTATTGTTATTTTTTTTTTTTTTTTTAGGGAACTTGCCATAATTGGAGTGTACACAGCATCTATTATGTTTTGTACTTGGCAAAATATATTGTCATATGCTTGGGCCTCTGGGTTAAAAGCTTTTCATTGGTTTTCATTACATTCGTTTGTAATATTGGCAATTAGGGTTGCACTGATGCCGATACCGAGTACTTGGGCAATTGCTCCGATGCTTTATCTGATACCTGGGCAGTCGGGATGATCGGTGCGGTGGTGGGGAGGGTTACAAGCACTGATCCCCCCCCCCCCCCCCCGGTATAGATTTCAATAAAGCAGCTAGAAGCCGCTTCTCCTCCTCTCCCCTCCGCGGCTTCCAGCTGCTTTATTGAAATCTATACAGGGGTGATCGGTGCTTGTAACTCCCCCCACCTCCGCACTGATCACCCCTGGCTGTCCCTATATACTCCCCTCAGTCCCCCTCCATGTACTCTGCTCTTCCTGTCCCCCCTCGGTGTGTGTGCTCTGCTCCTCCGGTCCCCCTCTGTGTGTGTGTGTGTGTGTGTGTGTGTGTGTACTCTGCTCCTCTGGTCCCCCTCCGCGCCAGTCTTTCAGGATGGAGAGCGGAGGAAGGAACTGGTAAATCTGTCGGCTCCTTCCCATTCCGAATGAACAGTCGGTGATCACTGACTCTGTCCATTCTTAACTGAGCATTTTAAACTATGTTTACGATGCTTCAGTTTATGAATGGAGAGGAGCCTCTGTCTCCTCTCCATTCATCTCCAGTGCAGCTGAGGCTGCTGAGAAAGTGACGGGGGGGAATCTCTATCCTCAGTCCCTTTCGGTGTCTCAAAAGAGATGTCGGGGTCTGTCAAGACCCCTAATATCTCACAAAAGCCCCCCCCCCCCCCCCAACAGAGCTGATAAAAAAAAAAGAATTGTAAATTTTAAAAATAATAAAATAATATTAAACGAACACACTGACACTGCCCCCCCCCCCCCCCCAAAAAAAAATTTGTAATAAATAAATTGTAAAAAATTTAAAATCAAAAACTGACAGTCCACCCGTCATCAGTGCTGCATAATAGTGCCACTGTCACATGACATTAAAAAAAAAAAAAAGTATCGATACTTGTACTCGATCTTAAGGTGGTATTGGTGCAACCCTATTGGCAATTAAGTAAACCTTGTGGTGCCACTTGTAGTCGAGCGACGCTTAGGGTCGGATTTACTTACTTTAAACCAGAAGTGATTATTCATCTTCGCTGATGTTAGCCACATGCACACTGCTTGTAGGAATTTTCCAGATGGAGGACCTGGGTGGCCATTTGACTTTTCCCAGCAGGGCAAGCATTGTATTTCCCCCCCCCCCTCCGCTGTTCATTTGTGACAGGTTCCTGTCATCCCCTTTACATAGCTATCAGCTCACTCTTGTTTCCCTCTTCTGATTTTTTTCATTTTATCTGCATATGCTAGAGAGTAAATGATTTTACTATTCTGTCAGTTAACAGGTTAAGACTAAATGTTTTCTTCAAATGAATCTTTACTTCCCACATTTTACTATTCTTGCTCCAGAAATCCTGTAATGATTACTGTTATAAAAGTTTTCTATTGGGATCTGCAGTTTTAAACACTCAGTTCAATTGTGCAATCGACTCTAATGGCTGGCCATAAATGATTTAGCTTCCAAAAGCTAGAAGACGTCATTGCCAGTATCAAATGTGATGGCACATCAGTCCCCCTAAATGCGATCTCTGCAATATTTCTTGCCATGCTTTGTTTTTGGCTAGCTCCAAAAACAGTCCTTGTCTTGTTAAAATCTGATATGATTTTGTATAGAACTGTTGCTAAGTAAATGAGAGACTAATACATTACATCAGGGGTAGGCAACCTCGGCCGTCCAGCTGTGGTGAAACTACAAATCCCATCATGCCTCTGCTTCTAGGAGTCATGCCTGTGATTGTCAGGGTCTTGCAATGTCTCATGGGACTTGTAGTTTTCAAAACAGCTGGAAGGCCGAGGTTGCCTACCCCTGCATTACATAGTTTGGTTGAAAAAAGACGCATTCCATGAACGTATTACCATGAATGTCCATATGTGAGTGATTAGGTCCATACATATGTATTTATCCAATGAAAAAACACTTCAGACAGGTGAAAAGGATGTGTAATAGCAGATACCTCCACCTAACTCCCTTTGGGCACACTCTCACCCTAACACATTGACCCTCATAACAAAGGTCAAATGGTGCCTCCATTAGATCAGTAGGATCTGTTTGGCCAGCTGGACTCTTGTCAGAGATCCCAATATCCTCCTCAGAACTCCAGTAGTCATTCGCAGCTCAGGTTTTGCAAGGCGGATATTTTATTTGTGAAGATCTTTATCTGTGCAGATCTACACACATTTACTTCATTCAGTTTTGTGACAAGTATTAATTCTGCCCTGTGAGTATGCACTGCTGTGGTACAAAGCCTGCCTTCTGAACTGCAATGGTGCTGAGGGGTAGGGTTTCAGGAGTCGTCAGCACGGGAATTACAACCTGCAGGCAGCATGGTACCATGGGATATGTGGTCCTCTCCTGAAAAGTTGAATCAGTTAACATGTTCCAAAGGTGAACATAGCCTTTAAATTACCACTATTGCCAAACATTTTTGTCCATTGAAAGACATAGGAAGTCTAAAGTGGAGCTACACTGTATCTGAGCACCACAAACCAAAACACCCTAGAGCTGCACAATTAATCGTTAAAAAATTGTGATCTTGATTCTACCCCCCTCTCACGATCTCTCTCTATTGCGGAGTTTCCGATTCTTTCATGTAACAAGTGTAGACTTCTCTGCTCACTCATCTGTCAATAGAAAAAAAAAACGGGCACTCTGCCAACATTGTTGGTGCTAGTAGATAACTAGAAACATCTGTAACTCTTCCTTCTTAGATCAAAGGGATAAACTTCTGTGTGTAAATGCAGGAAGTTTAGCCACTTAACCACTTGAGCCCCGGACCATTATGCTGCCTAAGGACCAGAGGTCTTTTTCCAATTTGGCACTGCGTCGCTTTAACTGCTAATTGCGCGGTCATGCAATGCTGTACCCAAACGAAATTTGCGTCCTTTTCTTCCCACAAATAGAGCTTTCTTTTGATGGTATTTGATCACCTCTGCGGTTTTTATTTTTTGCGCTATAAACGGAAAAAGACCGAAAATTTTGAAAAAAAATGATATTTTCTACTTTTTGTTATAAAAAAAATCCAATAAACTAAATTTTAGTCATACATTTAGGCCAAAATGTATTCGGCCACATGTCTTTGGTAAAAAAAATGTCAATAAGCGTATATTTATTGGTTTGCGCAAAAGTTATAGCGTCTACAAACTAGGGTACATTTTCTGGAATTTACACAGCTTTTAGTTTATGACTGCCTATGTCATTTCTTGAGGTGCTAAAATGGCAGGGCAGTACAAACCCCCCCCAAATGACCCCATTTTGGAAAGTAGACACCCCAAGGAAATTGCTGAGAGGCATGTTGAACCCATTGAATATTTATTTTTTTTGTCCCAAGTGATTGAAAAATGACAAAAAAAAAAAAAAATATTTACAAAAAGTCGTCACTAAATGATATATTGCTCACACAGGCCATGGGCCTATGTGGAATTGCACCCCAAAATACATTTAGCTGCTTCTCCTGAGTATGGGGATACCACATGTGTGGGACTTTTTGGGAGCCTAGCCGCGTACGGGGCCCCGAAAACCAATCACCGCCTTCAGGATTTCTAAGGGTGTAAATTTTTGCTTTCACTCTTCACTGCCTATCACAGTTTCGGAGGCCATGGAATGCCCAGGTGGCACAAAACCCCCCAAAATGACCCCATTTTGGAAAGTAGACACCCCAAGCTATTTGCTGAGAGGCATATTGAGTCCATGGAATATTTTATATTTTGACACAAGTTGCGGGAATGTGACACTTTTTTTTTTTTTTTTTTTCTTTTTTTCATAAAGTTGTCACTAAATGATATATTGCTCACACAGGCCATGGGCATATGTGGAATTGCACCCCAAAATACATTTAGCTGCTTCTCCTGAGTATGGGGATACCACATGTGTGGGACTTTTTGGGAGCCTAGCCGCGTACGGGGCCCCGAAAACCAATCACCGCCTTCAGGATTTCTAAGGGTGTAAATTTTTGCTTTCACTCTTCACTGCCTATCACAGTTTCGGAGGCCATGGAATGCCCAGGTGGCACAAAACCCCCCAAAATGACCCCATTTTGGAAAGTAGACACCCCAAGCTATTTGCTGAGAGGCATATTGAGTCCATGGAATATTTTATATTTTGACACAAGTTGCGGGAATGTGACACTTTTTTTTTTTTTTTTTTTCTTTTTTTCATAAAGTTGTCACTAAATGATATATTGCTCACACAGGCCATGGGCATATGTGGAATTGCACCCCAAAATACATTTAGCTGCTTCTCCTGAGTATGGGGATACCACATGTGTGGGACTTTTTGGGAGCCTAGCCGCGTACTGGACCCCGAAAACCAATCACTGCCTTCAGGATTTCTAAGGGTGAAAATTTTTGATTTCACTCTTTACTGCCTATCACAGTTTCGGAGGCCATGGAATGCCCAGGTGGCACAAAACCCCCCCAAATGACCCCATTTTGGAAAGTAGACACCCCAAGCTATTTGCTGAAAGGCATGGTGAGTATTTTGCAGCTCTCATTTGTTTTTGAAAATGAAGAAAGACAAGAAAAAACATTTTTTTTTTTCTTTTTTCAATTTTCAAAACTTTGTGACAAAAAGTGAGGTCTGCAAAATACTCACTATACCTCTCAGCAAATAGCTTGGGGTGTCTACTTTCCAAAATGGGGTCATTTGGGGGGGTTTTGTGCCACCTGGGCATTCCATGGCCTCCGAAACTGTGATAGGCAGTGAAGAGTGAAATCAAAAATTCACGCCCATAGAAAGCCTGAAGGCGGTGCTTGGTTTTCGGGGTCCCGTACGCGGCTAGGCTCCCAAAAAGTCTCACACATGTGGTATCCCCGTACTCAGGAGAAGCAGCAGAATGTATTTTGGGGTGTAATTTCACATATTTCCATGGCATGTTTGAGCAATATATCATTTAGTGACAACTTTGTGCAAAAAAAAAAAAAAAAAATTTGTCTCTTTCCCGCAACTTGTGTCGCAATATAAAATATTCCATGGACTCGACATGCCTCTCAGCAAATAGCTTGGGGTGTCTACTTTCCAAAATGGGGTTATTTGGGTGGGTTTTGAACTGTCCTGGCATTTTATGCACAACATTTAGAAGCTTATGTCACACATCACCCACTCTTCTAACCACTTGAAGACAAAGCCCTTTCTGACACTTATTGTTTACATGAAAAAGTTTTTTTTTTTTGCAAAAAAATTACTTTGAACCCCCAAACATTATATATTTTTTTAAAGCAAATGCCCTACAGATTAAAATGGTGGGTGTTTCATTTTTTTTTTTCACACAGTAATTGCGCAGCGATTTTTCAAACGCATTTTTTGGGGAAAAAACACACTTTTTTTAATTTTAATGCACTAAAACACGCTATATTGCCCAAATGTTTGATGAAATAAAAAAGATGATCTTAGGCCGAGTACATGGATACCAAACATGACATGCTTTAAAATTGCGCACAAACGTGCAGTGGCAACAAAATAAATACATGTTTAAAAGCCTTCAAAAGCCTTTACAGGTTACCACTTTAGATTTACAGAGGAGGTCTACTGGAAAAATTACTGCACTCGATCTGGCCTTCGCGGTGATACCTCACATGCATGGTGCAATTGCTGTTTACGTTTGACGACAGACCGCCGCTTGCGTTCGCCTTAGCGCGAGAGCAGGGGGCGACAGGGGTGTTTTTTTTTTTTTTTTTTTCTTTATTATTTTTTTGCTTTTTTAATCTTACTTTTAAACTGTTCCTTTCATATTTTTTTTTTTTAATCATTTTTATTGTTATCTCGGGGAATGTAAATATCCCCTATGATAGCAATAGGTAGTGACAGGTACTCTTTTTTGAAAAAATTGTGGTCTATTAGACCCTAGATCTCTCCTCTGCCCTCAAAGCATCTGACCACACCAAGATCGGTGTGATAAAATGCTTCCCCAATTTCCCAATGGCGCTATTTACATCCGGCGAAATCTAAGTCATGAAATACTCGTAGCTTCCGGTTTCTTAGGCCATAGAGATGTTTGGAGCCACTCTGGTCTCTGATCAGCTCTATGGTCAGCTGGCTGAATCACCGGCTGCGTTCTCAGGTTCCCTGTTGAGACAGGAGAGCCAGAGAAAAACACGGAAGACGGTGGGGGGGGGGGGCATTCCCTCCCACGGCTTGTAAAAGCAGTCTAGAGGCTAATTAGCCGCTAGGATTGCTTTTACATGAAAGCCGACCGCTGGCTGAAAAGAATGATACCAAGATGATACCTAAACCTGCAGGCATCATTCTGGTATAACCACTCAAAGTCGTGAATGGCGTACCTGAAGACAAAAAAATGGTTAACAATGGTTAACAATAAAGCACAGTAAAGTGTAAATAATTACACACCTGAAAACAAACATGATAAAACATAATAACAATAACAATAAAACATTGCAGAATAGAATACAGTAAAAAAGAGCAGAACAATAGAGAGAGAGAATAGAGAGAGAGAGAACAATAAAACAACAACTATTTTTTTTTATTTCTTATTTTTTTTTTTTTTTACACTTTTTTTGTAACTAACTCTTATAACGGTAACCGGTTCCAGGTTCGGGTCTCTCAAAATGCGATGGCATCTTGGGAGACCCTGTGAAAGTGTGCCTAGTCTGTGCAATGCTGTACCCTACGCTAATACTCAACTAGTGAATGGTAGCGTTCAAAACATTCACCAATGCAAAGACCAGGATTGTCAGGACAGGAGGGACAATAATAGCAGGTGTCACGCCTATATCCGCGCTTGCTGCAGACACGACATCTTTTTTGGGGGGGTTCGTTGGGTAGGGGTACTTGGGAGGACATAAAGAAAATGCCTCTCATGCAGCCGACTGCATTTGGTTGGGGATGTGAATGGGGGAAGTACGGGCGCTGCAGAAGCGGTGGGTTCCCAATTAGGATTGGCGAATGCAGCAGGAAGGGCATTATGGGCACGACGAGCCTGTGTTTGTCTTTTTGGTGGCAGCGGGACACTACTTGTGCTTGCCACCTCACCAGCTTGAACTGCACTTATGGGACTCGCCACGTCACCACGTGTTACTGCAGTGCTGGTTTGACTACGACCGGGGTGTACTAGGCCGCTGGTGCTTGCCAGTTCACCAAAACGCTACCAAAAAACTGTTAGCGATCGCAGGGATCAGGCCTGACTCTGCGAACGCTGCAATTATGCGTTTAGTGTTTTGTAAGTGACAGTGATCGATCGATACTGCACTTGGGTGGGCTGGGCCGGGCCGGGCGGAGGGGCAAAACGCAGGTGCTAGCAGGTATCTGGGCTGATTCCGCTAACACTGCGTTTTTGGGAACCCTAAACTGCTGGGGACGCTAGTATAGATCTGATCGGATCAGATATTGATCCGTTCAGATACTATACCACTAAGGGAGGTGTATGGTGCGTGCGTGGGTGTTAGCGGTACTGGCGCTAACCTGACGCTGCCTGGGGCTGGCGCTTGCCAGTTCACCAAAATGCTACCAAAAAAACTGTTAGCGATCGCAGGGATCAGGCCTGACTCTGCGAACGCTGCAGTTATGCGTTTAGTGCCTTGTAAGTGACAGTGATCGATCGATACTGCACTTGGGTGGGCTGGGCGGAGGCACAAAACGCAGGTGCTAGCAGGTATCTGGGCTGATCCCGCTAACACTGCGTTTTTGGGAACCCTAAACTGCTGGGGACGCTAGTATAGATCTGATCGGATCAGATATTGATCCGATCAGATACTATACCACTAAGGGAGGCGCATGCTGCGTGCGTGGGTGTTAGCGGTACTGGCGCTAATCTGACGCTGCCTGGGGCGACGCATATCACCGCCGGGCGATCAGGGGGCTAAACCTTTATTCGGTAATAAACGGCGGGTGCCCTGACACTATAAAAAATAAACAAACTAACCAGCGTCAACCGTAACGGTTATACGGTGATCAGTGGTGAAAGGGTTAACTAGGGGGCAATCAAGGGGTTAAAACATTTATTAGGTAGTATATGGGGGTCCCTGACGCTATAAAACGCTGACGGCGAACCTAAATATTTACCTCACTAACTAGCGTCACCAGCGACACTAATACAGCGATCAGAAAAATGATCGCTTAGCGACACTGGTGACAGGGGGTGATCAAGGGGTTAAAACTTTATTAGGGGGGGTTAGGGGGGTACCCTAGACCTAAAGGGGGGTAATACTCACTGTCCCAACACAGTAACTGTCACAAACTGACACTATGCAGTAATCAGAAAAAAAAAAAAAAAACTGCTGGTGTCAGTTTGTGACAGGGGGGGGGGGGGGTGATTGGGGGGGTGATCGGGGGGCGATCGGGGGGCGATCGGGGGGGGGATCGGGGTGTTTTGTGTGCCTGGCATGTTCTACTGTGTGTGTGTGTAGTGTTGTGCACTCACTCACATGTCGTCTCTCCTCGGGCCGGAACGGAAAATACCGACCCGAGGGGAGATGACATCACTTCCTTTGCTGCTGTTTAGCATACAGCAGCAAAGGAGTGTTCTCATTGGCCGGCGGGATCGCGAGGGGGGGGCCACGAACGGATGGTCTCCCCCTCATCACCGATCGCCGCTGGACAAAAGACGACCGCCTCGGGCACCGGGGGGGGTCCGATCGGACCCCCCACCCGCGGAAGGCAAATCACGTACCCTGTACGTGATTTTGCCTGTCCGTGCCACTTTGCCGACGTACATCGGCGTGAGGCGGTCGTCAAGTGGTTAAAGTCTAAACTAGTGGTTCTCAACCTCTCTAGTTCCATGACTCCTTGATAAAAGTTCCCACGTTGTGGGGCCCCCTAACAGTAAAATTATTTTTCGTAGCGTTGGTGGTCAGCACCCAAGGCAAGACAAGTAATTTGCGCCCCTAACCCACGGACATTTAGTGCTCCCCGAGTCCCTTCCACTCCTAAAGTATTAAAACCCTTTATGGTACATTTTAGGATGTACCACTCTTTCTCTTTGTTCTCCTTTCTTTCCCTTTTATCCCTCTCTTTCCTAATTTTTCTTTTTTTCCCCATGCCTCTCTCTAGCCGTCTCTTGTTTTTTTCTCTTATTCTTTCTCTCCCTTTTTCTTTGTTCTTCCCCCTGTTTTCCTCTCCCTTCCATGTATTCTCTATTTTTATTCCTTCTCTTACTCCTTGGTGGGGGAGTGGGGGGAATGGGATGAGTGGAAGTGCTGGCGGGGAGTTGGGATCAGGGGCAGCGCTGTGGGGAGTTTAGATCAGCCAACTTAGGTGCTCTTGGTCAAGGTCATCTGCTGATCTGAGAACTGTAGTGGGGACTTTTAATGGCAACTAGACTCACAGGTAGTGTTACTCACTTTGTCACCGGCTTCACTTTGTCTCTGGTAGCAGTGACACCTATGACCCCTGGCAAATCATCATTCGACCCCCAGGTTGAGAACCACTGGTCCAAACCTTTTTATGACACTTGTTTCTTACAAAGTTTAAATCAGTATTTTTTTGCTAGAAAATTACTTTGAACCCCCAATATATATGAGACCCAGGGGAATAAAATGGCGATTGTTGCAATATTTTATGTCACACTGTATTTTCACAGTGGTCTTTCAAATGCATTTTTTGGGAATAAATACACTTCAATTAATTAAAAAAAAAAAAAAAGAAACCGTAAAGTTAGCCCAATTTTTTTGTTTAATGTGAAAGATGATGTTACGCCGCGAGAATTGTGATTTATCTTCTAACAAAAAAAAAAAATTGTGATTATCATTTTAGCCAGAATCGTGCAGCTCTAAAACACTCTCTAGTATTTCTGGCTTTGGCCATCTTGAGTAAGGGCAGATGATTCCTGTAGCATTTGCTTCTTGGAATCCATCTGCCCTTGGCTCAGGCATTCAGACGGGAGGAGGTGCTTAGTGTAGAAAGCCTCTATGGTCTGGAAACCAGGAAGTAACTGAAAATATATTATACTTTTCCTATTTTTTTACTAATGCCAGCAGTATAAGGATTAAAAATAGTGTTGATTGAAAGAGTGAAGTTCTGCTTTAACCTTAGCATTACACTGCCCCCTAGAGGAAGATTGGACACTGGAAAACACGACTATAGGCAAGCTCAGGGTAACCCCCTCATACTACCAATATTCCTCAGTTTTTTGCTAGGAGGATGGGCATCTTTCCTTCAGCTCTGCTTGGTGGTATTAACCAACTTTTTTTTTTTCATTCAAGTCTCTTCTTTGTCTCTTCAGTTTTAGCTTTACAGTCCAGCCAACCTCAGCTTGGCTTTTTTTTTCCAGTATTTTTTTTATTTACTGGAACACAGAATACGAAAGATATGCATGGAATAAGTCTGATTCTGGGCATAATAACGCAATCGAATAAGCAATGAAATATACTGCCAGGATCTTCTGTCCCAAGGACCCATGTACAGGGGGTCTCCCATGTAGCTCTCCCATCTGTTTGCCCCAATCGTGGTTCTTTCTGCAGTTCACAATCTGTGCTTGAACCCTTTAGAGCAGGGGACTTGTAGTTTTGCAACAGCTGGAGGGCCAACAGTTTGAGACCCCTGCTTTAAAGAATGTCTGAACTTGTGGCCTTATCCTTCAAGCAACCCATTCTGGTTTAGAATAGGAACAAGATGGGTTTTGAGGTCCAGGGCTTCCTTCTTGCTGAAGATAGATTGTGCCTTGCACCTCAACAGTACATTGTTCTTCTATCCCTCTGTCTCCAGTTCACTATAAAGACATTTTAAATCTAAGGCCAACATTTATTTTTTTTTGCCATTTGCATATTGTTGTGAGAGGGAAATACCCCTGGATAGCTTATTAGAGAGTTGCACACTATTTGTCATGGTGACCGCACTCTCTGGAATAAAAGTGGAGGAGAAAACCAACATTTTCAGTTGCAACCTGAACAAGCACAGGGGGAAATCTTCCACTGGGGCAGTTCTAGTGACACATTGGGGAAGGAAATCTCGCTAAGGCTGGTTTTACACGGGCTGTCCGATCAGGTACCCCTGTCAGTTTTCAGACCTACCTGTTTGGACCATCCATAGCTCTCTATAAAGCAGTGGATGACACTTGCTGGCATCCCATCCGTGCCTGTCCGCCATAAAAAGATGTGGGGGATCCATTCCCCATCCATCTGACGAATCAGATATCAGACGGATGGAAACGGACAGGCGGTCCGTTTCCATAGAGAATAGTGGAGCTGGGTCTTTCTGCTTTGCATAGCGGAGTGGACACAGACCTGTCATCCGCCGCCTGCTCACTGGAGAGATTCCCTGCTGAGCAGGCGGATTCTCATTACGGAGACCACCTGTGTGAAACCGGCTTTAATAGGACTCCAGATAAGAAAAAGAAAACATGCCAGAGGTTTTCACAATTCCCTATGCTACCCAAAATAGAAAAAAATGTTGGCTTTTTTTATGCTTTTGACTGGGGAAAAAATGTTCAAGTGGGTCAGGAGGAAAAACTGTTGTTAGCTCTGGTGCTTAGTAGTAATAGTGAACATTGAACTAAACTAAAAAATGAATACTTTTTCTGGAATTTTGTTTCTCCTTAACTCCCATGTAAATTCTAGGCAAAGTCAACTAGTCAACACAACCAACTGTCGCTTGGGAGCCCCAAGAGGACTCTCTTCCTTGCTTGCCTAAAGAGCTGGGCCGGACCAGTAGCCTTGAGTTGTTGCTATTTAACTTGACTAATGATGGGGCTGAAATGTTTTCCTAAGTTAAAATATTCATAGCCTTTTTTTTTTTTTTTCTCTTCCAGTCCGATTTGTTTTGATATGATCGAGGAAGCCTACATGACAAAGTGTGGACACAGCTTTTGGTAAGTTGTAAATTTTCTTAAAGGTTTTGCATCAGATGCCGTGGATACATTCATTGAAAAGAATTCTACTTCTAGACAAAAAAAGTGACATGCCCCTTGCTGCTGATTGCCCACTGATTACCTGTGTTAATGCGCTCTTTATTGCAGCTAGGATATCCCCACAATTTCACTGTTTTTCTTTTAGTGGCCTGCAATCTGGTCATGCAAACCAATTAAATTTCTGTATTTTTGTGAGGCCGCGATACACATGTGTGAAATATTCCACGTTAAGAGGAGGTGGATGTCTATGGCAAGAATGCACTGCATTGAGGCCGGGTTCACATATGTGCGGCCACGGGTTTGTGCCCGGGGTCTCGTGCGGGTCTGTTTACAGATTTTTGTGTCCGAATTTTTGCCTGAATTTGCACCTGAACCAGACCCAAACACGCACGGGACCTTTTTGCAAACCGATCTGCGGCCGCCCTGGAGCAGTGTGAACCAACTTCATTGATAGCTGGTCACAATTGCCTGTCATGCAAATTGGATGTGAGGAAACCTGCATATATGTGAACCCGGCCTCTGGAAACCGGTCCAAAGAGTCACACAGCAGCTTTAATAAAATAGCTGTTTGTTTGTTGCAGCTCAGCACACCAATCAGCAGCAGGGATTTCATTTATGTCAAATGGTTTTTCAATTTATGTTTGAAAGTTGTCTTGTTGGTTTTTACATTTCAGTTCACTGTCTTGGATTCTGTGAAAATATCTGCATTTAAAGCACTGTGCATGAACTTTGTAAAACAGTTTCAGCCTTTCTTTCTGTGTTCACTTATCAGCTAATAAATATACAATGACTTGGAGCTGTGAAAATATCTACTTCATTTCTTGCTATTTCGTCCATTGACCACATTTTTGTTGTGGAATTTTGGGGATAAAGATTGTTGCCATCCGTTTATTGAACCTCTAATCAAATTGGTGATCTAAGCCAGAACGTTTTTATTTTGTGGTCTATTAAGTCCATTTTTTTTAATCTAATTTTTCTAAATTCTTTTTTTTTTTTTTTACAGAACCATTTTTAAAATTCTTTTATATACATTTTTTTTTTTTTTTTGGTTTTGAAGTGCAGGCCAGCATTCTGAAACCTGCATTATTGGATAATTCTAGGCATTGTAAACAGTTCTTTGGAGCAGAGCAGTTGCTGGACACTTTGATGTATAATGACCAGACTAGGCAGAGCATACTGCTTTTTCTGTGTGGTTTTTAAATGCGTGTAAACCCTAACCATGAACTTAAGGTGATTGTAAAGGCAGAAGTTTTTTTTTTTGTTTATCTTAATGCATTCTATGCATTAAGATAAAAAGCCTTCTGTGTGCAGCAGCCCCTCTAATACTTACCTGTGCCCTATCTTGATCCAGCGATGTTGTAGGATTGTCTCAGCTGCTCGGGAGTCCTCTCCTCATTGGCTGGGACAGCAGCAAAGCGCAATTGGCTCCTGCTGCTGTCAAAGCCACTCAGCCAATCAGAGAAAGGGGGCAGGGCCGCAGCTTCTTGTCTGAATGGACACAGGGAGCTGTGGCTTGGGTGCCCCCATAGCAAGCTGCTTGTTGTGGTGGCACTGAACAGGAGGGAGGGATCTGAGAAGAGGATGTGGGCTGCTTTGCGCAAAACCACTGCACAGTGCAGGTAAGTGTAACATGTTTGTCATTTTAAACCACCTCCCGCCTGGCCACTGCACATAAATGGCCGGGTGGTCCTTTCCTTGTCCTGTGTGGACGTTCAGGAACATCCCTCAGAACTGCGGCCCGATCCTGTGATCCTTATGATCACAGAATCCAGCTGAGCAGAGATCAGGATATGGGTGCTGTGATTGGCCCTCCCAATCACAGCTGTCACAATATAAACAGAGATGCGTGTCTCTGTGACAATTCTCCCCGCCGAGCTCAGTGGGGGGGGGGGGGGAGAGAGAGAATCTGCAGATCTGTGACAGCTCTCTGTGTGAGGATGATGGTGTCCCCATAAAACATCTGTTCCACATCACTGCCAACACCAAAAACAAAGCTGATTTGGATTTTTTAACCAAAGAAATGTAGCAGCATTATTTTTTGGTCAAAATTTATCAAGAAAAATTACTTATTTGCAAAATTTTATAACAGAAACTAAAAAAAATGCATTTTTTTTTTTGGAAAACTTTCAGTATTTTTTTATTTGTAGTGAAAAAAATAAAGCACCCCAGCGGTGATTAAATGCCACCAAAAGAAAGCTCTATTTGTGTGAAATAAATGATAAAAATGACATTTAAGTAGTGTTGAATGACCGCGCAATTCTTATTTAAATTTTGACAGCGCTGAAAGCTCAAAATTGGTCTGGAAAGGAGGGGGTGAAAGTGCCCAGTATTGAAGTGGTTAACTACAAAAAAAAAAAAAAAAGACTCTTTACAATCACTTTTAAAGGTCCATGCACATTGGGCTTAACTTTTTTTTTTTTTTTTTTTTGGCAGAAAAAAAAGCTCAGTGTTTTTGTACAAGTACTTTTTAAGGCCTCTTTCAGACGAATAATCCGTTCAGGTCCGCCTGTCAGTTTTTTAGGCGGACCTGAACAGACCCTCCATAGACCTCTATGGAGCGTCGGATGTCAGCGGTGACCTGTGACCCGCTCCAATCCAAAAAAGTGTAACGGAGGAAAAACCTACTTTTCCATCCATGATCGGATCGGGTGACGACGGACTCTACGGTCCGTCATCATCCGATCCCCCATAGGGGAGAGCGTCACTGTGACAGGTCCGTCGCTGCACAGTGTGCAGAGACAGACCTGTCATCTGCCTGCTCAGCGGGGATCCACGGAGCGATCCCCGCTGAGCAAGCGGATGTTCACGGGGCAGATCATCTTGGATGCGTCCCGTGTGAAAGGACCCTGTGTTTGTTTTTTTTTGTTTTTCTTTTTCTGCCAGAAAACTCTGCTCTAAATGCTGAGCTTAAAATATGCCTCTTAGCCCCGGTTCACACTAGAGGCGGCACGACTTGCAGGCGACCTGCACACGATTGCCACGGCGACTTGCAGAACGACTTCTGTATAGAAGTCTATGCAAGTCGCCCCCAAAGTAGTACAGGAACCTTTTTCTAAGTCGGAGCGACTTGCGTCGCTCCTATTAGAACGGTTCCATTGTACAGAACGGGAGGCGACTTGTCAGGCGGCTAGGTCGCCTGACAAGTCGCCCCTGTGTGAACCGGCACTTAATGTGCATGAACACATAAGATAACATTAGGCTACTTCTACAGGCAAATGCTAAACTCTTGAAGAAGCAGCGTTTTTGAAGCCCAGTATGCGTGTACCCTGAATGTTGTCACTGGGGGATGAGCTTGGGTTCAGTTTGAAACTGTTTGGCCCAACCTGGAAGGAAGCTGTCAGTGCCGGGCCAGTCAGCTGCAGGCAGAGGATTCTGCACCCCGCAGCTGCACGTATACAAAGAGGTGGGGGATACTTGTGACAACATTTGTAGGACGTACAGTAGTAATTTTAATGAGGTATCTGGAATCTGTGTTGGCTGCTTCTTTATGCCAAAGGATTTTCGATGATTACTTGGTTTGTAACTAGGAAAATCTTAAATTGAAGCACCATGTTGGGAATTGCCCAGATATCAATTTGAGACCTTTTCACGGAGCCAGCACATTTATGGGGTCAAAAAACACCCTTTTCATCAGGGCTCAAAGTAAGATAAGCACTTAACTAGATATAAAGTAGAGTATATGGTGGCTAACCTGGGCAAATATTAACCACTTGATGTACGAGCCTATTTTTACATTTTTCTCGCACGTGATAAAAAATAGAAATTTACTTGAAACCTCCAAATATTATATACAGTAGGTCCCCTACATACGAACGAGTTCCGATGTGAAAGCGTGTTTGTAAATCCAGTCTTTTTTTTTTTTGTGAGTCAAAGCTAGCCTATGTACCCAACTAACACAATTGGCTATATACAGTGGGTATAGAAAACAATCCACACCCCACCCCCTTTTTTTAAAACCACATTTTGTTGCTTTGCTGCCTCAAATAAAGGCATGCTGTTTTTGTTACCCAGCTGTATTTACAACTTATAACATCCAAGTGAAAGCTAGAACACCAACATGTCAGAAGAAAAAGAATCAAAAACAGAATCTGAGTTGGGGGGAAAAAAAAGGATCACCCCCCCCCCCCTAAAAATGACTTGTAAACTCGATCCAGTGTAGATAATCGCCTTCTTAATGACGCACAAAGCCATTTTGCTTTCAGCTGTAATCAGCTGTGGTCACTTTGATTGACTTTGAACTTTCCTGGAGCATTTGATTGATTTGACTTTGAACTTTCCTGGAGCATTTCAGTCCCTGGTAGTTCAACTGAAGCAAACAATCAACTATGGTTGGCAAGGTAATGTCAAAACATCTCTGGGATAAAGTTGTGGACCAGGCACAAGTCAGGAGATGGAAACAAAACAAATCCAAAGGCTTTATCAATGCCTAGAAGCACTGTAAAGTCTATTATTAAGAAGTGGAAGGTATTTGGTACAACACAGACCCTCCCTGGATCAGAACATCGCTCCGAACTGGATGAAAGAGCCAGGAGGAAACTGGTTATAGAGGCAACCAAGAGGCCTACAGCAACTCTGAAGCAGTTTCAGGAATTTATGACAAAGAGTGGTCATTGTGTGCATATAACAATATCACGAATGTGGCTGGTATGGGAGAGTTGAAAGTAAAAAGCCACTCCTCAAGAAAGGCCTCATGCAGTGAGCTTTGCCAAAACGCACCTTGAAGATTCTGAGGCTATGTGGAAAAGGCGTCATGGTCAGATGAGACTAAAATTTAATTATTTGGCCTCAACACCAAACGATATGTCTGGTGGAAATCCAATACAGCTCACCGACCAAATAACACCATTCCCACAGTAAAACGTGAAGGTGGTAATATCCTGTTATGGGGTTTCTCTGAGGCAGAGAACTAGCGCACTTGTCAGGATAGAAGGAAAAATGGATGGGGCAAAATACCATCAAATTCTTGACGAAAATCTGCTGCCCTTTGCCAGAAAGGGAAGGTTTACCTTCCAACATGAGAATTTACCCAAAGCACACAGCAAAAATGACCACACAGTGGTTGAAGGTAAAAAATGTGAATGTCCTTGCATAGCTTAGTGATAGCCCAGACTTAAACCCAATTGAAAATCTGTGGCATGACTTGAAGACTGCAGTCCACAAACAGTAACTGTCAAATTTAACTGAACTTGAGCAGTTCTGCAAAGAAGAGT
Source organism: Lithobates septentrionalis (assembly GCA_037952835.1). NCBI lineage: Eukaryota > Metazoa > Chordata > Amphibia > Anura > Ranidae > Lithobates > Lithobates septentrionalis. The sequence goes on along the minus strand of JBBDGP010000524.1, from coordinate 1,995,299 downwards.
GGGCAAATATTGCAAAGTCTAGATGTGCCAAGTTAGTAGAGACAAATCCCAACTCAATAACTGTGTCTGTCTTCATTTCAAGCTGCAAAGCAACAAAATGTGATTATTTTAGGGGGGGGGGGGCATTCTTTTCCATACCCACTGTAGTAGTGTACTGTAATAGGTTTATAATACTTTTTCACACAATTATACTGTACTCTTTACAGTACTGTTCAATAAAGTACATAAAAGCACGATCACTTGTAGCGGATGCATGCATGTGACAATGTACGTCAGACACCTGAACTAACTTGCCTGATTGGACATTTCCATCTTTAAAAGTTTGAAACTTGGAGGTTCGTATGTAGTAGAAAAATAGAGAAAAATAATAGAATCGCGCTAAGGCATTAACTTAATGATGTATACATTAATAATACTGCCCATGAAACGTGCATGTATCATGAACAAATTGGCAAAAAAATGATATGATGCCAAAATTAGAAACAAAAAGTGAAATCAAATACTGATAAAATAAAATGTATATGGCATATAGTGTAATATCCGACAAGTAAAAAAAGGCGCAATGCAGGTATACCTCAAATAACTGTTCCTAAATAGTCCAATGGCAGGATGGGTGTATATATATATATATATATATATATATATATATATATATATATATATATATATATATATATATCTCTATATTACACACACACACATATATATACACACACAAGAAGTCAGTCAGGGCTGCCACCAAGAAAAGACCAGAAGCGAGGTCCAATAGGCTAAAAGAGATAAACAAGGAAAAGGGGGCGCCTCTGAGTATATATCAATAATCATTTATTCAACAAACAATATCCACTCACATGGAAGACTGTAATGTTGCGTTCCGGTACGTCTCTGAGTAGAGGAAAAGATGGAGGAGCACAAGTCTCAGCAAGTCCGTGCAGTGCTGATCCCACATCGGATCCTGGCGAGGATGGGTAGTGGTAGCTGGACACAGCAGGGGCTCCCTCAGGTCTCCAGATGGCACTTCCGGGTTAAGATGGATTAAAAATGACACAGGCCATCTGTCTGCGGGTTCCAAGGATGGGGCTGTGAGGACGCCAAAGCCGATCACCGGGCGTGCTGCAGTGTCTGGTAAGGCTCGTACGGCTCCGTGGGTGGAATAGTTGCGGCCGTGTAGGGAGCCAAAACGAGGCCTGGAGGGCAAGCACAGCGCGGCGCTGGGCCGTGACGTCACAGCTATGCAACGCGTTTCTGAGTCTGCGCGCTATTGGTGGCAAGAATAGCGGCACTCCTTTCTCAAGCATGAGGGGCGGACACTATGGCAGTCATTTTTGTAGTCTTGGAGGGGGCGGGGCCAAGGATAATGAGCAATACACTACAACTAGAGGCAATACTAGACACAATACATATGGGAGTGGAGCACAAATTAAAAAATCAACTAAAAGTTAATGATGGAAGTTTTAAAAGGACAATAGCATGAAGTATACATATATGCATATATACGCCCTTATGCCCAGAATCCTCTTCTAAACCCCAGACAAGCCGCATTCATTTTGGAGGCCACAAATTTTTGCTTAACCCATAATTATTTTGATTTTAACGGCGAGTTCTTCCTACAAGCACAGGGGACTGCCATGGGAGCTAACTTCGCCCCCTCCTATGCCAACCTGGCTATGGGGTACTGGGAAAAAAACTTCATATGGCAAAACAATCCCTACTCAGCCAACATCATTCTTTTTTTGGGCGTTTATATTGATGACCTAATCGTGATCTGGGACGGTCCTCCAGACCAGATTATATCATTTGTGGACCATTGCAACCACAATCCATATGGACTTGCCTTCACCCATACCTTTTGATTCTACCCACTTGGCATATCTTGATCTGGAATTAGGCCATATAGGTGATAGGATTATCGCCAAGAACTATACCAAGCCAACAGCCGGTAACTCTTTTTTGCATTTTCACAGCTGCCACTATCCTAAGTGAACTAAAAATATACCAAAAGGACAATTCTGCCGTTTAAGACAGAACTGTACCCTTGATAGTGATTATGCAGCATCCAGCATTCTACTAAAAAATTCGCTGACAAACTATATCCTAAAGAATTAGTTGATGAAGCATGTGCCTCCTATTCCAAAGGCAAACCAGCTAAAACAAATACTAGCCTAACAGATCACTCCACCAGATTTATTACCACCTTTCATTTTGAATACAAAAAAATGGAAAATATCATGAAAAAACATTGGGGTATTCTATTACAAGATCCCCTCCTCAAAACCCTCCTCCTTACCAGACACTGCAGCACGCCCGGTGATCGGCTTTGGCGTCCTCACAGCCCCATCCTTGGAACCCGCAGACAGATGGCCTGTGTCATTTTTAATCCATCTTAACCCGGAAGTGCCATCTGGAGACCTGAGGGAGCCCCTGCTGTGTCCAGCTACCACTACCCATCCTCGCCAGGATCCGATGTGGGATCAGCACTGCACGGACTTGCTGAGACTTGTGGTCCTCCATCTTTTCCTCTACTCAGAGACGTACCGGAACGCAACATTAGTCTTCCATGTGAGTGGATATTGTTTGTTGAATAAATGATTATTGATATATACTCAGAGGCGCCCCTTTTCCTTGTTTCTCTTATAGTGTAATATCCAAATACTAAAATAGCCAAACACCCGTGAACAAATGAATTGAAATACAAAAATATTGGAAAAAGTCCATCAAATTATGAATGGAATCTTCCATGGCGTGAAAAATCTTGTGTTCAATCCACCACCAGTGATAAAGATTTGCCGCTTACCAGAACCCCATGATCCCCCACTTCAGAGGATCAGGGGAAGCCTGTACAGAGAAAGCCCTCCGGAGCTTTGCAAGTGGACCTGGACTCTAGATTCGTGGGTGGTAATAAAACCATCCAAAGATACCGAATGAAGCTATTGGAACTCAGATCCCATCATATCTGTACGCTGTACCCAAATAAAACTGATGTCCTTTTTTCCCCACAAATAAAGCCCTCCCCGGGTGGTACCCGATCACTTCTGCAGTTTTTATTTTTTGTGCTCGTCACCCCGCCAGCTCCTGCCGATCCGGGGTGTAGCGCATCTTCCAGCAGACAGCTGGAATAGTGTTGAATGAGAAGGAGAACCCCGGTGGGGTTGGCACGGGCAGAAAGTTGGGCAGAGCGTGCCTTCCCCTGGATGGTGATGGTAAGGTAGTGGTGGAGATAGGAGAGGGGAGGAGACCTGGTATGTATTGATTTCACTTTTTGTTTCTAATTTTGGCATCATATCATTTTTTGCCAATTTGTTCATGATACATGGTACATGCACATGTTTCATGGGCAGTATTATTGATTAATGTATACATCATTAGGTTAATGCCTTAGCGTGATTCTATTATTTTTCTTTATATACACTGTTTTTGTTGTGCAGAAGAATCGCTGCTTTTATTATTCAAGATCTGTTTACCAATAGTTTTATTTGTGTTTAGGTACACCATTTTGATTCACCTTAGCGCAGTTTTTTTTTCCCTTTTTTTTCTTTTTCGTATGTAGTAGACTTGCTGTATTTTCAGAATGAAATAGGTCATATAGCAAGGCACAGAAATTGGCATGGGCTCTGTCGAGCAACCTGACACGGTCCTCCAGATATTCCAGTCATTTTGATAGGGTCAGAACCAACAGAGATCGTCGCTGGCACAGCCTCGCCTTGGGAATATCTGAAAGGTCCCACTCATGGCTCAGGACAGAGTGCTTTTCCTTATTAATAACTTTGCACACTCTGTTCTCAAATTCAAGCTGTCTGGACCAGAAGTGATCTGCACCTCCACTTTTGTATGAGAGGCCTACAACCGAGGATAGCTCCATGTGAGGCAATTCCTTTGGCCTAGTTTCACCCCAGTATAAAGTCAGTGCTACTACCCATACAACATATAGATAGCAGAGCTCCCAGGTGCTCGATCCACAGTCGCTGGCTAAGTAGCGTAATGTGGAAAAAAATTATTCACACTCCGGTTGTTGCTCTTAAAATTTCTTCATTTTATTAAATAGCCACAGTTAACAAACGCAGATTAAAGTGGTGTTCCGGCCTAAATTATACTTTTTAAATAAAAATACCCCTATAATACAGAAGCTTAATGCATTCTAGTAAAGTTAGTCTGTAAACTAAGGTCTGTTTTGTTAGTTTATAGCAGTAGTTTGTTATTTTATAAAATTACAGCAGGCCGTGGCCATCTTAAGTGTGGGCATCTGAAGCCAGACTGTATTTCTTCCTGGATCTCATCCTTGCAGATCTCGCACATGCTGAGTGCAGCACAAGCAGTGTAATAGGTTTCAGGTCAGGTTTCCATAGCAACGGCAGTGTCAGAGGAAGTTGCCGCCCCTTCCCAGAAGGCATTGCAAACAGGAAATGATGCGATGGGCCGCAGCCAGGGGGGAGGAAGTGAAAAATGAATACAGCAGGTATACAGTAAGTGCTGAGAAAAAAATTAAAAAATATCCAATTTGTTTACAGTGCACAGTTTAGTGAGGGATGCTGAAGAGTTGTAAAAGTGGGTGGAACTCCACTTTAAGTCGACGCATTTCAGCCTATAAGGCTTTAGTCAACTTGTCTTCTGGGGACAAGTTGAATCGGTCTTTGATCAGGTGATTTCCCTATTGCTGAGGCTCAGGGGTCTTGCTCTGGAGCAAGGAAGTCCTCACTTCCTGTTTTAAGGAGAAGAGTTCCTGCAGGATACAATGTTGGCTGTTTCAATTCATACAATATTTGTGCAGCCGTTTTATCAAATTCAAGTTTTCAGGGAAAGTACACTAAAATGAATTTCAGTGCACACAAACGCAATACCCATTTTTTTGTGAAAATTTAAAGATGTCGCGTCAAAATGTAAATTTGTGCAGCCTGAGAAATGGCAACAAACTATGGTAACTAAAAATGTTCATAGCTGACACGAAATCTTTCACTGCCAGGCCCTGTGCTCCACTTTTAAACTCATGTGGCCAGACCATTTTTGCAATTTTTCCATAGTTTTTTTTTTTTTTTTTTTTCCCTTACAGCTTAAAGAGTTTGTAAAACATCCTCCCCCCCCCCCAACCATACAATTTCTGAAAGCTCATGATCAGTAGAATAAGAAGGTGCTACTGTTTTTAAAGGCCCGGAGAGATATCAGAGGTCTAAACAGACCTAATGTCTCTCCTTTTTTTTGTTTTTCTTGTTGTTTTTGTTTTTTGAGACCGAGAAAAGCAATGAATACAGTCCCTTTTCTCTGCACTGTAGATGTATGAATCAGTCTCTGTATAGAGACTCCTATTCATTCACAAATTGAAGCAATAGTATACACTTGCTATATTTGTGATGATTTGTGGTGATTGAACACAGTAGTGATCGGTACTGATCGCTCACTGGTTTCATTCAGGAAAGGAAGGCCGTGTCCATCCTGATGATGATCTCCCGCTCTGCTCCAGCAGCAGCTGCAGCCAATGGGAGGGGGAGGTGGGAAAGCCGAGCAGCCCCGACTGATCCCCTGTCCCATGAAGCTGGTGGGAGGAGAGAGGCAGGGAAGCTGGTAATTGCATGGGAGCCACAGGGGATCGGTGGTGGGGGCGAGGGGTGGTGTGAGAAATGGTGTTGAGGGGCAGAGGAAGAGGTAAAAGAGAGGGGGGGCCCTTTTAGCCGCCAGTGTGGTAGGGATGTGGAGGGGCAGCAGGAAGCGGTGAGAGAGGGCAGAAAAGCAATGGGTGGGGCGGTCACATTTTGGGTAAATGGCTCTGATTAGCAGCTTGTTACTTGCTAATCTGAGCTATTGGTTTGTTCAGCAAAGTCTGCTAAACAGTTATTCGATTAGCTCATGGTCACTGAAGTGACCATCACCCGGCTTCTTACCAGGGTCCCAAGCTTCCCTGTAGGAATGGGAGAACCTGAGAAAAACTGCGGATGATGGCGACCCTTCCCAGCCACCCAGATCACTTTTTACAAAACAGATGATCGCCAGCTGAAAAAAAGTACAAATATCATAGCTGCAGTCATGACAGGACGTTAATGTACATACTTTGGTCAGCAAGTGGTTAATGCATAAACCCAGTACGTTTTTTGTTCTGCAAAAAAGACTTCCTGCTTGCAGATGTATACTGTAAATAAAGTCAAACATAGAATGGGGACTCCACAGCTCATGGCCTACACTTGATTAGTGCTGAGGCATCATTCACATCCCTGACAAAAGCTTTTGTTAGTCCAGGCCATCCAGTTAGTGGCCCTCATGATTGTCCAATACCATACCTTGACATTGGTCATAACCCCCTGCTACAGAGCCCAGCTGTCTGCTTTCTTCACAAAGGGCAAGTATGTCACTTTCTCCTTTTTCCTTTCTTTGTATAAATCGGGCTCTTTGTGAAAGCTAATCACACATACATGTTCGCTACAGTTCTGTTTTAAGGGTAATTTGAGTGGCCCTTCTGATTTTAGCGTAGTGACGACATTTCCTATAGAGCATAAGCAATTCACCCCATTAGTATTACTTTGTTGGCTTAAGTTGCTCTTTAAAATTGATAACTTATGTCACTGCTAAGTTTCAGGGGGTTTTGGAACACAACAATTAGCAGAATGTGTTAGGGCAATGAATGAACTTTTGCATTTGCATTTCACAAGCAGAGATCAGTATGTTAATTCTCTCTGTGGATGGTGTGCACTTGATTGTTTGCATTAAGTGAGAACATTCACTTCCTTTTTGATTTTCCTTCCTTGTTTTTATAGTCTAACCCACCATTTCTAAAGCAGTTTTTTTTTTTTTTATCCTTAAATGAACTGTGAGATCCCACAGAGATGTAGTGCTAGGGTTAAAGAACCAGAAGTAGAGTGAAATGTAATACTTTGCACCGCATACTGCAACACAAATCACAGTGGTAATCAAAGTCAAAGTGTAGCTATTAGAGGGGTTTTGGCATGTCTCACAGAGCCGTGTCTATGTGGGAAGCAATAATGGGGTGGAAGTTTTGTATTGCCAGAGACATGTATTGGTAACTGGTTAAAGCAAAGCTACTCGCTTGGTTTAGTTGGCAAAAACAGTCAGCAGGTGAACAATTTTGGCAGGCTTCATAGGTATACAAATTCTTGAAGGCTCCACACTTCCTTTTTAATTTGAGAAGCAAAAAAAATTAATTTAAAGTGGTGTTCCGGTCGAAATTATACTTTTTAAATAAAAATACCCCTATAATACACAAGCTTAATGTATTCTAGTAAAGTTAGTCTGTAAACTAAGGTCTGTTTTGTTAGTTTATAGCAGTAGTTTGTTATTTTATAAACTTACAGCAGGCCGTGGCCATCTTAAGTGTGGGCATCTGAAGCCAGACTGTATTTCTTCGTGGATCTCATCCTTGCAGATCTCGCACATGCTCAGTGCAGCACAAGCAGTGTAATAGGTTTCAGGTTAGGTTTCCATAGCAACGGCAGTTTCAGAGGAAGTTGCCGCCCCAAATGCTCAGTGAAGCACAAGCAATGTAATAGGTTTCAGGTCAGGTTTCCATAGCAACGGCAGTTTCAGAGGAAGTTGCCGCCCCTTCCCAGAAGGCATTGCAAACAGGAAATGATGCGATGGGCTGCGGCCTGGGAGGAGGAAGTGAAAAATGAACACAGCAGATATACAGTAGGTGCTGAGAAAAAAAATTAAAAAATATCCAATTTGTTTACAGAACACAGTTTAGTGAGGGATGCTGAAGAGTTGTAAAAGTGGGTGGAACTCCACTTTAAAGAACAACTCCAGGAAACCTACTGGTTTACAGATGGCCAATTGTCTGGTGTTCGTTACCTCCTGAATCGCAGCCTATTATTTAAAGAGGAAGTAAACCCTCATGGGTATACTTCCTCTGTTTCCCTGCAAAGGTAAAGCATAATGGGCTACTATGCATCGCATTATTTGTCCATTACCTGACACAGGAGCCTGCGATGTCACAGCTGTCCCCTCTGCTACGGAGCGTCCATCTTCTTTCTGGGTATTGTGGCTCCGGCGCTGTGATTGGCCGGAGCCGCGATGACGTCACTCCCGCGCATGCGCGCCGCTGTCTACGGCGCATGCGCTGTAGACAGCGGTGCCTGTCTTTTTGCAAATATCTCCTAAACCGTGCAGGTTTAGGAGATATTTCTTGGACCTAGGTAAGCCTTAATCTAGGCTTACGTGTAGGTCAAAGTGGTCTGTAAAGGTTTACAACCACTTTAAAGTGATTGTAAACCCTCACATATACCCAGTGAAGTGAGCAGCCTCAGATGATACACAGAGATGAAACAAATCCTCCCATGTAAGGGTTTTTTACTTTTTACGTTTATAGCTCTACTGCACGATTAATCATTGAAAAATTTCTCACTCGATTCCAGCACCCCCCCCCCAAAACAATCTCTCCAGCATTTTCACGATTCATTCGTTCAAGTGCAGAGATGTTCTCTACTCACTCAGAGCTGTCAAAAAAAAAAAAAAAAAAAGCCAGCAAATGTTTATCAACATTGACAGCGCTGGAAGATGACTATAAACGCATCTTCGTATCTTTTTAGTTCTTTTAGATCATAGGGTTGAACTTTGGTCTGTAAATGAGGTCCATTTAACCACTTACTTTACAGACTAAACCTTTTTCTGAGACTTGTTGCTTACAAGTTAAAATCTGTATTTTCTGCTAGAAAGTTATTTAGAACCTCCAAATATATATATATATATATATATATATATATATATATATATATATATATATATATATATATATATATATATATATATATATATATATATATATACATACATACATACATACACACATATATATATATATATATATAATTAATAGCAGAGACCCTAGAGAATAAAATGGCAGTTGTTGCAATATTTTATGTCACACTGTACTTAAGCAGCGGTCTTTCAAACACAATTTTTGGGGAAAAAATACACTTCAATGAATTAAAAAAAAAAACTAAACAGTAAAGTTAGCCCAATTTTTTTTTGTATGATGTTACAGCATGAGAATTGTGAGAGGATCGCGATCTTTATTCTAAGAAAATCGTGATTCTCATTTTAGCCTTAATCGTGTAGTTCTAATCTGCAGTCTTCTCTCTTTTACATCCGTTGAAAAGTGCTGAATTTGGATAAAATCCTGCTTCATCTGTTGGGAGCACAGAGGAGTGGGTGTGAGCTGCAGTTGGAGCTCTTGTACAGTGTGTGAGAGCTGATTGGAAGAAAGGGGCACCCCTCCTCCACACAGCACAGGAACAATGCAGAGCTGTGTTGTGAATGGACAAGCTGTGTCCTGAGCTCCCTTCCCCATCACCATTTGATCTCTGGTGTCTGGATAACTTGTCAGAAGACCGCTGCTTAAGTACAGTGTGACATAAAACATTGCTGCAACGTACATTTTATTCTCTAGGGTCTCTGCTAAAAAAAAAAAAAAAAAAAAAAATTATATAACAATTTGTAAACCAGCAGGTTAATAAAAAAATTCTTGTCTCAATTCTTGGAGTTCTCCTTTAATCTGTAGATTAACATAACTGGCGGTGAAGGCGTATGATTTAAAAGTAGATTAGTAAGCACTAAGGATTGATGTGTAGCACACCCATCTCATCCTATGTTCTGTTCTGTATGGATGTAAAGGATAAGGTCACCTTTTAAATAAAAAAAATAAATGCACATCTTTTTTTGAGCCTGGAAAGCATTGATCGCAGGTGCTATGCAGGACTCCTGCAGACTTGTCAGTGTATCTGCCTGCTCTTGAGCAGGTAGTTGCACACCGATTGGTAGTCCATTGATTCTTCCTGAGTGTCCAACAGCACCCTGGTAGTTCATTGAGAACTACAAGCTGACAGCTGCAAAGGATGTTGGTACTTGTAGTTTCCCATTCACAAAACTCTGTGAATAAATGGCTGAGCCCACCCAGCCATGTCCCCCTTTTTTATTTTTTTTATTTTATGGTAACCACAAGATTGGGGGAACAATCTCCCTCCCCCACTTACTGTCACAAGATGCAGTGGATCAGGAACATGTTCCACCTTTTACATACGGGTGTAATATGTTCCCAAGGGTGACCTTATCCTTTAGGTAGTGAGCCTGGTGCATGCACAATGGTTCCAACACGTCCTGCTGAATAGATGAATGTCAGCCTACATCTGAACCTCAAGCTTTGTACTCCGGTGTTTGAACTAGATGGAGCTCAGATTGAAGTGGCTGAGGCCATGCTTCATAACCTAGATCAGCCTTTCTCAAACTTTTCATCACAGGGGAACACTTGACATATTTCCCGGTCTCCGGGAACCCCTTGCTAAACATTTCTATATCTACAGCTCATGATACATTAGTGTGATGATTAGTGAAAAGAATTCTCCTTACATTTGTGGTCATTGGGAAGAAATACCCCCTTACATATAGCTAAAAAGATCATTTTGTGTCAGTGGGAACTTATCTGGGAGGCAGAACTTGATCATTGCTCAAGGAACCCCTAGCAACCTCTGGAGGAACCCTTGTGTTCCATGGAGCCCTGGTTGAGAAGCCCTGCCTAGAAGTTTGAACTTTCCATCTTCCGGGTTGCTAAGGAGGTTTTTGCTCTTGTAGTTTGGGGAAGAGTGTATAAAGTTAATTTAAAGGGGGGGGGGGGGGACTACCTGCATAAAGAGGCAGGTAGTCCATTAAATTCTATGGAAGAGACCCGTGCATGCAACTTTTAGCTGAACTTTGTTTTGATGGATGCTCTGAATGATTGAAGCGGTTTGTCGCTGGAATGATTTGTGGCTAATTTAGCAAAATAGGGTTGTTGTTTGTGTGATTGTGCCAGCAGACATGTTAAAAGGCCGTCTATATGACTTGTGTGATTTCACAATAGTAAATACATTTTTAAACCAGAAAATCAAACCATGGTGGGTGATAAATGTCTTAATGCAGAGCAGCTTCAAACATTGATGAGCTGCCTTTTTATTTTTCCTCCAACTCTGGGAACTGATGAAAGAAGGGATTTCTCAACTCTGACAGTCTATAGCCAGGACTCATTGGGAGGCTGAGGTTTTCATACTGTCAGTTTCCCCTCTAAGGAGGAAAACAAACAAAAACTGTCGCCACAAGAATTTTTTATTTTTTTTATTTTTTGCCCTCTTGGCATTCCTAAATATCAAAGGAAGCACTAGAAGACTTCCATTTCTTCCTGCACATTTAGTCACATACAGAGGTCTATGTTGGGGCTGCCATTATGCATAACTCGCTATACAGCAACATGGTGATAACATGTAACAATGCTTATATGTTGCCCTCAAACACCGCTAGACGCAGCACTAGACAAACCGTTATCGCTGCCCTTGCTTTAACTGCACGTGCCATAATGTCTTGCCATGCTGGAACTCGGGCTAAGTTTACACTTGTGTTTGGGAGCGCTAAAAACGGTTATGAAGTTGCATTTTTACTGCCCTCCATTTGCCTCCCTTAAGCTGCAAAGGCAGACAGATGACGTTGTGTACTTGCTGCAATGCTTTGCGTTGTGTTAAGAATTACACTTTTTATCAGCGCAGTCCTCGCACTGCGCAGCTGGCAATTGAACTTTGAAATGTCTGTGTGACCTCTCAAAAAAAAGTTCATTTAAGAAAAAAAAAGAGAGAGGAAACTGTGCATGGTGCCAAGCTTGGCGCATCATGACTGTGCTGATCTCGCCCCACCGCACTGAACCAGCCCTAAGTGCCAGCAGACCGAGAGCGATTGTTGCTGGGTTAACTACGCAGTCAACTCTTTATTCTGCCACCAGATATTTAATTGTAAATATCAAACGTTCACAATAATAATTATGACTTTTAATAAATGTCTGTAATACCAGCTGTCACCATAGTCTGGAATAACCAGAGATTGGTATGTAGAAGCAGTCAGGAATTCTTTAGCCACTTGTCGTGAGACATAATTGCTAATACTGTCTCCAATGTACTAAACCAGAACCCAACCACTTAGGCTCCGGAACGTTTACCCCCTTCATGATCATGACCAGGCCATTTATTGCGATACAGCACTGCGTTACTTTAACTGACAATTGCACGGTCGTGCGACGCTGTAACCAAAATAAATGTTGTTCCCCCCCCCCCCCCTTTGGTGGTATTTGATCACCTCTTGCAGGTTTTATTTTTTGCGCTATAAACAAAAAAAAAAACACAATTTTGAAAAAAAATATATATATTTTTTACTTTTTGCTATAAAATATACCCAAATAAAAACAAAAAAAATCTAATTTCTTCACCAAAATTTAGGCCAATATGTATTCCGCTACATATTTTTTGGTAAAAAAAATCCCAATAAGCGTACATTGATTGGTTTGCGCAAAAGTTACAGCATTTAAAAACTGTTTTTTTGGTGGCGATCAGTGAATTATAGCAGGACTGCAATATTGCAGGAAGACAAAATTGGACACCAAGTGAAACTTTTTTGGGGACCAGTGACACTAAAAAACATGCACCATTACTGTACTAATGACACTGGCTGAGATGGGGTTAACATCAGAGGCAATCAAAGGGTTAAATGTGTTCCTAGGGACTGGTTACTAACTGGGGGAAGGTAAAGATCAGTGTTCCTGCTTAGCATGAACACAGGATCAGTACATTCCCCTCTCACAGAACAGCAGTCTGTTTTACATAGGCAGACCACTGTTCTGCCTGTCTCCCGAGCGGTCGGAGGGTCCCAGCGGACATTGCGTCCACCGGGCCTGCTGATTGGCTCCCGCTGTGTACCTAATAGGTATGTGATCTGGCACAGAACGGCTGCCCTCTGCCAGACCTTGCAAGATCTATCCTGCTTTCAAGTCCACCGTTGCTCAATGGATAAGACAACTCCTCTCTGGAGCTTTTTAAGTGTAACTAAGGTGTCTGTTTATCAAGCAGTGGTAAATTACTGTTTCTGAGTTCTCAGGTATTCGCAGAGGAGATCGCTTTCCTCTGAGTGCCTGTTTATGAAGCGGTGTAGATCGCTTCTCTTTTTGAGGAGTGAAGCCATCTACTAATGCTTCCAACTGTGGAGAACACCTCCTGTTACTGTAATCTCGTGAGACGTAGCGCGATTACAGTAACAGAAAATCTGTGAAACACAAGTCTCAGATTTTTAAGCAGCTGTGAATTATCGCTGCTAAGTTTGCGGGCATTCTCAGAGGAGACTGTTTTCTTCAGTACCTCACACTAAATTAGTGTATAAATAATCTGCGCAATCCAATAATACGTCAATGAAATAAATTAGAAAAGTTTCTAGCCAACACCCATAAGTGGTTCAGGCATTTTGAACTAATATAGACAACAGAATGATGTAGCGCAACTTACAAAAAATAACCACAATATAATAAAAATGCAAACAACTGTTCAAAAAAATGTGTACAAAAAAATATACAATTCAATGTATATCCAAAAATATCAAATGAAAAAGCAATAAAAATGCAAACAATTGTGCAAAAAATGTGTGTGTTCAAAAAAATCGTCCAATGTATATCCAAAAATATCAAAGAATATCCAATTGAAATCCACTTCAATCACCAACGTCACATGTAATGCAAAGTGTGAATCCTCCACCCTCGTAGATTAGCCGTGACCCCTGCATTACTAGTAGGTCTCGCCACATGGTTTTTATCTCTCTGGGGATGAAGACAAACTGCTGTCGCTTCAAATGCCTCTTACTCGGATGGATGGATAGATGGACGGATTAATAGATTTCCAATCCCCACAGCATACATGCAGGAAGAAAAAGTGCACACACATGTCCGCTCTCCTCCCCATCTAGTTGTTGACCCGGAAGTGATGTGTGAGGTAATTTCTGGGTCCCGTTGACAGTTTCCCTGGCCATCAAGGCTGGGAAAGAATGTAATTTAGTGGATCACAGGGGAGACATACAGGGTCTTTGAGATCCTGAATGTCTCGTTAAAGAGAACTGGTCACAAAAAAAAAAAAAATCACTCGCTCATCCATGTATTTATGGACCTTGCTTTGTGCACTAGTGTGCAGTCATGTTGGAACAGAAAGGGACCATCCCCAAACTGATCCCACAAAGTTGGGAGCATGAAATTTGTCCAAAATATCTTGGTATGCTGATGCCTTAAGAGTTCCCTTCATTGGAACTAAGGGGCCAAGCCCAACCCCTGAAAAAAACATCCCCACTCTATAATCCCCCCTGCAAGTGATTTGGACCAGTGCACAAAACAAGGTCCATAAAGACATGGATGAGTGAGTTTGGGGTGGAGGAACTTGACTGGCCTGCGCAAAGTCCTGACCTCAACCCGATAGAACACCTTTGGGATGAATTAGAGCGGAGACTGCGAGATATGCCTTCTCATCCACATCCGTGTGACTTCACAAACGCGCTTATGGAAGAATGGTCAAACCTTCCCATAGACACACTCCTAAACCTTGTGGACAGCTTTCCCAAAAGTGTTAACGCTGTTATAGATGCAAAGGGTGGGCCAACTCAATATTGAACCCTATGGACTAAGACTGGGCTGGCATTAACCACTTGCTGACCGCCTACCGCATATTTACTGAGGCAGGTCAGGTCTATTGTTCGACATTATGTACCTGTACGTCATTTCGTACAATAGCCACTGGGTGGCGCGATCGCAGGTTGACAGTGGGTCCGGCGATCTGCCTATGTAAACAAGGCATATTGCCATTCTGACAGGGAAGAAGATGGAGATCTTGTGTTCCTGCTAAGCAGGAATACCGATCTGTGTCTTCATGCAGTCAGAGCATCCCCCACAGAGTTAGAAAGCACTCCCTAGGAGCATACTTAACCCTTTGATCACCCTTGATGTTAACCCCTTCCCTGCCAGTATCATTAGTACAATAACGGTGCATATTTTTTTTAGCACTGATCACTATATTTGTGTCACTGGTCCCCAAAAAAGTGTCCCGCTAAAAATCACTGATCGCTACCATTTAATAGTAACAAAATAAATAAAAATTCCATAAAAATATCCCATTATTTGTAGGCGATGTAACTTTTGCGCAAACCAATCAATATAAGCTTATTGTTTTTTTTGTTTTTTTTTTTACCAAAAGTATGTAGCCCAATACATATTTGCCTAAATTTGAGGAAGAAATTCGATTTTTACGCTTTTTTTGTTTTTGTTTTGTTTTTATAGCGCAAAAAATAAAAACTGCAGAGTTGATCAACAAAAGAAAGCTCTATTTGTGGGGAAAAAAAAAAATCAATTTTATCTGGGTACAGGGTCGAACAACCGCGCAATTGTCAGTCAAAGTAATGCAGTACCGTATCACAAAAATATGGCCTGGTCATTAAAGGGGTAAAACCTTCCGGGGCTGAAGTGGTTAAAGGTCGTGTGTAAAGGCAGGTGTCACAATACTTTTGACAATTAAGGTGTGTATGTATGTATGTATGTGTATATGTATGTATGTATGTGTATATATATATGTGTGTGTGTGTGTGTGTGTGTGTGTGTGTGTGTGTGTGTGTGTATATATATATATATATATATATATATATATATATATATATATATATATATATATATATATATATATATATATATATATATATATATATATATATATATATATATATATATATATATATATATAGTGTGTGTTTTCTAACATGCTCTACTGGTTTTGGGGGGTTTGTGAAAGGCAGGGGGTCTTTTTTTTTTTTTTTACCGCCTTGGGGCTCTGAGGAAGAAAGAAGTCCGTCATCTTCTCCGGCAATTCTCCACCACTGGCCTGGAGAATCTGGGAGGGAGAATTCTCAGAGATTGCCAGTGAGGTGCTGAAGGTCACATCTTCTTAAACTGGCTCTTTCTGTTTCTGTGATTGACAGATTGTGTGCTGAGATGATCAGATGATGGAGAACATGTTCTGTGCTGATCATCTCTGTTTTATTACTGCTAATGATCTAAGATGAGCTGCAATCATCAGGATCGCAGCTAATCTCGGTTTCATAAATGGACACCTAAACCCATCCATTTAACGGCTTAAAAGTTTTACTCTGGGCATGCTGGGATTGCTAACTGTCAAATCAAATGGCTGGCGCTTGAATTGTGCACATGTACAGCATCATGGCAGTTGCAGATCGAGGCTAAGATGGCAGCTTTTTGGCTGGAAAGGAAGGATTAGTTCTGCTTTAAGGACAAAACTCCTCCCTCATTGTTGCACGTCCAATCCACAAGGTTGGTGGGTGTTTCCTGGGCATTTTGGCACAAGGCCTTTGTTGCCCGGCTTTGTAAGGCTGCTACCTGGTCCTCTGTTCGTGCCCTTTTCAAAGTTTTACCAGTTGGTTATACAATCTTCTTCAAATGATTGACCCTTGTTGTTGGGCCTGTTGGCACAGTTCTGTTTTGCCTTGTTGCCCACCCTTTTCATGTATTGCTTGGTACCATCCCAGTGACTATGAATACTCAGCACTGTGTCCTGTACTATATGATTATAATGGGAGGAATTTTGCCTGTAAATCCTACATCTTGGCGTACATTACATGGGCTACCCTCTCTTCTGTTCTTGGGTTACTCTGCTTTGCTTGCTACAAAACTGAGGACTCACAGTGGGGTTGTAAGGGGGGTGCCCAGGGCATGTGTGCTCAAAATCCTGCCAGTGTCCAACCAACGGCACATAACCCAAGGGCTATGAAGGCTCAGCCTGTGTCCTGTCCAAGATGTGGAATTTATAGTCGAGTCAAAATTCCTTTTTAGATGGCAAGGGCTGAGGCTGGGCATTGCCAAAACAAAGTGCATTTAGTCACACACTGTTTTTCGTATTACAATATAATCTTTGTTTTGATTAAAATAAAGGAAAAAAAAAAAGACTTTTTGAACCAGTAATCTGTGCTACAAGAACAAACCTTGTTCTCAAGACTTCAAATTGCATAAGTGTTTTGTGGCACAATATTGGAGGAGGTCGTACTGGCACATCTTACAGCAGAGGAGGTAAAAATCCATTTCCTGCTTATATCTTAATGCTCCTGTGCTAAACATACATACAATTCCCAAGTTTGTTATTCCAATTTTTTTTTCTAAAAGCAGACTTTGTAAAATCATATCCAGGTGTCAGTCTGGATGCATATCTTCGTGTGTGTGTGCATGGTGTGTTGTGTGTTTTGTGTTTTGTTTTTTTTTTTTTAACTAAAGACCTTTAGACCTTTTTAAAACTAATAGCAGCTGCCTCCCTGACATTGGAGAAGTTTTATCCCTGGAATACGTCCATGTTCTGTGAGAATACAGAGGGGGAAAGATGTTTTTGTTTTTCCGCGGCTCATCTTAAGCCCTTTGTTACTGAAGGGGCCTCATGGTGTTATGGAGTAATGTAGTGTTGGCGGGATCGTCAGTACACCGCGTGGTTCACTGATATGCCTTTGCTCTTTCCACACTTTTCTTTATGACTCTGTTCATTGTTTATCACTGAATGGGACAATCTTCTACCCTGTATCAGTGATGGAGAACCTTGGCACCCCAGATGTTTTGGAACTACATTTCCCATGATGCTCATGCACTCTGCAGTGTATTTGAGCACCATGGGAAATGTAGTTCCAAAACATCTGGGGTGCCAAGGTTCGCCAACAGCGTTTTTAAAGCTGGAACTTTTCATTCTTTTTTTTCTTTTTCTTATTTTGAGAGCATTTTTTTTTCTGTCAATTGCTTGGTACCATTAAAGAAAAAAAACACTGTTATGCAATTAACCACTTGACGACCACCTCACGCCGATGTACGTCGGCAAGGTGGCACAGACAGGCAAAATCACGTACATGTACGTGATTTGCCTTCCGCGGGTGGGGGGTCCGATCGGGACCCCCCCCCCGGTGCCCGAGGCGGTCGTCTTTTGTCCAGCGGCGATCAGAGGTGAGGGGGAGACCATCCGTTCGTGGCCCCCCCCTCGCGATCGCCGCCGGCCAATCGAATCATTCCTTTGCTGCTGTATGCTAAACAGCAGCAAAGGAAATGATGTCATCTCTCGGCCCGAGGAGAGAAGACAGGTATGTGAGTGCACAACACTACACACGCACAGTAGAACATGCCAGGCACACAAAACACCCCGATTTCATCCCGCCCCCCCCCCGATCACCCCCCCCCCCCTGTCACAAACTGACACCAAGCAGGTTTTTTTTTTTTTCTGATTACTGCATAGTGTCATTTTGTGACAGTTACAGTGTTGGGACAGTTAGTATTACCCCCTTTAGGTCTAGGGTACCCCCCTAATAAAGTTTTAACCCCTTGATCACCCCCTGTCACCAGTGTCGCTAAGCGATCATTTTTCTGATCGCTGTATTAGTGTCGCTGGTGACGCTAGTTAGGGAGGTAAATATTGAGGTTCGCCGTCAGCGTTTTATAGCGACAGGGACCCCCATATACTACCGAATAAATGTTTTAACCCCTTGATGGCCCCCTAGTTAACCCTTTCACCACTGATCACCGTATAAGTGTTACGGGTGACGCGGGTTAGTTCGTTTTATTTTTTATAGTGTCAGGGCACCCGCCGTTTATTACCGAATAAAGGTTTAGCCCCCTGATCGCCCGGCGGTGATATGCGTCGCCCCAGGCAGCGTCAGATTAGCGCCAGTACCGCTAACACCCACGCACGCAGCATACACCTCCCTTAGTGGTATAGTATCTGTACGGATCAATATCTGATCCGATCAGATCTATACTAGCGTCCCCAGCAGTTTAGGGTTCCCAAAAACGCCGTGTTACCGGGATCAGCCCAGATACCTGCTAGCACCTGCGTTTTGCCCCTCCGCCCGGCCCAGCCCAGCCCACCCAAGTGCAGTATCGATCGATCACTGACACTTACAAAACACTAAACGCATAACTGCAGCGTTCGCAGAGTCAGGCCTGATCCCTGCGATCGCTAACAGTTTTTTGGTAGTATTTTGGTGAACTGGCAAGCACCAAGCCCCAGGCAGCGTCAGCTTAGCGCCAGTACCGCTAACACCCACGCACGCACCGTACACCTCCCTTAGTGGTATAGTATCTGAACGGATCAATATCTGATCCGATCAGATCTATACTAGCGTCCCCAGCAGTTTAGGGTTCCCAAAAACGCAGTGTTAGCGGGATCAGCACAGATACCTGCTAGCACCTGCGTTTTGCCCCTCCGCCCTGCCCAGCCCACCCAAGTGCAGTATCGATCGATCACTGTCACTTACAAAAGACTAAACGCATAACTGCAGCGTTCACAGAGTCAGGCCTGATCCCTGCGATCGCTAACAGTTTTTTTTTGTAGCGTTTTGGTGAACTGGCAAGCACCAGCGGCCTAGTACACCCCGGTCGTAGTCAAACCAGCACTGCAGTAACACTTGGTGACGTGGCGAGTCCCATAAGTGCAGTTCAAGCTGGTGAGGTGGCAAGCACAAGTAGTGTCCCGCTGCCACCAAAAAGACAAACAGGCCCGTCGTGCCCATAATGCCCTTCCTGCTGCATTCGCCAATCCTAATTGGGAACCCACCGCTTCTGCAGCGCCCGTACTTCCCCCATTCACATCCCCAACCAAATGCAGTCGGCTGCATGAGAGGCATTTTCTTTATGTCCTCCCGAGTACCCCTACCCAACGAACCCCCCCAAAAAAGATGTCGTGTCTGCAGCAAGCGCGGATATAGGCGTAACACCCGCTATTATTGTCCCTCCTGTCCTGACAATCCTGGTCTTTGCATTGGTGAATGTTTTGAACGCTACTATGCACTAGTTGAGTATTAGCGTAGGGTACAGCATTCCACAGACTAGGCACACTTTCACAGGGTCTCCCAAGATGCCATCGCATTTTGAGAGACCCGAACCTGGAACCGGTTACAGTTATAAAAGTTAGTTACAAAAAAAGTGTAAAAAAAAAAATAATATATAAAATAAAAAAAAATAGTTGTCGTTTTATTGTTCTCTGTCTCTATTCTCTCTATTGTTCTGCTCTTTTTTACTGTATTCTATTCTGCAATGTTTTATTGTTATTATGTTTTAGCATGTTTGCTTTTCAGGTATGCAATTTTTTATACTTTACCGTTTACTGTGCTTTATTGTTAACCATTTTTTTGTCTTCAGGTACGCCATTCACAACTTTGAGTGGTTATACCAGAATGATGCCTGCAGGTTTAGGTATCATTTTGGTATCATTCTTTTCAGCCAGCGGTCGGCTTTCATGTAAAAGCAATCCTAGCGGCTAATTAGCCTCTAGACTGCTTTTACAAGCCGTGGGAGGGAATGCCCCCCCCCCACCGTCTTCCGTGTTTTTCTCTGGCTCTCCTGTCTCAACAGGGAACCTGAAAATGCAGCCAGTGATTCAGCCAGCTGACCATAGAGCTGATCAGAGACCAGAGTGGCTCCAAACATCTCTATGGCCTAAGAAACCGGAAGCTACGAGCATTTTATGACTTCGATTTCGCCGGATGTAAATAGCGCCATTGGGAAATTGGGGAAGCATTTTATCACACCGATCTTGGTGTGGTCAGATGCTTTGAGGGCAGAGGAGAGATCTAGGGTCTAATAGACCCCAATTTTTTCAAAAAAGAGTACCTGTCACTACCTATTGCTATCATAGGGGATATTTACATTCCCCGAGATAACAATAAAAATGATAAAAAAAAATAAAAAATGAAAGGAACAGTTTAAAAATAAGATAAAAAAGCAAAAAAATAATAAAGAAAAAAAAAAAAAAAAAGCACCCCTGTCGCCCCCTGCTCTCGCGCTAAGGCGAACGCAAGCGGCGGTCTGTCGTCAAACGTAAACCGCAATTGCACCATGCATGTGAGGTATCACCGCGAAGGTTAGATCGAGGGCAGTAATTTTTGCAGTAGACCTCCTCTGTAAATCTAAAGTGGTAACCTGTAAAGGCTTTTAAAGGCTTTTAAAAATGTATTTATTTTGTTGCCACTGCACGTTTGTGCGCAATTGTAAAGCATGTCATGTTTGGTATCCATGTACTCGGCCTAAGATCATCTTTTTTATTTCATCAAACATTTGGGCAATATAGTGTGTTTTAGTGCATTAAAATTTAAAAAAGTGTGTTTTTTTTCCCCAAAAAATGCGTTTGAAAAATCGCTGCGCAAATACTGTGTGAAAAAAAAAAATGAAACACCCACCATTTTAATCTGTAGGGCATTTGCTTTAAAAAAATATATAATGTTTGGGGGTTCAAAGTAATTTTCTTGCAAAAAAAAAAATAACTTTTTCACGTAAACAATAAGTGTCAGAAAGGGCTTTGTCTTCAAGTGGTTAGAAGAGTGGGTGATGTGTGACATAAGCTTCTAAATGTTGTGCATAAAATGCCAGGACAGTTCAAAACCCCCCAAATGACCCCATTTTGGAAAGTAGACACCCCAAGCTATTTGCTGAGAGGCATGTCGAGTCCATGGAACATTTTATATTGCGACACAAGTTGCGGGAAAGAGACAAATTTTTTTTTTTTTTTGCACAGAATTGTCACTAAATGATATATTGCTCAAACATGCCATGGGAATATGTGAAATTACACCCCAAAATACATTCTGCTGCTTCTCCTGAGTACGGGGATACCACATGTGTGAGACTTTTTGGGAGCCTAGCCGCGTACGGAACCCCGAAAACCAAGCACCGCCTTCAGGCTTTCTAAGGGCGTGAATTTTTGATTTCTCTCTTGACTGCCTATCACAGTTTCGGAGGCCATGGAATGCCCAGGTGGCACAAAACCCCCCCAAATGACCCCATTTTGGAAAGTAGACACCCAAAGCTATTTGCTGAGAGGTATAGTGAGTATTTTGCAGACCTCACTTTTTGTCACAAAGTTTTGAAAATTGAAAAAAGAAAAAAAAAAAAGTTTTTTCTTGTCTTTCTTCATTTTCAAAAACAAATGAGAGCTGCAAAATACTCACCATGCCTCTCAGCAAATAGCTTGGGGTGTCTACTTTCCAAAATGGGGTCATTTGGGGGGGGTTTGTGCCACCTGGGCATTCCATGGCCTCCGAAACTGTGATAGGCAGTGAAGAAAGAAATCAAAAATTTTCACCCTTAGAAATCCTGAAGGCGGTGATTGGTTTTCGGGGTCCCGTGCACGGCTAGGCTCCCAAAAAGTCCCACACATGTGGTATCCCCGTACTCGGGAGAAGTAGCTAAATGTATTTTGGGGTGCAATTCCACATATGCCCATGGCCTGTGTGAGCAATATATCATTTAGTGACAACTTTGTGCAAAAAAAAAAAAAAAAAAAAAAAGTGTCACTTTCCCGCAACTTGTGTCAAAATATAAAATATTCCATGGACTCAATATGCCTCTCAGCAAATAGCTTGGGGTGTCTACTTTCCAAAATGGGGTCATTTGGGGGGGGTTTTGTGCCACCTGGGCATTCCATGGCCTCCGAAACTGTGATAGGCAGTGAAGAGTGAAATCATAAATTTACACCCTTAGAAATCCTGAAGGCGGTGATTGGTTTTCGGGGCCCCGTACGCGGCTAGGCTCCCAAAAAGTCTCACACATGTGGTATCCCCATACTCAGAAGCAGCAGAATGTATTTTGGGGTGCAATTCCACATAGGCCCATGGCCTGTGTGAGCAATATATCATTTAGTGACAACTTTTTGTAAATATTTTTTTTTTTTTTTTTTTTTTGTCATTATTCAATCACTTGGGACAAAAAAAATAAATATTCAATGGGTTCAACATGCCTCTCAGCAATTTCCTTGGGGTGTCTACTTTCCAAAATGGGGTCATTTGGGGGGGGGTTGTACTGCCCTGCCATTTTAGCACCTCAAGAAATGACATAGGCAGTCATAAACTAAAAGCTGTGTAAATTACAGAAAATGTACCCTAGTTTGTAGACGCTATAACTTTTGCGCAAACCAATAAATATACGCTTATTGACATTTTTTTTTACCAAAGACATGTGGCCGAATACATTTTGGCCTAAATGTATGACTAAAATTGAGTTTATTGTATTTTTATTATAACAAAAAGTAGAAAATATCATTTTTTTTCAAAATTTTCGGTCTTTTTCCGTTTATAGCGCAAAAAATAAAAACCGCAGAGGTGATCAAATACCATCAAAAGAAAGCTCTATTTGTGGGAAGAAAAGGACGCAAATTTCGTTTGGGTACAGCATTGCATGACCGCGCAATTAGCAGTTAAAGCGACGCAGTGCCAAATTGGAAAAAGACCTCTGGTCCTTAGGCAGCATAATGGTCCGGGGCTCAAGTGGTTAAGCAGGATATTGTATCAAAGGATCACTATAGGGAACGATATTTAATTATCATTCATACCAATATAAAAATGGTTATTACCAGTAATCACCAAATCCTCACATCTGCACTTTAGATAGGTGGGGTTGCATGGTGCCAAGCATGCAGGCCTGGAGACGTGTGCTCTGCTCAGGGACCTCTATGGATAACCGTTGACTTGTAGCAGAAGTATTCTGCAGCTGTAACTGGGAATCTCAGCTCCTTCAGTGCTGCAGTCTCATAAGAATTGAACTGCTTCTGGAAGCTGAGAAATAGTTGGTGATGGAGAAGGAATGCTAGTCTGTTGATTTGACCCACAAGTCGGAAGTTCATCATATGTAACCATCGGGCTTTCTGAGCAATTTTTCGGACAGGAAAACGGTGACTAGGAATAAGGTGTGTGGTGTGTGTGTGAAAAATAGGGGAGGTTTATCATCTATTTGTCCAGGTGACTGTAAAATGTTGGGGAATTCAACATTTTTTTTGCTGTTGGTGGAGAAAGAGGTGAGAACAAATCTTCCACTAGACACCTGTTCTGGTAACAGCTGTCTAGGTAGGGTGTTCTTCTCACTTTGTAGATATTTTCTTTTATGTCTGCAGGACAGCCCGTGAAGGTAAATTTCCTCAATGGGACACAAAAAAAAAAATTACAGGTTTCATCTCTTCTCTACTCTATCCAAAACATAAAATGTTTTGTCTATAAATGCAGTTTAACCACTCTGTCTGCCCACAGTAGTTCTACTGTGGGCGGGCGGGAAGCAGCTGCAGGCCAGGCAAAGTAACTGTATGTCACCCAACACATGCGCACCGGCGAGCCACTTCCAGGACTGGTGTGCCCACCAAACACAGCGGATTGCGGTAACAGCCACCTCCACCCAGAATGTATAAAAGTATGTAAAAAAAAAAGCTTAAAGTGGATGTAAACCCAATGTCATCCTTTCTAAACTACTGCCATAGGGGTTATCTATAAGGATATACTTGCCTCCTGCATGTATCTTTACCTGTCAAATGTCTCCCCTCTGTCTGTTATGAGACCCCAAAAACTACAGATTCTGTGGGCGGGTCTGTTGTCTGGAGCTCAGTGGGTGGAGTCGTGATGTCAGTAGACTCCCCGCCCACCTCTTCACTCCCTTTGTCAATATGCATTTTCTCCTGTGTATTTCTGACACTGAACTTCTGCTATGATCTCTTACAGCCCTTTCACACTGGGGCGGGGGCGGCTTCGGCGGTAAAACGCCGCTATTAGCGGTGTTTTACCGTCGGTATTCTGCCGCTAGCGGGGCGGTTTTACCCCCCCCCCCGCTAGCGGCCGAGAAAGGGTTAAATACCACCGCAAAGCGCCTCTGTAGAGGCGCTTTGCCGGCGGTATAGCCGCGCCGTCCCATTGATTTCAATGGGCAGGAGCGATATACACTCCGCTCCTTCACCGCTCCGAAGATGCTGCTGGCAGGACTTTTTTTACCGTCCTGCCAGCGCATCGCTCCAGTGTGAAAGCCCTCGGGGCTTTCACACTGGAATGAAAGCAGCGGCACTTTCGGGTCGGTTTGCAGGCGCTATTAGCGCAATAGCGCCTGCAAACCGCCCCAGTGTGAAAGGGCTCTAACATCCAGTGAAAAGACAGGAAAGTAACCACATGACTTCAGCATGCCAAATCATGGTGAGGTGTGGAACAGCCAATCCTTGCAGAGCTGCTGAAGAAGGGAGTGGGGGTGGGAATTAAAAAATAATGCCTGTGTCTTAGGCTAGTGCACGAGATATGTAAATCACCTGTCACTCACAGCAAGGGGGAGGATTTGACAAAGTTTTTCTCTGTTTGTCAAGATTTTTCTCACTAAACAATAAAAGAGGACTGCTCAGAGCTGGATTTAACTCTGTGTGGCAAGACTGGGCTCAAATGATAGGAAATCTTATACTCTACAGTATGATAAAAAAAAAAAAAAATCTGGGTTTACATCCACTTTAAATAAGCTTTTATTACATTTTTTAAAACTTTAAAGTGGTTGTAAATTGTGTAATATTACTAGGGAGAAAACATGTAATCCCCTCTTACATGACGATATACAGTGCAGTATCTGTAGTTTTAAAAATATGATTCTGCAAAATACCTAATTTTAAAGCACTGATGTCAGCAGGAAAAACGCAGCCGCTCCCGCTGTAGTGCTCAGTTTGGGAAGGAGAGCGGTGGGAGGTCACATGGGCACACAGCGGTGCTGTAAAATTAAGTATTTTGCGGAATCCTTTTTAAAGATTACTGAGGAGGGAAAGGGGGATTACATGTTTTCTCACTAGTAATATTACACATTACTAGTGATAAAGCATTTTTTTTTCTTCATTTTCCAAAAAATTGTGACAAAGTACAACTTCCAAAAACTCACCACTAAATGGACTGTCTACTTTCAAGAAAAGGTCATTTAGGGATATTTGCACTGTCCTTGAATTTTCTGGCCTCAAGAAATGAAATCTGCCATCAGTACATCAGAATTGATCGATTTACAGATATATCCCATAGTTTGTGGACTGTATACCTTTCCTAAAGACTAAATAATAAACACCCATTTGGATTATTTTCACCAAAGAAATGTAGCAGAATAAATTTTGGCCTAAATTTATGAAGAAAGATTATTTATTTGAAAATTTTTATAACAGAAATGGAAAAAAACTTTTCTATTTATTTTTTGTTTAATTGGCAAAAAAAGTAACACAACCCAAAAGAAAGCTCTAGTTGTGTGGAAAAAGTATTAAAATGTGCACAAGTGACATTCAAAGTGCGACAGCGCTGAAAGCTGAAGTGGTTTCTCAGCAAAATAAATCATGGAGACATGGATAGATGGGGGAGTTTGCTTTGAGTATTGTAAATGAATTAAATGGCACTTTTGGTTTGTGGTGCTCAGATGCAGTGTAGTTCCGATGCAGTGATACTGAAGCTAAAAACGATTTTTACCTTAAAGGGTAAGTTCACCTTTACAGAAAACTCTAAGGTGAACGTACACAGATCCCCGTCCTCGCCCCTCTGGTCCCGCTGACCTGGACCACGGCAATCTCCGGTTCTAAGCCCCGGTATATCCGCGCCAGGTGTCTGGGGCTTAGAAATCCCCTGAGCTGAATGTCCTAAACAGTTTTGGAGCATTTGAATTGGTCAGCGACTTCGCATGGGCGGCGCCGACCAATCAGCAGCTGCATGGTCCGTCCTGTCAGCTATGGAGCAGACTCGAGGATGCAGAGAGGATTTCTAAGCCCCGGGCTCCTGACGTAGATATACTGGGGCTTAGAACGGGATATTGCGGAAGTCCAGGTCAGCGGGACCGGTGGGGAGGGGGGGGGGGGTGGGTCAGGAGGGGGTCCTGTGTAAGTTCATCTTAGATTTTTCTGTAAAGGTGAACTTACATTTTTAATGCATTCTTTGCATTATGGTAAAAAAGGTTTTATATTGCTCTCCTTCCCCTTTCCAGTGTGAAGGGGAAGAGAGGGTAGAAAAGATACAGCGCTGTAGATGGCTACATCTCTTCTCCCTTCTTTTTCTTCACACAGGACCTCGAACAGCAGCAGGAGCTATTGGCTCCTGCTCTTGTCAATCAAATACAGTGAGGAGGAAGTGGGGGCGGGGCTACGCCCCTCTGTATGTGTCCTATGGAGCGCGGCTCCATAAACGCAGTTCAGGAGCGAGCAGACACATGTGCCCCCATAGCAAATGACTTGTTATGGGGACACACGAAGAAGAGGAGGAGCCAAAGATCGCCGGCAGGGGACCTGTGTAGAGAAGGACTGGGGCCACCTGACCCCCAGAAGTACAAAAACAGAGAGGCGCCTCTAAGTGCAATATTTAATGAGTTGTAAAAATAGCAAAACGTCAATGGAATACTCGCATGTAAAACATGACAAGTAAGCTCATCTGTGCAGTATCATTCCGGGTGTAGTGTGTCTGTCCAGTTATGCATGCAGGAACCGCGGTATGGCAGGGAGAGAGGCCTGCTGACTCCATGTCCCTTCCGGGTATAGTAGATGGATGGCAGCGTTACTGACATTCTGTGTTTATTACAAAATAAGTTTGCACATTTCACTTTACAAAGTATACTTCTATTTTAAGGACTTTGGCACATACAGAAGGGCTCTTCATTATGAAAAAGGTATCCGTCTGTGAACGCTTTTTTTTTTTTTTTTTTTTTTTTTTAATTATTTTTATTAATTTTGAGAGCTGCCTTTTTTCATGAAAAACCTGTCATGACAACTCTGACCTCCACCTGAAAGTGTCTGGAAGTCACAAACCTCCTGAGGCCTTATTCACATCTGGCCATTTGAGATGTCGCAAACTGCAGTAGTGGCGAAATGCACCATGCGTGTTTGGGTGCCATTTATTTTTAATGGCATCTAAACACAGTGCAGTTATGCCGCATGATAAATCATGCAGCGCTTGTTACCCAAAACAAGCTCTTGCTCTTTTTAGGGAGGCAAGCTTTGTGAAATGCGGTTTGCCTGCATGATTTATCGAGCGATAGTCGCAGCAGAACTTCGCCACATTTAGGTGCCAATAAAAATAAACGGCATGCTAACACACGTGGTGCATTTTGCCACTATTGCAGTGTGATTTGGGATCGCAGCGATTCTGCCTGAGATCCCAAATCGCCAGAAGTGAACAGGGCCTTGGATAACTGACCTGGAACAGGTATGCAGAAAGTAAAGTCAATGAAAATCTGTATTATTATCTAAATTGGTTGATTCATTCTACCCAAGTGATGTGTATCATATAAAGTCCCAATTTCCCAATCCCTCCCCCCTCTCTTTTTATCTCAAACAATAGGGATGGAGACCAATGCACGTATGTCATGGCCTCATATAAAGTCCCAACATTCTTTTTCTTATTTCAAATGAAAATCTGTAATTTTTATTTATTTCTTTTTTTATTCTTTACAGCTACAAATGTATTCATCAAAGTCTGGAGGACAATAACCGCTGCCCAAAGTGCAACTATGTTGTTGATAACATTGACCACCTTTACCCCAACTTTTTAGGTGAGTACTTGAAAAATAAGCAATTTGGGTATCTGGTTTCAACTTGGTATTGGCCTCTCTATACAGTAGAGCTCAGCTAGGTGGAGGGAGAAGTAGCACAAAGAGCCAATCAAATGTGCTACAGTGTACAAAGCCTGCTGATAGGAGTGAGCAGAGTGAGTGATGAGCTCATCAGCCGGATGTTTCCCCTTTCCCTGTCTGGTCACAGGATGGGGAGGTGACCTGTAAGCGAACTGGGAAAAAAAATTGGGTCACTGTAAGGACTTCGGTGTGGTTGAGCTATGTGTATCTCAGGACTGAAAGGACAGAAATGCAAATCTTTTGTAAATAAAAACCTCTCCCTTTTTATTTTCTGTGTATATTTAGATATTTCGGCTTTAAAGCGGAGTTCCACTCATTTGTAAGATTATTAAATGTCAGCGGCTACAAAAAGTGTAGCTGCTGAATCTTATTAAACAGACACTCACCTGTCCCACAGTCCAGCGATGCGTCCGCCCAAAGCCTCACTCCTCTCCCCCTCCTCACCACGGCACTCTCATTGCAAGTGTGGGCACCCAGCTGTGACATCTTGTGGCTTGACAGCCGGGTGTGCACTGGGTATGTGCGAGTCGCGCTGCGCTCTCCTAGTAGCCAGGCAATCTTCTGGGACCTGTGACGTGTCCCAGAATATTGCAGAGAGTGAGGGGCTGCCTAGGGGGAGAGGATGAGTTGAGACGAAGGTAGCAGGAAATGGGACCGGAAGTACCTGTCAAAACCAGGTACCCACTCCCCCAAAACAAAAAAAAAGGCATGTAAGGGGGTGAGGAGTGCTTAAAGCGCAAGTTCCACTTTTGGGTGGAACTCCGCTTTAACGTTTTTTTGCATTAGAATTGTTGGTATTCTCTATGCCCATTTCTACTTTTGTAGCCAAATTGGGAGGATAACTCTTACATTATATTTGTTACACGTTCCCATTCACATAGCATAACTTTAAAAAAAAAATAAAAAAAATTGCTGCTTACATTTTTACTTTTTACTTTTGTTAAAAGAGCTTGGCAGCAGTGGGATTCAAACCCACGCCCCCAAAGAGACTGTAGCCTAAATCCAGCGCCTTAGACCGCTCGGCCATGCTACATACAAAAGAGTGCTCACCAACGATTAAAAGGCTGTAATGTTAAGGCTGTTGGGGCTGTGGAGATCACGTTTAGTTATCCATGTCTGTACTATGGCGGTAGATTTTTGTTCATTTGTAAACTAGCTGTGTACACTGTCTGCCCCAACAGAGGGGTATTGATCTCAAGGCTTGGGTGGTACATTGTATGTTAATGCACCTAAACAAAACAAAAACTGTTTCCCCAAATTGTACATTGCTCCAAAGAAACCACTAGAAAAAGAAACTTCTTCCTTTTTTTTAATTTTTTCTTTATTTAATCGTACAGGACACAGGGATATTCTTAGACAACTATGTAATATGTTACTACCTTTGAGTGAATGGACACTGGCAAACAACTGTAAGGAACCCCATATAGCCCCTCCTACTGATCCTCTTTTTTTGGCCAGTGTTCTTAGGTGATGTTTTTTTATTTGCTGATCTGTTTATATTTTTTGCTTCAACTTGGCTACGTACCAGCTCTTTTGCGCAGCATTCAGAACCTAGGCACGCGACTGGGACTGTACCCAAACCCTGCAAAATGATGGAAGAGGCAGGTCTGGTCTGTGAAGTTGCTTTGGGCACTGTGTCTTGTGTAAGACGCTCTTCCTTGGCACTTTGTGCAGCGTTTGTAGCCAAATGACAGTGGGACTCTGACAGGTCTGTCCCTGCACCTGTCATCTGCTGGCTCAGCGGGGATCAACGGAGCGATCTCCCGCTGAGCTGGTGGAGCTCGCTGAGCGGATCCGCCCCGTTTAAAAGGGGCCTAAGGCTTCCTTTCTGCCCATGGCGTTTCCCCTCCTTTCACCTTAATCTGGATGTCATCATGCCATCTTTCAGGCCTGCTCCTAAGCACCCTAGAGAGGTCTTTCTCTTCACTGCTTGATTATGGTTCATGCTGTATGAGTTTATCTGTCGGCTACGGCCTCCCTTTCAGACTTTTTTTATTCTTTCTGATTCTCTCTCTCGCGGGGGACATCCTGCTTGTTCCACCATTGTTAGGTGAATTAATCAGGTCATTGTTCAGGCCTGTTCCCTACAGCAGGGATGTCAAACTCCATTTCATCATGGGCCACATCAGCAGTATGGTTGCCCTCAAAGGGCTGGTTGTGTCTGTAAGACTACAATGCTTCCCTCTTAATATTAAGGAGTGCGTTGCGTACAGTGCAGAGTTTAAAAGTTATCTACGTGCAGAGTTCAGGGGTGCGCTGTGTACAGGGTGCAGAGTTCAGGTGTGCGCTGTGTACAGGGTGCAGGGTTCAGAGTTCAGGGGTGCGCTGTGTACAGGGTTCAGAGTTCAGGGGTGCGCTGTGTACAGGGTTCAGAGTTCAGGGGTGCGCTGTGTACAGGGTGCAGAGTTCAGGGGTGCGCTGTGTACAGGGTGCAGAGTTCAGGGGTGCGCTGTGTACAGGGTGCAGAGTTCAGGGGTGCGCTGTGTACAGGGTGCAGAGTTCAGGGGTGCGCTGTGTACAGGGTGCAACCCCCCCTTCCCCAAATCTTGCTTGCATCTGTACCCTCTCCTACCTCTGCCTATGTAGGCAGCTCTCTCAAATACCTGTGTATTTGGCTCTGTTATACCTCTCTGTGTAGGTGGTGCTGTCTTGCATGGAGATTGTTCTCGCTCTCTGATTCTAGGGTGCTGTCCCCACCTTGAGGTATCTGTTGCATCCAGAAGCTGCAAAAGCAAAGCTGTCTCTTGTAAACGCAGAAGACTTCTGTGCGTTTGACACCTTTTTGTTTGTTCACTTTCTTCTTGTCAAGCATTTGTTTTACATGAGCTTGCTGCGATAGATCACAAGAGCCCTAATATCCTTAATAGGTACTAGCAAAAGTGTGCTCATTCATTGAACAGGCTAATTACAGAAGGGCAAAAGAAACGTTATTATTATTATACAGGATTTATATAGCACCAACAGTTTACGCAGCGCTTTACAATATAAAAAGAGACAATACAGTTATAATACAATAAAATACAAGAGCTTACAATCTAATAGGGTGGGGCAGGTGGTACTAAAGGTTGTAACTGGGGAATGAGCTGATGGAAGTGGTAGAAGAGTTGGAGACGTGATAGGTTTTCCTGAAGAGATGAGTTTTCAGGGATCGCCTGAAGGTAACAGAGGGTGGGAGAGGCTCTGTAGAAGTCCTGGAGACGAGCATGGGAGGAGGAGACGAGAGAGCTTAGGAGGTCTTGAGAAGAGCGAAGAGGACGATTTGGGTGATATTTGGAGACAAGATTGGTGATGTAGCTTGGGGTAGAGTTGTGAATGGCTTTGTATGTTGTGGTTAGTATTTTGAATTTAATTCGCTGGGTGATTGGGAGCCAGTGTAGGGATTGGAGGAGAGAGTTGTCTTAGGGGATAGCCTATGGAGAGGCAGGCGAGAAGAGAGTTGCAATAGTCAAGGCGAGAGATAACAAGGGAGTGAATGAGGAGCTTGGCGGTTTCATTTGTTTAAAAAGGGGCGAATTTTAGAGATGTTACGGAGGCGAATTCTACAAACTTTTGACAACGATTGGACTTGGGGCTGAAATGACAAGTCAGAGTCTAGGATTACACCTAGTACCCTGGTGTGAGGGGAGGGACTGATGGTTGCATTGTTGATTTTGATGTAAAATTCAGGGAGGGGGGCACGGGCGGGGGGAATATTAAAAGCTCAGTTTTAGAGAGATTTAGTTTAAGGAAGTGGTGCGACATCCATGCTGATATGTCAGTTAGTAAGTTAGCAATGCGAGAGGAGACTGAAGGAGTGAGGTGAGGAGTAGACAGAAAGATTTGGGTGTTATCGGCCTATAAGTGGTATTGGAAGCCGTCGGCGGTTATCAAGTGACCAAGGGAGGTGATGTAGATAGAGAAGAGAAGGGGTGCAAGAACAGAGCCTTGGGGACCCCCACAGAAAGGGGCAAAGGAGAGGAGGAGACAGAGTTGTAGGTGACACTGAAGGAGAGCTGTGATAAGTAGGCAGAGAACCAGGATAGAGCAGAATCTCGGAGGCCAAGGGAATGTAGTTTATCGAGAAGGAGCGGGTAGTCAACAGTAGGGGTGCAACGGATCAAAAATCTCTCGGATCGGATCGATCCTCGGATCAGAGTCACGGATCGGATCGATCCTCGGATCAGCATAAAAAACAAAAAAAAAAAACAAAACACACAAATCTTGTTACGCCCACCGGAGTTTTAGATTTAAAAGCTATTTTCAACACAAAACCGAGCTTATATGCATAAATACAGTATTTGTGCATATAAGCTCAGTTTTGTGTTGAAAATGGCTTTTAAATTTAAAACTCCGGTGGGTGTAACAAGATGTCCGCTTGCCCCCTTCTCACTCTATCATTGTACTGTGCAGGAGTGTGGGGTGTAGCAAGATGGCGGCGACGAAACGTCACTTCCTGTCGAGACAGCGGCCACTTCCGGGTGTACCAAGATGGCCGCAGCTCCGGAGCTAGGCCGAAGCCGGGGACTTTCCTATGGCTGAGGCCGAAAAGTGTTCCGCGGATCGCGGGTGTGCCGATCCGCGGAGGGTGATCCGTACGGATCACGGATCGGCAACGATCCGTTGCACCCCTAGTCAACAGTATCAAAGGCCGCAGAGAGGTCAAGTAGTAGGAGTATGGAGTACTGGCTGTTGGTTTTAGCAATTAACATGTGGGAAAGATGGTAAAAACAGGGGATTGGATGGGGGTTGGTGTTCAAGTATGATGTAGGAAAAGATGAATGGGAGTCAGCTGCAGTGTTGAATGCACAGAGGGAAGGAGGTGGGTGGTAGCATTAAGGCACAGTGGCGAAGAGGTTTCAGGCATGGTGCTAAGGGGAGTGCAGGTGGAGTAGAGATGAGGAGGTGGTTGCAGGCACTGTGATGAGTAGTGCCTCTGCAAGGTGCTGTGTGTACACTACAGCATGGGCTGGATCTAGGTCATCCCATTGCAACACAGACCCACTTAATGGATGTGCCTCCAGCTGGGTATAGCTGTTGTACATTGTGATGGTCTTCATGTAAATGTCAGTGCGGGCATCTGCACAGTGGGAGTGGGGAAGGGTAAGAAAACTGCTTTAAAATGTGTATGTAGTGCAGCGCTTCCCTTAAACGTACACACAAAATCACCTTGCTAATACTTGGCTCTCAAGTTTCTTCTATACAGGTAACGAGCTGAGATTAGGAGCACTCGCCTAAAAGGAGTGCTCCTTATCTCAGCTTGTTACCTGTCCACAGAAGCAATCAATCCGATTCCAATCTCTCCACCATGGCCAAGACCAAAGAGCTGTCCAAGGATGTCGGGGACAAGATTGTAGACCTACACAAGGCTGGAATGGGCTACAGCCAAGCAGCTTGGTGAGAGGGTGAAAACAGTTTGTGCAATTATTTGCAAATGGAAAAAACACAAAATAACTGTCAATCTCCCTCGCTCAGGGGCTCCCTGCAAGGTCTCACCTCCTGGAGTTTTAATGATTATGAGAATGGTGAGGAATCGGCCCAGAACTATATGGGATAATCTTGTCAATGATCTCAAGGCAGTCTGGGACCATAGTCACCAAGAAACAATTGGTAACACTACGCTGTGAAGGACTGAAATCCTGCAGCGCCCGCAAGGTCCCCCTGCTCAAGAAAGCACATGTACAGGCCCATCTGAAGTCTGCTAATAAACATGTGAATGATTCCGAAGGGAACTGGTTAAAAGCGTTGTGGTCAGATGAGACCAAAATCGAACTTTTTGGCATCAACTAAATTCGCCAATTTTGGAGGAGGAGGAATGCTGCCTATGGCCCCAAGAACTCCATCGTCAAACATGGACGTGGAAACATTATTCTTTAGTGGTGTTTTTCTGCTAAGGGGTCAGGACAACTTCACCGCATCATAGGGACAATGGAAGGGACCATGTACCGTCAAATCTTGGGTGACAACCTCCTACCCTCAGCCAGGGCATTGAAAATTGGGTCATGGATGGGTATTCCAACCTTACAATGGCCCAAAACACACGGTCAAGACAACAAAGGAGTGGCTCAAGAAGAAGCATAATTAAGGTCTTGGAGTGGCTTAGCGAGTCTCCAAACCTTAATCTCATAGAAAATATGTGGAGGGAGCTGAAGGTTTGAGTTACCTTAATGACTTGGAGAGTATCTGCAAAGAGGAGTGGGACAAAATCCCTCCTGAGATGTGTGCAAACCTGGTGGCCAACTACAAGAAACGTCTGACCTCAAATACTTATTTTCACTCATTAAAATGCAAATCATTTTATAACTTTTTTGAAATGTGCTTTTCTGGATATTTTTGTTCTGTCTCTTACGGTTAAAATAAACCTACCAATAAAATGATATAGACT
This sequence comes from Lithobates septentrionalis, assembly GCA_037952835.1. NCBI lineage: Eukaryota > Metazoa > Chordata > Amphibia > Anura > Ranidae > Lithobates > Lithobates septentrionalis. The sequence continues at coordinate 1,960,728 of JBBDGP010000524.1, read as the reverse complement.
GATCATTTTTTGTCAGTGGGCAAACGTACAAAATCAGCAGGGGATTAATTAAATACTTTTTTCCCTCGCTGTAACAAATGCCTTGAAAAAGCATTCATATCCCTTTTCCACATTTTGTCATGTTACAACCAAAACCGTAAATGTATTTTATTGTGATTTTATGTGCTAGACCATGGGTGCTCAACCTATGGGCCTCCAGCTGTTGCGGAACTACATGTCGCATCATGCCTCTTCCTTTGGGAGGCATGCTTGTAGCTCTTTAGCGACTTGCAATGCTTCCTGGGACTTGTAGTTTTCGCAACAGCTGGAGGGAAACAAGTTTATAATTGTGAAGTGAAAGAGAAATTATAAATATGTGAAAAGTGTGGTGTGCATTTGTATTCAGCCCCCCTGAATCAATACTTTGTAGAACCACCTTTTCTCTGCAATTACAGCTGCAAGTCTTTTTGGGGATGTCTCTACCAGCTTTGTACATCTAGAGAGTGAAATGTTTGTTTGCCCATTCTTCTTTGCAAAATAGTTCAAGCTCTGTCAGATTGAATGGAGAGCGTCTAAACAGCAATTTTCAAGTCTTGCCACAGATTCTCAATTGGATTTTAGTTTTGGACTTTAACTGGGTTATTCTAACGCATGAATATGCTTTGATCTAAATAATTCCATTGTAGCTCTGGCTGTATGTTTGGGGTCCTTTCCTTGCTAGAAGATGAACCTCCACTCCAGTCTCAAGTCTTTTGCAGACTCTTCATCCATCTTCCCATCAACTCTGACCAGCTTCCCTGTCCCTGCTAAAGAAAAGCATCCCCACAACATGATGCTACCACCACCATGTTTCACTATGGGGATGGTGTGTTCCACCACACATAGCGTTTTGCTTTTAGGCCATAAAGTTCAATTTTGGTCTCATCTGACCAGAGCACCTTTTTCCACATGTTTGCTGTGTCCCCCACATGGCTTCTCGCAAACTGCAAATGGGACTTCTTATTACTTTCTTTCAACAATGGCTTTCTTCTTGCCACTCTTCAATAACGGCCAGATTTGTGAAGTACACGACTAATAGTTATCCTGTGGACAGATTCTCCCACCTGAGCTGTGGATCTCTGCAGCTCCTCCAGAGTTACCATGGGCCTCTTGCCTGCTACTCTGATTAGTGCTCTCCTTGCCCGACCTTTCAGTTTTTTGGTGGACGGCCATGTCTTGGTAAGTTTTCAGATGTGACATACTCTTTTTCCGTTTTCAGATGATGGATTGAACAGTGCTCCGTGGGATGTTCAAAGCTTGGGATATTTTTTTTATAACCTAACCCTGCTTTAAATTCTCCACAACTTTATCCCTGTTCTGTCTGGTGTGTTCCTTGGCCTTCATGATGCTGTTTGTTCACTAAGGTTCTCTAACAAACCTCCTGAGGGCTTCACAGAACAGCTGTATTTATACTAAGATTAAATTACACACAGGTGGACTCTATTTACTCATTTGGTGACTTCTAAAGGCAATTGGTTCCAGTAGATTTTAGTTAGAGGTATCAGAGTAAAGAGGGCTGAATACAAATGCACCCCACACTTTTCAGATATTTATTTGTAAAAATATTTGAAAACCATTTATCATTTTCCTTCCACTTCACAATTATGTGCCCCTTTGTGTTGGTCTATCACATAAAATCCCAATAAAATACATTTACGTTTTTGATTGCAACATGACAAAATGTGAAAAAATTTTAAGGGGTATGAATACTTTTTTCAAGGCACTGTATAAACTGGGTGTTCTCCCAGTTTCTCTGGAAATGTGTAAATATACAGTGGTCACAGTTTTAAAAAATTGTCCAACAGCACTTTCATTTTTGCTGCAATTGGGCAGGTTTTTACCGTCCTGTTAGTTGGACACACTTAAGACGTTCGGTACGGCATTTTAGCCATAAGGGAATCTGTAGGTGCAGATTTATACTATATGGCAGTGATCATCAATCCTGTCCTCAGGGCCCACTAACAGGCCAGGTTTGCAAGATAACTGAAATACATCACAGATAATATCATTTGCTGCTCAGTGATTGCAGTATTCTAGTCTGCATCTCCCCAAGGTAATACATAAAACCTGGCCTGTTGGTGGGTCCTGAGGACAGGGTTGATGACCACTGCTATATGGGTTCATCAGTGTATGGTCACATTTTACACTCCTAAACTGAAAGAGTAAGCCCCGGTTTACACTGAGGCAGCGCGACTTGCAGCACGACTGCCTCAGGCGACCTGGACACGACAGGGGCGGCGACTTGCAAAACGACTTCTATATAGAAGTCTATGCAAGCCGCCCCCAAAGTAGTACAGGAACCTTTTTTTCTAAGTCGGAGCGACTTGTGTCACTCCGATTAGAACGGTTCCATTGTACAGAACGGGACGCTACTTGTCAGGCGGCTAGGTCGCCTGACAAGTCGTCCTAGTGTGAACCGAGCCCAAGACTCTCCTAGTCTCTCGAAAATCTCCAGTATGACCTAATAAGGGCACTGAGGGTGAATTTTATTTCCATTTATTCTGGGTGTGAAGAGAATCTCGTATCGCTAGCAATGAGATGGTCAGTGGTGAAGTCTGAAGTGAGAGTTCTCTCTGATTTCTGGGACTCCAAAGTAAGTTGTGGGGAATGGTATATTGCTCAAGTCGGATTCTAGTTTGACCCATGGTTTTAAAGCGGCATTAAACCCAAAAGAGAATATCCTATTGCATTTTACCAATTCTTAGACTTGATGGCTTTATTAGGCTTCATGTACATTGGAAGCTCCCCGACAGCTCCTAAACTTGAGTTCGGGAGCTTTTGGCATTATTTTTTTTTTTTTGCCAAAGCTCCTAAACTCCCACTCCATAAAAGTCTATGTGTCCATGTGCACATAAGCAGAGTTTAGCAGCTGCCGTATTTAGGTGAGGTTAAACCTCCCTCTCCTGAACGCGAAAGAATTGCATTAAGAACGTTTTGCGGTTTCTCACGGCCGCAGTCAAGAGCTGCCAGTGTACATGAAGCTTTTGGCTTTCATTTTTTTAGGCTTTCTTTCTTCTTTTGTCATCTGGTGATCCAGTCAGCAAGTCTGTTTTTGAAAAGCACAAGCTCTCCAGCAGATTGCAACAATTACTGGGATGAGATCAACCTTTTAATGCCGACAGGAGCACTTACATTGGTCAGTTTTTATCTATGAATTCAAAACCCTTATCCCAAAAGAAAAAAAAAAAATCACGGTTTGCTGTAACTGATTAAAAAAGTGTGAGCTGAGTTTGGCTTCAGTGTGTTAGTGTATTTAAATCTGCTAATACATTTAACACTACCCTCCCCCCAGACTGAATGCTGCTGTCTGTTTTGCCTCCTGTGCTCATACATCTAGAGTTGTGTCTCACTAATACAGGAGGTGCATTACTGGCCAGATCACCAAGAGAAAACGGAGGGAAAAAATCAAAGAAAAGAAAACGAATGCAGCCACCACATCTAATGATTGGTAAGCTGCAATATATTACATTTTTGGGTTTAATACCGCTTTAAAGTGGTAGACATACTTCCACTCAGCAATTCTAGTCAGGACTACTGCTTGATGATAATGTATTAAAATCAAGAAACGCTGTGAGTTCTATGATGATCTGTACGAGGCGCTCCTCACCATATGCTCCAAGTCTTTTTTTGTAAACGCCAATGTATTCAGTAGATCTAACAAATATATCCCTCAAATGGAAGGGAAATGCCTGCAGTCCAAAAAGAAAAGATGGCACTCTTAAAATAATGTGATTTTCAGTAAATTATTTTATAAATGCTGACATATTTCAGTGATCTTCCCTCTCCATCAGGGTTAAAAATGAGTGGAGGAACTATGGAGACTTTTGGAAGTACTGAGACAAATTATAGAAAACGAAGCCTGCTAAGAAGTAAGCCCTGAAAGAAGTATTAAACCCAAAAACAAACATTGATTATAGTGCAGCTTACCAATTCTTAGATGTAGTGGCTGTATTCGTTTCCTCTTTTCAGGCTTCCTTTCTTTTTATTTTCACCTGGTCATACTATCAGTAAGTCTTTTTTTGTTTTTCAACGGAAGAAGCTGTCCTGCAAATGTCTGTTAGAGGATTGAGACAAACCATTAAAGTGGTTGTGAACCCGAAAAAAACAAACAAAAAAAACAAACAAACCCTGTAAGACAAAAGCATAATGAGCTAGTTTGCATCTCATACTAGCTCATTATAAAATATTTACCTTAGATCAAAGCTGTTGCAGCGGCCCCGAACACCACTGTGACCGGCGACATGTCCCCCAGAGTTATTTCCGGGTTCGTGGGCTTCGGCGCTGTGATTGGCCAGAGCCGCACTGATGTCACCCATGCGCGCGGGAGCCGCCAGTCACAGCACGCTGCTGAAGAAAAGACACGAGCGAACCGTTTCTTCAGTGTGCATGCGCCAATGACGTTGGCGCAAGCATACATGGTAAATATATCATAAACCATGCAGGTTTCGGAGATATTTACAGTACCTACAGGTAAGCCTTATTATAGGCTTACCCGTAGGTACAAGTGGTGTAACAAGGTTTACAACCTCTATAACCACTGAGTGTTTACAGTGATGAGCTTGTATTTAATAATGCAAAACGCTTAACCCAGAAGGAAAAACCTGTTACTGTAACAGTTTTGGGCCCCATGCACACATCTCTCCTAGATGCCTTTCCTCCTGGCAGCAGTGTTTGGGCAGACAAAAACACTTGTAAACGTGTGTGACATGTTTCGATGTGCCAAACACTTGGGCATTAATTTCATTGGCCAGAATAATAATTTATTGAAATGAATTAACTCTCAAGCGCTAAACATGCCTAGCGGTTTACACCCGTTGAGCATTTTTATGCCAAAATGCCACTGCTCCTTGATGTTTTGGCAGATTTTTTTTTTTTTCCCGCCTCTAAACTCCTAAACGCATATATGTGTAAGGACACACGGGTTAAAGTAATTATAAAGGTAATTTTAAAAAAAATTAAATATCAAACGTCTCTGTGCAATGGAATTGCACAGAATGACCCACAACCTCATCTTCCCGAGTTCCCTGCCGCCGTTCCTAGCCCCTCTTCTCTGTCCAGTGCCCCTATGGGAAACCACTTTCCCATGGGGGCACTTATGCGTGCTTGTTCCAGAGCCCGGCTGCTGCATCCATTGACAGACTCAACCCCACTCCCTCATTACTGGCTTTGATTGACAGCAGTGGAAGCCACTGACTCCCAGTGAGACATGGAAGTGAGGGGAGAGAAAAGCTGCAGACATGCACAGCACTTGATCTTGATGAGGGCTCAGGTAAGTAAAAGCGGGTGGGGGTGAAGTACCAAAACCAATGCCTAAAAATTCTTTACCTCAAAGCGATTGTAAAGATGTAAAAAACAAAAACAAAAAAAACAAAAATGTTTATACGGACCTGCTCTGTGCAATGGAACTGCACAGAGCGGCTGCGAACCTCCTCGCTCCTGGCTGCTCCTCTCTATCCAGTGCCCCCACTTGAGTGCTCACTCCCAAGCCCTGCTGCTGCATCCATTGACACAGACAGTGGGACTAAGCCTCTCCTCCCACTTCCTTGTCACTAGCTTTGATTGACAGCACTGGGAGGCAATGGCTCCCGGTGCCCCAGCAAAGCCACGAGACCCGAAAGTGAGAGGAGAGAAAAGCTGCAGACATGCACGGTGCTGGATCGAATGAGGGCTCAGGTAAGTAAAAGGGGGGGGGGGGATGCTGACATGTAAACATTCCTTGCATTAAGGTAAAAAATGTTTCTGCTTTAGAACCACTTTAATAATACTGGACAGTGCAAAATCTGGTGCAGCTCTGCATAGAAACTAATCGGCTTCCAGGTTTTTTTTTTTTTTTTGTCAAAGCTTAATTGAACAAGCTGCAGTTAGAAACTGGCTACCATGCACAGCTGTACCAGATTTTGCACTCTCCAGTTTTAGTAAATCAACCACATAGGCTAACATGCAGGGGGGTTTAGAGGCAGAAAAAAAAGTCACACACCCTAACGGCAGCAATAAAAATGTCCAGTGTGCACAAAGCCTTAGAAGTGTTAAATGAAGTTTGGCTTCTGTTGGTGCATCTACATCTGCCAGTACATCTAACACCACCCTTTCCATAGATTAAAAATGCTGCTGTCCAAAGGTGTCTCTCTTACTCCTTCATCTACAATGTAGGAACCCTAATACAGTGTGGGGCGTGTTATTGGCTGGATCATCAGGTGATCACAAAGGGGGGGGGGGGGGGGGGGAGGCCAAATAAATAAAACAAATGCATATACCACATCTAATGATCGGTAAGATGCAAAATAATCAAGTTTTGGTTTAAGATTTATTTGAATGCTCTGTAGCCTTTTTACTGAAATTTTATGTTTAAAACAGATATGCAAATATGTACTCTTCTGGTATTGGCATGGGAAAATTACATGTCTTTTTTGTTATTTTGTAAGTTTCTGGTGTATGTTTCTGCATCGAGTCACCTGATTTTTTTTGTTTGTTTGTTTTTTTTTTTTTTCAGTAAATGAGCTAATTCTGAAACAAAAGCAGAGGTTTGATGACAAACGCCTAAAGCTGGACCCATCGGTAAGCTCCTCTAGTTAAGACAACTATGTGCAAATAAGTAATGTATTTACAAAAAGCTGTCATGTGGTTATGGCTTATTTGATCTGCATATCAGCATGGGCTAATAGTCCTTCAGCTGTGTACTTCACTCCTAACGAGCGCTACTATCTAGTGGAAAGAATATTTAACAGACCTGTGTGAGACAAGCTGCAATCTATTATCTTTTTGATTTGTTACATCCTCTCCTGAATCATACTGTGGATGAGGATTTTGTTTATTAATGTCCTTCATTTCTGAGAAAAACCTTGCAGGGTGTTGGAACATTTTCCCAGGTGTGCAGAATCTTAGTGGTAACTTCACCTAAACGACTTGATAGTTGGGTCAGTCAGATACTGAAGCCATTTTTTAAAATACACTGTGCAGTTCATATCTAGAATAGGCATAAAACATTCTGTGTTGGCTTCAGGTATTCACATTGAGAGCTATGCAGATTAGGTGTGTAGTGTCACAAATAGGGTATTTTAGAATCAATTTCTGCAAGGGGATGATTAAAAAAAATGTTTTATAGTGGCTGTCATCGTAAAAAAAAATTAAAATGAATGTCAAGACGGATCATTTGTCACGCAAATTAGCAACACAGTTAGTTGCAAATCAGGTTGTGTCTTCACAGCAAAGACTCTGCAACAGGTTTACAGATTTGTGTGTCTATCTTCCTGGGCAGCCAAGTGTGACAGTTTGCATAGATCAGAGACAGATAATTGCTGTAAGTGGTTCTAAAAGCCAAGGTTTTTTTTATGCATGAAGGTAAAAAAACCTTCTCTGTGCATTGCGATCCAGCGGTGTGCACAAGAGCCTCGGCTCTCTAGGGACTCTCCCTCATTGGCTGAGGCAGCAGAGGAGAGAGAGGGAGTGAGGCCAAACCATGGCTTTGTGTGTGAAAGAGGTATGTAAAAATTGGTGCTGCGCTGTTCTTAAATAACAAAAAAAAAAAAAAAAACCTATGGTGCTAGAGGTAGTAGTACAAAGGTAAATGAACACGTAAAATGATATAAACATATAAAAAAAAAACAATAAAAGAATAAGTACAATCAATATAGAGCACTTCTATACCCAGGTGCAGATTGATATTCCACAATAATCGGTGGTAATAGCACAGTGCAAGAAAATCATTAAATAAAGACTTAAGGCCAGATGTGAGATATCTTACTGGAAACACTAAAATCAATATACAATAACTAAAAACCTCAATGGACCATGCAAGTAGACAAAAAACATTGTGCAAAAAACAGCATTTAATAAATTAAATGTGCAACATGCGATCAATATGTGCAAAAATCACAAATGCAGTGTGTAATAAACATATAACCAAAATAAGTCCACTGTAGAACTTGTGAAAATTCAAACAAAGGCAAACGTGCAAAATATATAATTGGACTGGGAATGTAGTCCAATGCGATTTAAATCATTTTAATGTGGCTAATCAGTAAATGTGCAATGTGAATGGACACCCAGGGCAGTGACTCGGGAGCGAGCCTGCTTCGGTGCCCCCATAGCAAGCTGCTTGCTGTGGGGGCACTCGGGAGAAGGGAGGGGCCAGGAGCTCCGGCGGGGGACCCGAGAAGAGCAGTATCAGGGCTGCTCTGTGCAAAACCACTGCACAGAGGCAGGGAAGTATAACATGTTTGCTATTTTAAAAATAAATTTTTAAAAAATGCCTTTAATATCGCTTGAGGGCGAGACAGATTTTCACTCTAAACAGACTTGCAATTAAGTGGTCAGGGTCATGTTGCAGTAGCAGCCAAAGGTGGAATTTTATGTCTGTAACCTTGTAATCTGTCTCATGATGCTGCTCACTGTCCCTGTTTAGCATTGTGCTGCCATGCGACAGAATTAATATCCCCCAGTCATCTTTTGCAGGATCCTTTAAAAAAAAAAAAAAAAAAAAATCAAGTCTAAATTTGTCGCAAGCCAGGTAACTCAATCCAAACATGTAATATTTAAAAAAAAAAAAAAAAGAGCGTAAAAAATGCACAATAAATCAGTTAGTAAATCCAGATATTTAGGCAGCTAAATATTTACACAAGTCTCATTGTCCTCACTCCTCCCCACTTCCTGGGCCTCTTTCTTTTATTTGATGACCAGCTTCATTGACAAAAAGGGACAATAGAGAGATGGAGGGCAAGCCCAAGTCCCCCAAGAAAAGATTACAGTATAACATATATATATTTTGTATCTTATTCATAAAGTACAGGATGCAGGCTGGATGTTCATAGATCCTGGGTTATAGGTGGCTACCTTCTGGTGAGTGGACACTTGCAAAGCTTTTGGACATGCCTCGCTTTGGTGTACCCCTTAAACCCTACTCCTGTGAGACTTATGTTTTTTTGCCAGTGTTCTGTAAGTGATGGACCTCTTATCCATTATGAACAAATATGCTTACCAGTTCTTATTTGCCTCAGATTCTTCAATCAACTCTTAAAAGCCTTCTACTATAAAAATAGAAGCAATGTGTCTGGATCGGTGCAACCTCAGTTATACGTTAAAAATTGTACCTGGACACCATACTGTGGGAACTGCCTGTAATGTTGCTTCGGTCACCTAATCCTGTGTGGGAGCTAACCTCAGCACTGAGTGTAATGTGTGTTGTTCGCTTCAGGGTGCTATACAGGTCCAGGCCTGTGGTACATTTCCTATGCTTCCCAGACCCTGAAGACCCCTCTAAGGGTATGCCCACCGTGACGGGTGTAGCCTGAACCCTTTCAGGGGTCTGTGACATGCAAAAGTAAAACAGGTTTGTTCTGTTATTGGACTATTACTGGTAACCCTGTAGCAAGTATGAGGCTTATAGCCTAAGTTTAGACAAAAAAAAAAAAAGAAGCCCGCTGCACAAGGGGCATGACTTACTATTAATATGATGTGTCCCTTATTCTGCTGACTTGAGTGCCTGACTATGGCTGCCCTTTTTGACCTTACTTTTCTTTGTTGATGCCCTGTAAGAAGTCATGAACCAGATTTCCCAGAATGGCTTACATTGCTGTCCATATGTGCAGCATTTTATGGCAGAAAGCCTGGTCACCTGAAGCTGCCTGTAAAAGACTCCTCACTTTGTATGCTCTTTGATGGAGGGTGTCTCTTTGGTAAGGCATCTGACAAGTTCATAAAGAATGTCTCAGGAGGAAAGGTCCTCCCACAGCTTAAAGCTCCAAACTTCCCCCTTTTCAGGGGCTTGTACTTCCTCAAAGCACAAAGCCTTTCCATAGGCTTCATCTTCAAATTTAAAATGCAGCCCTTCCTTTTGGTGCAAGACTTGCAACACAAAGCCTACCCCAAAGCCTCCTTCACAATGAAGGGGCAACCTCATCCCTAAGAGTGGTGGACGTCAGATTTGCAGAACGATCTCTTGTTCAGTCACACTGGAGAACAGATTCAAAGGATTCTGTTCAAACCGGTTTGCAGTTCCAAAATACAACAGAGAGGTGGGACATGTCCTATCCTGGAGCTAAAATCCCTAAACAACTACTTTTGAGTTCACAAGTTTTGCATGGAACCTCCAAGGTCAGGGGGAAGTTTTGACATCAGATGTTCAAGATGACTGCCTCCATATTTCCATTTACCTACCTCAAAAGAGCTTTCTGCACTTTGCTGTAGGGGACAACTTATCACACTGCCATGTGGCTTATCCTTTGCATTATATAATAACCTAAATGGTGTCCATGGAACTACCAGAGCATCTATTGCTAGAGAAAGAGGATCCTTGGTCCAGGTCACACATGGGTAATTTGTAATGAAACCTGGAGGCTAATATGTCCACATCTAAAGTACTTGGTTCTGACATAGGAGATTGAAGGTGTTGGGATGAAGAGGCCATTCCCCTTGGTTCAGGTGGTGACCACTGATTAAATCTGCCCTCCAATTGCCCCCTACCCGGATGTGAACAGCAAAGATTGCTGGACAATGGTATACCACCCAGGAGATTATCAGACCTACTGCCCTCAAGGGACTTTGAATTGGGTCCTTGACCCTTGTCCATTCTGTTAGGCATGTTGGCACGGTTCTGTTTGCCTTGTTTTTGCCCAACCTTCTCATTCATTGCTTGGGGATGCCCCAGGGTCTGTGAGTATCCATTCTTTGTCCTGTACTGTAAGAATAATATGAAAGGTATTTTAACTTGCCTGTAAATTCCATATTTTGTACTATAGTACAGGACACCATCCCTCTGTTCCCGTGGTACTGTGCATTGCTTGGTTACAAAGGACTCATGGAGTGGGGAAGGGTTGTTCAGTTTTGCCCACTGTTGTCCTCTGCCTTTTGCTTCTGGACCTCCCCTGCGACTGGACTCTGCAGAACTGGACATTCAGACTGGACTGAACGTCAGGCACTAGGCTTCACTTAAGAGCTTTCTGAACTGGTTCTGGGTATGTTGGCTGTGGAGTGCTTCCCATGAGTAGAGCCACTGGTATTTCTGTAGGGCTGTGTCTGACCAGCTTGCCACGCATGCTCTCTGCTCTTTACTGCCAAGACAGACAGGGTAGAGGAATTTCTCCGCTGCTGCTTCTACAAAGGTTACTTAGAACTTTTATCTCTGATCTGATCTTGCTTTCCCTCTCTGCAGTGACACTTTGTGAAATCTGGCCACTCAACGTTCTGGTCTAGAGCATTTCTGTCAGCTGCCCAGATTTCATGATTACTCAAGGCCTTTCCTGTCACTTTGAGCCTACTTACTGAACCTGCCCTCTGGTCTTCTCCAATTTTACCAGGTAAATGTACCTGTATCACTCAATGGACAAGAGAGAAAATGACTTTTTTTTTTATTCCCTCTAAAATCCTGTTCTCATAGTTTTGGTTGAAAAAAGTCCATCTAGTTCAACCGATAACATGTCTCTCTCTCATTTCTTTGGATGCATATTCTTGGTACTGCTTTGCTACTGGCATAATTATAACATGAGAAGTTTTACTTAGGGCTGACCTACATTTTACTTGTGTCTCCTGTTTCTCCTCCTGCATCTGCACTGCCTACCCAGTTGGTCCAACCCAGACAGTAGGAAATGGAGTTATCAACTTTTCATTGCTGACAACATCTGATGTTGCTTGGCGTTTATAAAATCATGTTCTACTATTTGGCTCTTTCCCTTTACTTAATGGTTCGTGTCAAGTTTTTGAATTGTAAAACAGTGTGTACTGAGCATATCCTGCGTTACATGCTCAGGAAATACTTCAGTGGTGCGTATAGTTTTTCTTGGCTGAGTAATGCAGAGCATTTTGTGTGTCCCTTTTTTTTTTTTCCCCTTTTTTAAACTTCTTAACCTAATCGTTACTCTGACAATTAACATGGCCTACGTTAAAAAATATTTAATTTTGTATACTAAGTTAGCTGCAATCAAATCAGTTGGGTCCATGTATATTTGGACACAGGCACAATTTTTAAGTTTTTTTTTTTTTTTTTTTTTTCTTTCATGTATTTACCAAAACCTATTCAAGCTATAGTTATATAATGGATATGGGCTGAAAGTGCACACTCTCAGGATTAATGTGAGGGTATGTATGTCCAAATCGCAGGAAGGGTTTAGGAATTGCTTCTCCTAAAAATAGCCATCCCCCTTTTTCAAGGGACCAAAAGTAATTGGACAATTGAATCAAAAGCTGTTTCATGTCCAGGTGGGGCTACTCCTTTATTTCTTCATCAATTAAGCAGGTGAAAGGTCTGGAGTTGATTCTAAGGCTGGCCATACACTATACAATTTTCTTATTCAATTTCCTTTAGATTTACCTTCAACTATGTAGTACAAAGGCCTGCCTGATTGCATACAAATTGAAAGGGCTTAGGTGTGACCTCATATTATATGGTTTTGGTAAATCTTAAGGAAAGTTGAACAAGAAAATTGTATAGTGTATGGCCAGCCTAAGTGTGGTGTTTGCATTTAGAATCTATTGCTGTGACCCTACATCATGCATTCCAAGGAGCTGTCCATGCAAGTGAAACAGGCTACATTGTAAGGCTTCAAAAACAAATCCATCCGTGAAATAGCAGCAACATTAGGTATGACCAAATCAACAGTTTGGTACATTTTGAGGAAAGAAGAATGCACTAGTGAGGTCAGCAACATAAAAAGGCCTGGACGTCCATGGAAGACAACAGTGGTGAATGATCCTAGGATCCTCCCTATGGTAAAGACAAAACCCATTCACAAAATCCAGGCAAGTGAAGGACACTCTCCAGGAGGTGGGAGTATCATTGTTAAAGTTTACAATCAAGAGAAGACTTCACGAGAGCAAATACAGAGAGTTCACTACAAGGTGCAAACCATTCATAAGCCTGAAGAATAGAAAAGCCAGATTAGACTTTGCCAAAAAACATCTAAAAAAGCAAAACAAGTTCTGGAAAAGCATTCTTTGGATAGATGAAACGAAGAATAATCTGTACCAGAATGACCGGAAGAAAAGTGTGGAAAAGGCTTGGAACAGCTCATAAGCCAAAGCACACCACATCATCTGTAAACATGGTGGAGGCAGTGTGATGGCATGGGCATGCATGGCTTCCAGTGGCACTGGGTCATTGGTGTTTTATTGATGTGACAGAAGCAGCCGGATTAATTCTGCAGTATTTAGAGAGATACACTGTCAGCCCAGATTAGGCCAAATGCAGCAAATTTGATTGGTTGGCGCTTCACAGTACAGATGGACAATGTTCCCCAAACCACACTGCAAAAGCAACCCAGGAGCTTTTGAAGGAAAAGAAGTGGAATTTTCTGCAATGGCCCAGTCAATCACCTGATCTCAACCCAATTGAGCATGCATTTCACTTGCTTAAGGCAAATCTAAAGGCAGAAAGATCCACAAACAAAGAACTGAAGACAGCTACAGTTGGAGCCTAACAAAGCATCAGAAAGGAGGAAACCCAGGCTTTGGTAATGTCCATGGGCTTTACTGGCTGCAGTCATTGACAGTAAAGGATTCTCAACAAAATATTAAAAATGAACATTTTATTTATGATTCTATTCATTTGTCCAATTACATTTGAGCCCCTAAAAAAGGGCAGACTGTGTAAAAAAAAAAAAGGTTGCAGTTCCTACAATTTGTACTTTATATTTATGTTCAACCCCTTGAATTAAAGCTGAAAGTCTGCACTTCAAATTCATTTGGATTCTTTCATTTTAACCACTTCCCTACCAGGCCAATTCTGATATCTCTCCCCTAATGTAAAAATCATCATTTTTTTGCTAGAAAATTACATAGAACCCCCAAACATTGTATGTTTTTTTTAAGCAAAGACCCTAGAGAATACAATGGCGGTTGTTGCAACTTTTTATCTCACACAGTATTTGCGCAGGAATTTTTCTAACGCGTTTTTTTGGGGGAAAAAAACTGTTTTTTAAAAAAAACAAAACAGTAAAGTTAGCCCAATGTTTTTACATATTGTGAAAGATGACGTTACGCCGAGTAAATAGATACCTAACATGTCAGGTTTCAAAATTGCACACGCTCGTGGAATGGCGCCAATGTTCGGTACTTAAAAATCCCCATAGGCGACGCTTGAAATTTTTTTTACTGGTTACGTTTTGAGTTACAGAGGAGGTCTAGGGACAAAATTATTGCTCTCGCTCCAATGTTCCCGGCGATACCTCACATGTATGGTTTGAACACCGTTTTCATATGTGGGCAGGACTTGCGTATGCGTTCGCTTCTGCGTGCGAGCACACGGGGACAGCGGCGCTTTAAAAAAAAAAATGTTTTTTATTTTTAATTTAATTTTTTTTATTTTGACACTTTTTTGAAAAAAAAAAATTTGATAACTTTTATTCCTATTACAAGGAATGTAAACATCCCTTGTAATAGGAATATGACATGACAGGTCCTCTTAATAGTGAGATATGGGGTCAATAAGACCACTAGGCTGGGAAGCCTGAAATAAAAATGTAACGAGCCCCTTGCTCGCTCGGTTCCACTCTCCCGACACTCCTCTGCTGCTATAGAATCAGACTGCAGATCGCAACATCTGATTGCTCGGTCATCCCATTCTCCGGGATTAGAACTACAGCTCTGTGCCGTTCTAACCCAGTTGTGATGGCTCAGAACAAACACCAGGCAGGCTGTTTGTACGTTTAACCAGGAATCTCTCTTTATTGACAGGAATACAGTCTTATTTATACAATAAAAGAGGAGGTGCAGACCTCCTGCTCATATTACTCTAACAATACAGCTGTAACCTAATTAACATGAGCTAATTAACTAATCCCTTTAGACAGCCTAGATGACTCAGACATGATCTTTAGACTCGCTTCACACAGGGGCGACTTGTCAGGCGACCTAGTCGCCTGACAAGTCGCCTCCCGTTCTGTACAATGGAACCGTTCTAATCGGAGCGACGCAAGTCGCTCCGACTTAGAAAAAGGTTCCTGTACTACTTTGAGGGCAACTTGGGGCGACTTGCATAGACTTCTATACAGAAGTCGTTTTGCAAGTCGCCGTGGCAGTCGTGTGCAGGCCGCCTCGGTGAGGTGACCTGCAAGTCGTGCCGCCCCTGTGTGAACTGAATCTTAGGCCAGACTGGCCGTCTTGTAGTTCAGAAAATCCAATCAACATTATCACAATCAACATAGACTCTTCTTCACACAATAGCAGAGTTAATTAACACAAACAACAATGGGGATCTAATGACTCTTAGATCCCATACTAGAGACTTATTTACAATACACATTTTAGCAGACAACAGACAGACAGGTGCTGGAATTTACATCAGCATCTCCTAACAGTATCTGTCCCAGCATTATGAAGGGGGGGGGGGGGGACGTCCCCTCTCGCCTCCCATAGGAGCGATCAAGCGGCGGAACGGCTTCCTATGGTGTAGAGATTCGCCGGCTGAAACTACAGGCATCATTCAGATATACCCGCTCAAAGCCCAGGACGTCATATGACGTGGGCGGGCAGGAAGTGGTTAATTTTATTCTGGTGGCATACAGAGCCAAAAGTATAGAAAATTGTGCCTGTGTTCAAATATATGTGGACCAAACCTGTATGTCGTATAGTTGGTTATTCAGGTTGAAAAAGACACTAGTCCCATCTACTTCCACGAATAAAAATAAATACACACACGCACAAAGAAAAACCTCAACATTTTTTTACATAGAGTACGAGTACCGATACTTTTTTTTTTTTCTTCTTTTTTTAGTACTTGCCAATACCAATTACCGATACTTACCGCAAATGTTTTGTTTTCACTGCAGCTGTCAGCAATGGTACAAAGCATTGAAAGGTTACTTACAAATGAAATTGATCTTTTTTTTTTTTTTTTTAATTTTGCGCTTTCATTGTGAAATGTGTAAATATTTGTTAATATATATGTGTGTAAAAATATTCACTAACAAAGCAAACAAAAAAAAGTTGTAATTGTTTATCGTTTATAAAATAGACGTGAACAAAAAAAAAAAGCAGGAAAATAATAATTAAATGGAGGAAATTTAAGGAGTTAATTAAGGCTGATTAGAGTGGAAAATGTGTTCATCCCTTTGATCTGCAGATGAAGAAACAGAATGATACAAAAAGAAACAATGTTTCTTTGTATTTTTGTGTTTCAGTGGCTGAGCAATGTTGTTAATAAACACTTTTTTTGACAGCTCCAATTACCGGGCTTCTTTAACACTTCAGCTGTCAACAGGGCAGACCCACTGACAGCTCAAAGAACCGAGCTTGAAAGTATCTGTGCATTTGCATGAGTACCGATACTTGTGCAAATACTCGGTATCGGCACTGATACTAGTATCCGTGCAATCCTACTCCATATACAAAATCCTACACCCACTGTGTGTGTGTGTGTGTGTGGTGTTATTACCTCAAAGTATTCGTATCCATCTATATGTTGTACATTTTGGGGATGCATCCAGCTCTTTATTTAAAAAAAAATAACTAAAAAATACTGAGCTGGTTAAGACCAGTTCTTGAGGAAGGCTAGTCCACATTTTCACAGCTCTTAAGCATCAAAGCATTTCCGCATGTAAGTCAATGGTCCTAATGAATCTGCCCAGTGAGAATGGAGAGCAAAAAGAGCTGCCGCTCTCATGCACCTCGCTGAGCATGATGATTTTCAGAAAAAGCACAAAAACTGTGGGACGTAATACAAGTCTATAGGAAAGTCCTGTTAACCTGCATAAAACTGGGGGTACAACGCGCTGCGGCCAAATCGCAGTGGATTATTGTGAAGCCATCCTCGGGGGGGTTGTATATGCTAATATTCATTTTCTTCTTTTCCCAGAATGGTCATCGGTGGCAGATCTTCCAGGATCTGTTGGCAACTGATCAGGATAACCTGGACCTTGCTAATGTGAATCTGATGCTTCAACTTCTGGTACAGAAGAAGAGGCAGCTTGAAGCTGTAAGTATACAAGACATGTGCACCCCTTAGAACATATATCCTAAATATTTTTAAGCAATCTTGATAAAACCAGTCACAAACAGCGTTCTCAGCTTGAGCGCTACGTTGCCATGTAACAATAGATAGTGTGCCATTAATAAAATGTATGCTTTGCATTTGGAGAACTGACGACTGATGTGTTTTCTGTTTTGTTATAAGAAGGTGCTGTTGGACTCCTCCTACAGCAGTGATCCTCAAACTTTCTAAACAAAGGGTGCTGGACTTGGTCAGTTTGAGAAGGAAATGCCCCAGCATCAGTAGTCAGAAAAGTAAACAATGCCCAGGCTCTGTGATTAGTGGAAGTAACAAATTCTCCAGATTTGGTGAGCAGTGAGAGTAAAAAAAAAAAAACAAGTTAAAGGATGAGTTCACCTTTTTACAAAAAATAAAAAAATGCACATCTTTTTGCAGGTAAAAAAAATTTACATTTATTACTTTTTGTAGTAGGATCCTGTAAAGCATTGTGTTAGCGGTCAGCAGATCGCGGATGCCATGCAGGTCGCCTGCACACTGTCAGTGTATCTGCTTGTCCATACTCTCTGACAGAGACTCAATGAACTACCGCAGCGCCGTGGTAGTTCATTGAGAACTACAAGCCGACAGCTGCAAAGGATGTCGGGGCTTGTAGTTAATTCACACACACGCACACACTGGCCTGTCAAAAAGTGACAGCTCATATGGGGAACTTCTCCCTGTACTGCTGCCACAGGGAGGGGGGGGGGGGGTGCCGCGGCTGCAACAGGACTAGGAACATCTTAAAATCGTGTGGAACATGTTACATGTTCCCAAAGGTGAACGCCTCCTTTAACATGTATCGTTAGAGGGAGGATGGATATTGCTTTACCATTGGTGTCGGCGGTAGGAATAATCGTAGATTTTGAATTTATTTTTTGTAAATGTAAGCTTGACCGGCACTTGTGGTTTTCTATACTTCACTAGCTGTAAGCCGGGTTTAGTTGGAGTTTATTGGACTTGGGTAGATGTTGTTCTTTGTATAAGAGTCCTATGAAAATATGTTCTGCAGTGCTGTCTTTTTGGTAGAAGGTAGTGGTCCCCCTGTTTCTCCCTCTTGGCAATCCCTCCCAGGCTAGCGAAGACACAGTCTCGTGGAATTGATAAAGAGTCTTTCTGTCCCGGTTGCATGCTGTGCCAGTAACAAAACCTCCTTCTACAGCACATATTGTTCAGCTCTGCTGCCAGGACAGCCATAAAAATATTTGGCCAAATATCACAGCAGCAAAAGGGAAAATATAATCTTCAGATTAAATTTAGCTCCAGAAAGTAAGGGGCTGAAGACAGCCTAACATTTTGTCTACTAGAGCCTGGCACGAGAGGAATGTCGGCAGTCTGCATCGGGTGGGTAAATTTAGGAATGATCGGGAACTAGGGATGTGCCTATACTCCTGTTCACAGTTGGCTCGTTTTGTCTGTGTTGATGTAACTTATGTCCAAACCTGATAACGGGCATAAGATTGCACAGATCCTTGGCAGGCCACTCTGCAGCTGTGGATTCACTTCTCCCAAGTGTTAGTTTTTATTATTGTTAGTATTGTCATTAATTTTTATTTAGGTGAAAACATGAACCCTTCCTTGTGCATAGTTTCTGCAGAACACTACAAAGTTTATTCAGTACGTTAGAGCAAAATACAATGAGGGTGTACATACTGCCATATCTTAAAGCAACCATAGATTATCTCCAAACGGATATGCTTTTAATGAATCTGAGATCTGATTGGCTGCTGTTGACATAAAGTATGAGTAAACAATAAAACTAGCCGACTGAATACATTATATGTTAATTCCGTGTTGATATTTTAGTTGAGGAAACTGGTGCACAATGGAAAATTGTTGCTGTTTGGACCTAGTAACTACTCATGTTCTTAGTGGTTATTCCTTTCTATATACTGTACAATAGAACTTTCTTTATTACCTACTTGAAACAGTGTACTTAAAAATCATCAATAATTTAAATCACCTGTATCCTATTGGTTAGTGAACCCACATTCAAAATGCTGTAAATACCATAAATGTAAAAAATACAATAAAAAATGTGCTATAATACCATATACAAGTGTAATAAAAAATATTTCACATATACCCTACAAGGTATTATTCCCAACAATATAGTGCTGCAAATTTTAAACCAAGTTTCCATAAACATATTTCTCTAAATCATGATCAATACTAAAATTCATTTGCTAAGTAGTGTCCATAGAATGTGATTTCCACACCGTGTCAGTTAATATTGACACACACTCGACTATTCGCTTAACCTTGATATGCCTTTTTAAAATGGAGTGCTCCCAGTTTGCTCCACACACAGTTTGCAATGGCTGCTCACCTTTATTTCAGACCTATATTCTTATACAGGTCTGCAAAGCCCTTCTGTAATAACTACTTAGGGGCTCTTTTCCACTTCCAAACACCTCTGCCACACTCTCCTGCTTCCTACAGAATTCCTCATGGTCAAGCAAAAGGGAAATAATCTCCCTTAGTGTAAACCAACTTAAAAACCAAGACTTGTATTAAAATTACATTGACAGAATTGAAAGAAAACTAAAAACAGGCCTTTTTTAAAGCATGTTAAAAAAAAAAAAAAAAAAAAAAAAGCTCTTAAATAATGTAATTATACAAGTATACATATATACAGTATGCACATATATATGCATAGGATGATGTGAAAGGTTGACTTTAATTTTGTTATTCATAGAACCATAATGGTGTTTTTTGATGGACGTTTTCTTTTATAACTGGCTGACACTTATACAGAAGTATGCAGTGCTTGTTGAAACATTCTTGTACATGATGCAGGATGATTGAATCTCTGCCACAGAATAAACACTCTAATTATATTCCTCACAGGAATCGCATGCTGCTCAAGTCCAAATCCTCACGGAATTCCTAAAAGTTGCCCGGCGGAATAAGAGAGAGGTAATGTAGCTTAAGCGTTGAATTGTCTAAAGTAAAGTACTTTCAAAACATACTGAATTCCTCCACACCCTGCATACTATCCTTCTTATTATCATAGTTGAATATAAACAAGTAACCTTCGATGGGTGACTACTGCACAGTACTACTTTTTTTTTTTGTGGTTTGCTTATATTGGAGGTAAAAAACATAGAATGTAGCATGCTTTTTTAGTGCTTTCAAACGCTGCTAAAATCATACCTTTCTCTTTCGTTCATTGACGGACACAGCACATTAGTCTTGACCTTAGGGTTATATCGCCACCTTTAGGAGAGGACTAGGCAGAACACAGAAAAAACGAGCACAGTACCGCCCAGGGGGTGGTCCTACTGGCTATAACCCCTCACTCTGCTCCCAGCAGCTCAGATTTTTCTGCCTAGTCTAGGAGAAGGACCTAGCTACCTGTGGGGACTAGTGGTCTTTGAAAATGTTTAGCTTTTTCTTCCCGTGATCTACATTTAACAGCCGGGCTGGGTGACAGGCTGGATAATATAGATCCTGGTAGTCTCCCCACCTTGGCCATTGGGCGCGTGCAGACTTAAGCTCCGCGCTGGGTCGGCCACGTCAGGCCCCTTTCTGGTCCGGGGCGGCCGGTGAGCTATATCCCCCCGGGGCACACATATGACCGTGCTACTGCTGTCTGAGTCAGAGTGTTGCCATGACCGACAGCCACTCTGTACTATGCGGGAGATGGGTCTGTCTGTGGAGTGTGTCCAGCAGTCCCTGCAGGAGGGGTATGGTTCCACCTGTTTAGGCAGGATGGAGCAGCTGGGCACTCCCTGGGGGTCAATTAGGGGGTCTCTCTCTCCCTTTCTTCTCTCCCTGCCTCTTTCCATCCTCCCCATCCAAAGGGGGCGCTGCATGTCTGGGCGTAGGGGGTGCGGAGCACTTACCTGGCCCAAGGGTCCTCCGGGCGGTCTCTGGCTCCTGGCAGGGGGTTGTGCTGTGTTTTTTTGTTTTTTTTTTGTTCCCCTCGTTTTGTTCCCCTCGTTTTGTTCCCCTCGTTTTGTTCCCCTCGTTTTTTCACTTCATTTGCTGCCATGCAGGGGGAATGGGAACCATGGCCATTTTCCTGTAGCTTCGGCCATTTTTCCGGCGTTTTCGGGCGCTTTTTCTGAGGCGGCCATTTTCTTGTAGTTTTCTGTAAGTTCTCTAGCGCTGGGCGGCTGTTTAAACCAGGAACAGCGCGAAACTGACACAGAACACCTCGTGGTTTGGACGCCGCCAGAGGGGAGAATGGACAGCAGCGCACAGCACAACGCCTTAGTCAGGGTGATGAGTCCTGGGGGGGCCCCCTCAGTCTGTGGCAGCTAGGAGGGTAGGCATTTTTTTTCTCCTGCCTTAGGTCTCGGGTGACAGGCGAGAGTGGGTCAGACATGTCGTCAGATGCTGGCGCTTCTTTCCCAGACACCCCTGTAAGAGCAACCGGTTTCCCTGCACCTGCGGTGCCCATGGACGCTCTGACGGCCGTCCTGAAATCATTTGTTTCCAGGATGTAAGTGGCGTGCGGGCGCAAGGTGGGTAAAAAACGCGCCCCCCCAGTCTTCCGGGGAAAGCTCTGATTCAGACTCTGGCCCCGCTGTGACAGGCGGCCCCTGTTCTGACGCTTCAGAGGTTGTGGACCATGACCCTTCGGACAGTGAGGAGGAAGCCTTCGCGTCCGTTTCAGTGCAGGAAAAAGCGCTAGTGGGGGCACTTATCACGTGGGTGGGGGGTACCTTAAAGATAGAAGATACGGCTTGGGCATCTGCAGATGTCAGTCCCTTTTGGGTCCCACAAGCTGTTCTGCACCGCTAAGGTGTTTCCCTACTTAACTTATTTTGATAAGTTTATATACAAGGAGTGGGAATGCCCACAGCGTGCCTTATCAGTCCCGAGGTGAATGGCGGTGCGTTACCCCTCTGAGGAGAGTTTTCTGAAAAAATGGACATCTCCTCCTCCGGTCGTTGACCCCCCCGGTATCTAGGTTAAATGAGGTGACCACGATTCCGGTGGAAGGGTCCCCCTCTTTCAAGGACCCTGCTGACAGAAGACCCGAGGCGTTTGCCCGATCCATGTTTACGATGGTGTGTTCGGCGCTTCGGCCGGTGTTCGCAACGGCTCTGGTGTCACAAACAC
Organism: Lithobates septentrionalis; assembly: GCA_037952835.1. Classification (NCBI taxonomy): domain Eukaryota; kingdom Metazoa; phylum Chordata; class Amphibia; order Anura; family Ranidae; genus Lithobates; species Lithobates septentrionalis. The sequence goes on along the minus strand of JBBDGP010000524.1, from coordinate 1,938,686 downwards.
TTACTGAATGGGCTAAGTTGCTGCACCGCGAGTTGGGGAAGGAGCAGGTTTCCCCAGTCTGTGTGGAACTGGCAGACCAGTTGGTGCACGGCCTTAAGTATATTTGTGATGCGGCCCTGGATATGGCCCCTTTGCTTTCTAGAGCCTCAGTATCAGCAGTAGTGCTGCGTCAGCTGATTTGGCTCAAGTGTTGGTCTGCGGACCAGACATCTAAGAAAGCGCTGGCGGAGTTGCCCTTCCAAGGTGGGAAGCTGTTTGGCGCCTCGCTGGATGACATTATTAAAAATGTTACTGGGGGAAAGAGTACTTTGCTCCCACAGTCCTGAAAGGGTAAGGAGCCACGCCGTAGGCAGGGGCCCTCTTTTTCCGCTCAGAAGCGGCTTTTTCATCCGCCTGTGTCAGCGGATAAGCGCTCCCAGTCCGACAAGGTGCCCGTTAAGGAACAAAAGTGTCCCCGGTATCGCAAGCCGAACAAATCAGCTTCCGCATGAAGGTTTGTCCCCGTCCGACTCTCGGGTGGGGGGTCGCCTTCGGGAGTTTGCAGACCGGTGGACTTCTCGTCTTTCCGACAAGTGGGTCTGCGAGCTGGTTTTGTCAGGCTACAAGATAAATTTGCTTTCTTGTCCGCCAGACAGGTTTTTTCCCTCCAACCTGAACAAATTAATGGGGTGGGCGACTACATGGCAAATGAGGTTCAATGTAGAAAAATGTAAAATAATGCATTTGGGTGGCAAAAATATGCATTGCAATCTATACACTGGGGGGAGAACCTCTGGGGGAATCTAGGATGGAAAAGGACCTGGGGGTCCTAGTGGATGATAGGCTCAGCAATGGCATGCAATGCCAAGCTGCTGCTAATAAAGCAAACAGAATATTGGCATGCATTAAAAGGGGGATCAACTTCAGAGATAAAACGATAATTCTCCCGCTCTACAAGTCTCTGGTCCGGCCGCACCTGGAGTATGCTGTCCAGTTCTGGGCACCAGTCCTCAGGAAGGATGTACTGGAAATGGAGAGAGTACAAAGAAGGGCAACAAAGCTAATAAAGGGTCTGGAGGATCTTAGTTCTGAGGAAAGGTTACAAGCACTGAACTTATTCTCTCTGGAGAAGAGACGCTTGAGAGGGGATATGATTTCAATTTACAAATACTGTACTGGTGACCCCACAATAGGGATAAAACTTTTTCGCAGAAGAGAGTTTAATAAGACTCGTGGCCACTCATTACAATTAGAAGAAAAGAGGTTTAACCTTAAACTACGTAGAGGGTTCTTTACTGTAAGAGCGGTAAGGATGTGGAATTCCCTTCCACAGGCGGTGGTCTCAGCGGGGAGCATTGATGGCTTCAAGAAACTATTAGATAATCACCTGAATGACCGCAATATACAGGGATATGTAATGTAATACTGACACATTATCACACACATAGGTTGGACTTGATGGACTTGTGTCTTTTTTCAACCTCACCTACTATGTAACTATGTAACCTTCATCTCCTTCCGGCTCGTCGGGAGGCCCTGTTTGGGGCAGTACAGGACTTACTTCTGCGTGGGGTGATGGTGCCTGTACCAAAGTCGGAAAGGTTTCAGGGAATCTACTCCAATCTGTTTGTAATCCCGAAGAAGGAAGGGGTCCGTCCGGTCCTGGATCACTATTCCCTCAATTTGTTTTGTCAAGGTTCGGAGGTTCGGGATGGAATCGGTTCGTTCTGTGGTCGCTGCACTTCATCAGGGGGATTTCCTGGCGTCTTTGGACATCAAGGACACATACTTGCATGTCCCCATATGCGTCAGACACCAGATGTTCCTGCGATTTGCGGTCGGGGATGAGCACTAGCAATTTGTAGCTCTTTTTTTTGGCTTGGCCTCGGCACCAAGGGTCTTCACCAAGGTGCTGTCTCCAATTCTGGTGTTGCTGAGACAACGAGGGATTGCGATCGTGGGTTATCTGGACAACCTCCTCCTGAGAGCAGCTTCTGCCTCAGAACTAAGGGAGGATGTGGCGATCACCATGTAGACTCTTCAGGAGTTTCGCTGGGTGTTGAATCTCCAGAAGTCGGTGTTGCTGCCGACCCAGCACCTGGAGTACTTGGTTGATTCTGGTCTCCTCAAAGGCAAGAGTCTTTCTTCCTTCAAGCAAGCTGCAGACTCTCCAATCCGTGGTGCGGTTACTGATGTCCCACAGGTGGTCGTCGCTGCGTTTTTGCATGTGAGTTCTGGGCCTCATGGTAGCCACTTTCGAGGCGGTACCGTATGCTCAATTCCACACTCGAGTCTTGCAGAAAGAGATCCTGTCCAAATGGGATAAGTCTCCGACATCCCTAGATTGTCAAATCCTGGTGATCCAGCTAGCCAGGGCTTCGCTTCTCTGGTGGCTGAGGTCCCTGGCCTTTTGGTCCGGGAAATCGTTCCTTCCTCTTCATTGGACAGTGATCGCGACGTACGCCAGCCTGACCGGCTGGGAGGGGGAATTTTGGGCATCCAATCGGCCCAGGGTCGCTGGACGTAGGAAGAATCCCGCCTGCCGATCAATTTGCTGGAGCTGCGGGCAATCAGGCGGTGCCTCTCCACATGGTCGCAGAGGCTGCAGGGTCGTCCGGCCAGGATCCAGTCGGACAACGCCACGGTGGTGGCGTATGTCAATCGGGTAGGGACAAGGAGCTCAGCGGCACAGTTTGCAGAGCGGTGTGTGCTGGCTCTGTCAGCCGTGTACATTCCGGGTGTAGAAAACTGGCAGGCGGACTACCTCAGTCATTTGCTGGACCAGGAGGAATGGTCACTGCATCCGGAAGTGTTTGGGCTTATTTGTCTACAGTGGGGTATGCCCGATGTGGATCTCCTGGCCTCTCGGCTCAATCAGAAGGTGCAGAGGTTTGTGGCCAGGTCAAAGGATCCCTGGGAGGACGCGTCAGGCGCGTTGGTGGCCCCATGGGGGCATTATCGGCTAATTTATGCCTTTCCCCCTCTCAGGCTCCTCCCTCGTCTGCTGCGCAGAGTGGAGGTCGAGGGGATTCCGGTGATTGATTGCCCCAGACTGGCCTCGACGTCCTTGGTACGCCGACATAGTACAAATGGTGGCGGATGTTCCTTGGCGGCTGCTGGTGCAGGAGGACCTTCTGTTTTCAAGGTCCGATGCTCCACCCTGCTTTACCTTCGCTGGCTTGAACGGCATGGCTGTTGAAAGCCAGGTGTTGAGGGACCGAGGGCTGTCGGCTTCGGTAATTTCCACTATGCTAAGGGCGCGAAAGTTTTCTTCCCGGAAGATTTATCATCGCACCTGGAAGGCCTACATCTCCCTGTGTGAGGAGGTGGGGGTGGCATCCGCGTTCATATTCGGTTTCCAGGGTTCTGCTGTTTCTGCAGCGAGGAGTGGATCAGAAGCTTGCATTAAGCACCATTAAGGGGCAGATATCAGCTTTGGCTCTCTTTTTTTTTTTTTTTTTTTTCAGTGGCCCTTGGCGACTCACTCATTGGTGCGTATGTTTGTTCAGGGGGTTCAGCATGTGGCCCCTCCGGTACGCCCGCCGCTGCCCCTGTGGGATTTGAATCTGGTTCTCTTGGTGCTTCAGAAACCGCTGTTTGAAAACATTAGGGAGATCCCTTTATTGACACTCTCAGAAAGTAGTCTTTCTAGTGGCTATTACATCTGCAAGGCGGGTTTCTGAGTTGGCGGCCTTGTCATGCAAGTCTCCCTATTTGTTCCTCCACAAGGATAAGGCGGTGCTGCGATCGCAGCCCTCTTTTCTTCCGAAGGTTGTTTCGGCCTTACATATAAATGAGGACATTGTGCTTCCGTCCTTATGCCCTTGGCCGTCGCATCCAAAGGAGGTCGCTTTACATTCTTTGGATTTGGTCCGGGCTCTGCGGGTGTATCGGTCTGCTACGGCTCCTTTCGGGAGGTCGGACTCTGTCTCTGTGGTTGGTCCGAAGAAGGGCCTGGCGGTCTTGTCGGCCACCATTTCTCGGTGGATCAGACAGATTGTTGTTCAGGCTTATGCCATAAGGGGGCGGGCACCTCCCTTTCCCATCACGGTGCATTCTACCAGGGCAATTGGTGCTTCCTGGGCTTTCCGGCATCAAGCGTCCGTTTCACAGGTGTGTAAGGCGGCTACCTGGTCATCGGTACACACTTTCACCAAATTTTACAAGGTCAATGTGGGTGCATCTTCGGATGCATGCTTTGGCCACAAGGTTTTATAGGCGGCCTTCTGAGGTTGCGACTCCTCTGATGGGGAGTTCTTTTTGTTGTGGGTGGAGTTTATTTTCTCTGTGTTCCCACCCCTCGTTTTTGGCACTGCTTAGGGACGTCCCTAAGGTCAAGATTAGAGTGCTGTGTCCGTCAATGAAAGAGAAAAATGGGATTTTTGTACTTACCGTAAATTCCCTTTCTCTGAAGTTCATTGACGGACACAGCACCCACCCCTCCTATTTATGTTTGTACTGCTTTTTTGACGAACTGAGCTGCTGGTAGCAGAGTGAGGGGTTATAGCCAGTAGGACCGCCCCCTGGGTGGTACTGTGCTTGCTTTTTCTGTGTTCTGCCTAGTCCTCTCCTAAAGGTGGCAATATAACCCTAAGGTCAAGGTTAAAGTGCTGTGTCCGTCAATGAACTTCAGAGAAAGGGATTTTACGGCAAGTACAAAAATCCCATTTTCAGACCTATTTTTTGCAGCCACGTAAATAGTCTTTCTCTCCATGCTTTAGTGATTGTTTCCTTTGTCTTACTTGAGGTAGAAAATATTGTTAGATCATTGTGCTTACTCTGCACCTTTTGACATCTCCCAGAGTTGCATTTAGCCCATATATAGCAATTGTAGGTTTGAAATTTGTAGATATTTGTGAAAAGGCTGCTATAAATCTATCCAGCTTTGTATGTTAAAGTTCCTACACCTGAAAAACTCGTTTTGATTTCTCAAATTTCTTGCTTCATGCCCCTGCTGGTGATGCTGTCAGTGGCACAGTAAGCCTTCAGTGTTCATGTGCATCCACTACAACGTATCTGATAATCTGTAGGAATAGAGGGCACCCGGGCACTACATGTCCATGCATCATTTGTAATGGAATTCCAGAGGTCAATCTCCTCACAATGGGATCATACAGGCTTGAAAATGTCAGTGTTTTCTTCATGTAACGAAAACAATGATACATGGAGAAAAGGGCTTAAAAGTTAACTTTTCATACCCCCCCCCCCCAACCCCCCCCTCCCACTGTGTGGTGTACGTGTGTATCTTTCACTGTCTGTGCAGTTTTGTGTGTGTGTGTAGGCATACCCATGTAGCAGCGGTGCCATTTGTTTTTCTTCCATTTTCTAATGTAACATAAGTGGTTGGTTACTGATATGTATACTTTTATTTGTGTAATCGGTAAAGGATTGCAGCATGTTATAGTGGTATTAAGGCTGCTAACACCTAGAGCTCCTTATACTTCTATTGCCATTGGAGGGTCTTATTTTACACTAGAGCAGTGGTTCTCAACGCCTATCCTCAGGACCCGCTAACAGGCCAGGTTTGCTAGATAACTGAAATACATCACAGATGATATAATTTGCTGCTCAGTGATTGCAGTATTCTAGTCTGCATCTCCCCAAGGTAATACATAAATCTGGCCTGTTAGTGGGTCCTGAGGACAGAAGTTCAGAACCACTGCGTTAGACAGATTCACCAGATTTATTTCCTCTTGCAAACAGCTTAAAGCTGAACTCCAGGAAACCTAAAAGTTCTTTCCTGCAGTGGGGCTGCTACCACACTGCGAAGTTAGCTTTTCTGTTTAGGGCATTTGGAAAAAGCATATTGACTTGATGTTCTCCTCTGTGCTGCTAGACTGGTCACTGCAGCCTCTTCTTCCCTATGCGCTGGCGGTTTAAGGTCCTCTGGCTTCATTAAACCGAATTAAAGCAACTATACTTGCCTCCTCTTTAACGGTCCCAGTTCCTTACCAACACCACCACCTTCTCCCCGGGTGCTGGTCTTTAAGCGGTTTCATTGGCCGGTGCGGGGTCACTTAACTCCTGCGCATGAGTCGCTCATCTGGGCACACAAGTACCATGCTGGTAACGTAAACTAAAATGAGCATGCATGTACATCCCGCAGAAAACTGAGCAGTCAGGTAGATGTATTTTATTGCAGAAGAGCCATTGCTTGTTTTGTCTGTGAGAATAGCTTGCCTGCTCGCAGTCTGGTGTAAAAATTCTTTACGTTCCACTTTAAAGCGGCGTTCCACCCAAAAGTAGAACTTCCGCCCCCCCCAGGTGCCACATTCAGTGCCACATTTAACCCCTTTCGGGGAGGGGATGGGAACAGATACCTGGTATCCTGTCCCCACTTCCGGGAGTCTGGCCTGTGGCGAATTACACCAGCAGCTCAGCTCCTCCCTCCTCCCTTTTCCTTCCTTACTTCTCCTTCCCCTGCTGCTGGGTCTGTAGGAGAGAGGAGTGGAGCCTCATGCATGCGCAGTAGGGACCCGGTGTGAAGCTGTATTGCTACACTGCCGTGTTACCTTATCCGCAGTGGCGGCGGCAGCACCTGACAGCTGATGGAAACATTAGCTGCGGTGCCGACACCATTGGACTCCAGGACAGGTAAGTGTCCTATTAAAAGTCAGCAGCTGCAGTATGTGTAGCTGCTGTCTTTTAATTTTTGCAGCGGTGAGTGGACCTCCGCTTTATAACAAATTCCGAGTTTATAGCCCTGCATTGGACACGAGGATGCAGGAATAGTTCACTGCCTGAGCATGGGGAAACATAGTCTGCCAAGGGAGTGGAGGATCAGGCAAGCAAGGGCTTTTACTGCCCCCTAGACTAAATGAACAGTTAACACTTGCAATTCAGGGCAACCCCACTGCAAGGTAAAATTTTATAGCTGTGGTACACACTATATGAAAATCGGAAGAAAAATTCTGTTCGAGGGATGATCGTTCGATTTTCATATAGTGTGTATACCACTTTTGACATCCATTTCAGACTTTGTAAACAACAATTTCTGAAGGGACAAACTCAAAAAAAATTTTTTGAATGAGTTTTGTTTAATGTGTATCATAGAAAATTCATACAAAAGACTGCACATGGTCAGGAATAAAAAAAAGAAAAGCTTGTACGAGAATTTTCGTACATTGTTTGTTTTCTTCCTTGGTTCCTACTTGCTGTGAAACTTTGAGGAAAACCGGATGATCGTACACCTGATTTTTCTTATAGTGTGTGTACCTACTTTTAAATGGGTTGTAAGCCCCTTATGTTTTTTCACCTCCCAGGTTTCACCTTCATGCATGAAGGTGAAAAAAACTTCTGACACTAACCCTACATCCCCCCCCCCCCCCTCCGGCTTAATCACCTGAGCACGTTCGTTCTCTCCGCGGAGACGATCTGTACCTCTGCCTGGGGTTCTCGGCTCTTGATTGGATAGATTTATAGCAGCGCAGCCATTGGCTCCCGCTGCTGTCAGTTAAATCCACTGACGCGGGGGCGGGACCAAGTCCAGCATTCTGTGTCTATGCACGCAAATACTCGGGAGCGTGCCCGCAAGGTAACCCCCCAGGGAGAGCGCTTCTCCCAGAAGGTTTACTGATGCGAGGAGGAGCCGCGAGCACCACCGGGGGACCCCAGAAAACGATGATCGGGGTCACACTGTGGGAAAACTAACTACACAGTGGAGGTAAGTGATATGTTTGTAAACCGTTGCTTTTGTTTTTTTTTAAATAATCATCACTTTAAAGCAAAAAAGGGTGCCTGCAAAAGAAGACTCTTAATTCCTGCCAGGTAAATGTGTCCTCTGCTTCACTTTATTCAAAATACAGCCTCCAGCAGAATCTTTAGCTTTTGACACGTCAGGTGTGTTAAATGCCTGCGTCCATCAATACATGCTGTTCTATCCACTGGCTATTTGTCACCGCAGGACACAGAGGATTTGCCTAAAACCGGATCAGCCAGAATCTGGAGCAACAATGAATGGAATCTAATCAGCTTCTATCTTTTATTTTCAAAGCTTAACTGAATAAGATAAAGCAAGATTACTGGATACTTCTACTGCAGATTCTGCCTGTTTCAGATTTAGTATATATATATATATATATATATATATATATATATATATATATATATATATATATATATATATATATATATATATATATATATATATATATATATATATATATTTTTTTAATCCATCCTGTAAACTACTCTTCTAATTTCCTTACTGCCAATTATTGCCTTGGTGCCCTCGATCACCAGGACAGTGGGATAACCCACAAAATGATGACATTTTAAAAAGCAATTAGCTTAAGGTATTTTCTAAGAGGCATAATGAGTTTTCGTAAAATGTCAGATTTTTTTTTACACACGGTAAAGGCATGCTTAGGATTGTACCCCAAAACATATTTTGCTATGCCTCCTGAGTATGCCACATGTGTGAGACTTTTCACAGCCTACACATAAAGGAGCCCAAAATCCAAAGACTATCTTAAAGTATTACTAAACCCAGTAATATGAAAAACGTTTATCTGCCCCCCCCCCCCCAACAGTGCCCACAGCTTATAAGTCTTCTTTTTACATTAAAATATTGCCACTTTATACCTTTTTCGATGATCTGTATACCACGGTCAGTGATAAACCGCACAGTTTCTCCAGTGCTTAGAGTTCAGGTAGGAGGAGTTTTCCACTTCAGCCTGTATACACGCCAACATGTGTGATGCCAATATCATGTGACCTGGCTAGCTCTGAGAACAAGTAATTATTCTCTCCAGCATAAAAGACACAACTGAGCATGTGCGGGTTGGCTACCCTATCTGTGTTAGCTGGTTTACACTAGATAGTGCAGGAAGGGGAGGATCTGTGCGTACAGGATAAAACAGCCTTTTTACTCAATGCAGAGCATTAACCCCTTAAGTTCCACAGTGAGTATAACAAGCATGATATGCTGCATATACAGACTGATTTTACTATTGTGGGTTTAGTTACACTTTAGGGCTTTCTAGGGGCATACAATATGCATTCCAATTTTCTGATTACATATCACATTTTTTGAGGCTGGGAACACCAGGAGAGTAGAAACACCCATGAAATGAGCACATTTTGGAGAATAAACACCCTAAGGTATTTTTCTTTAAGAGGCATGGTGAGTCTTTTGAACACATTTTTTTTTGCCACTTTTTTCAAAGTTGACAGCTTTATAAGATATTACACACAGCATAGGCATACTTGGGATTTCACCCTAAAACACATTCTGCTACTTCTCCTGAGTATGGGGTTATCACATGTGTGAGACATTCAGTGTTTAGATTGATTATATATCAGACAATGGGGGTTATTTACAAAAGGCAAATCCACTTTGCACTACAAGTGCACTTGGAAGTGCAGTCGCTGTAAATCCGAGGGGGAAATGCAAGGCAAATAAAAGCATTTTAGCTTGCACATGATTGGATGATAAAATCAGCAGAGCTTCCCCTCATTTCAGATCTACCCCTCCGATTTACAGCGACTGCACTTCCAAGTGCACTTGCAGTGAGCTTGTAGTGCCAAGTGGATTTTCCTTTCGTAAATAACCCCCATTGTATCTTGTGTATTAAAGAATTACCCAACACTGCATTGTGAACAATATATAGCAATGGTCGCTTCTATACGAGTGGTCAGGGAATATAGCTTAGTGTAGCGTTGCCTATAGCAATCCCTGTTCCTAATAAGCCAAGCAAGCCTAGCCTGCTGGTATGGGGCTGCCCTCAGGAATGCCATGTTCACTGGCCAGGAAGTACAGGAGGCTGAAGAAAGGAAGAACAAAAGCATTTTAGTTCCAGGATTGCAGTTGTCTGCAGGGGATGACTGGGACTGGGTTCTTGTAGGATGTGCAGATGGGTCAGTTCAGACGGCAGGCAGAAACAGGCTCAGTAAACAGCCCAGGCTTAGTACAGGCAGCAGGCATTACTGCACTGGTGTGGCTGTTAGGAATGCTTTCGCTGGCTGTACTCACTCTGGTGACACTACTGATGTGGCAGTGATCGGGAACACTGTAAAAGGCTGTACTATCAGGCTTGTTTACAGTGGGTTTATCAATGTGTACCCTGTGCGAGGGTAGTGTTTACGCACATGGGAATGCACAGGTGTCTGTCCATCCTTGTGCAGGCAGTCCCATTGCTGTCTGTTGGGATGCAATGGGTATACAGACACAGCATTGTAAACACCCCTTTCTGTGGTAAATGTTTTTTCTCAACCCTCTAACTGCTACACCTGCAGGATAAAAAAACAGGCCTAATGGGCAAATCAATAGGTTAAAATAAAAGAAAGCAAGCCTAAAAAAAGAGAACACATGCAGCTACCACATCTAAGAATTACGATTGCAGTAATCTGCAATATAATGTTTGCTTTTGGGTTTAATACCCAGTGGGTACACAGGCAGTAATAAAAATGGCTTGAGATTTAACCCCTTTCAACTCGCTCCAAAGTTACAAAAAAAAAATTGGTTCCTCCATGAATCATTTGTGGATTAAAGCACATCTGTCATGAGGTCTGCCATTACTGGCTGCCTGATCATATTCTTAATGCCTCTGTCTTGCGTCAATACATTTTAGTTACGCATCTAGTGCAAGCATGCAGTCCTAAAAGCATGCATCAAAGTCAGAATTCCTGATCTCTAAATGTGTTTGGGGTCATTAAAAAAATGTTGAGACTGAAGCAGCTGCCTAACAGCTAGCATGTTAATAATGAGATGTCAAAAATGCTCTGCACGAAATATGTCATGTCAGTTTCCTTTTAAATGTAAAGTAGCCTACGGTGTCCTTTTTGATTTATAAAAGTTCTTTTTTTATATATATACTAATATACACAAGTTGTGTGTTTTAGTGCTAGATGCTTTCTATTGGAACACTAGCACAGTATATATTTTTCCGTTTTCTTTTTTTTTTTTTTGATTACTTGGTGTATTGGCCATTTAAAGTGATATTAACCACTTAAACTGGTTGTAAACTCTCATGTTACACTTTAGCTCATTCTAATCTACACAGATAAGGCTGGTTCTCCCCTTGTGACTGTATAAGATGTCACACGGGGATTGAACCTGAGCATCACATTTGCATCTTTGAGCGGTAATCAAGATATAGCCTTGGCTTACACACGCATGCACGAGATTTAGACAGGGGAACAAAGGACATCCGCACAGGATACAATAATCAGTAGTAAAGATGGAGCTTCCGATTCCCGGAAGAAGGTATATTTGAAAAAATGTATTTACAAACCTCGTTTTAATTAAATTTTTAATGTGCAAGGCATTTATACACAATGCTAAATTTATAATATTTGAAAAAAAAAAAAAGGAATAAAAAAAATATGAGGTTTACTTTCTCTTTAAGGACCGGGCCTATTTTTCAGATTTAGTATTTACAAGTTAAAATCATATTTTTTTTTTTTTGCTAGAAAATTACTTAGAACCCCAAACTATATATATAATATAATATATTTTTTATATTTTCAGACACCCTAGAGAATAAAATGGCGGCCGTTTGTCACACTATTTGCGCATATTTTTTTTTGTGAAAAAATCATTTTTTGAATGAAAAAAATAAAATACCACAGTGAAGTTAGCCCTATTCTCTTATATATATATATATATATATATATATATATATATATATATATATATATATATATATATATATATATATATATATATATATATATATATATATATATATATATTTTTTTATATTGTAAAAGATAATGTTACACCAAGTAAATTGATACCCAACATGTCACGCTTCAAAATACGCCCACTCGTGGAATGGCGACAAACTTTGACCCTTAAAAATCTCCATACACGATGTTTAAAAATTTATATAGGTTACCAGTTTTGAGTTAGAGGAGGTCTAGTGCTAGTATTATTGCTCTTGCTCGAATGATCGCAGCGATACCTCACGTGTGGTTTGAACACTGTTTTCATATACAGGAGCAACTTACGTATGCGTCCGCTTCTGCGCGCTAGCTCGGCGGGACGGGGCGCTTTAAATTTATTGTTTTTTCTCTTATTTTAATTTAATTTTTTATTTTGACGCTCCATTTAAAAAAATCTTTTGGGTCACTTTTAATCCTATTACAAGGAATGTAAACATCCCTTGTAATAGAAAAAAAAAACACTCCCACCCCTGATAAGTGATCTTGCGGCAAATCCGCTGCTGAGACCACTTTCATCTGAAAGCGGGCTGCCCGCTGTTGAAGAGGTTACCAGAGTTATGGCAGCTATCTGCTGCCATAACAGTGTTCCACTTTAAACAGCCGACGTACAACCATGGCTGGCGGTCCGTAAGTGGTTAAATGCAGATTTTTTTATTTTTTTTTAAACGTTATACCTCCCTGCTGTGTGCAGTGGTTTTGCACAGAGCAGCTCCGATCCTCCTCTACATCGGTTGCCCGCATACGCTTCAGACCCCTCCCTTCTGCCAAGCACCCAAGCAGGCTCTCCCCAGGCGCTGCTCTGTGTGTCACACACGGAACGTGCCTCAGCTCCCGCTCTCTCCTTATTGGCTCACTGTCTGTGGTTGACAGTAGCGGAAGTCCAGTGGCTCCCGTTGCTGTCTCAGCCAACAAGGAGGAAGAGACGCGGGAGAGCTGCTGCTCTCGTGCACATTGCTGGATCAAGATGGGGCTCAGGTAATTATGAAGGTAAAATACCTTGAGCCTTTACAATTTAAGTATCACGCAGGTAGCACATAGGCTTGGAAATGTTCATTTGAAGGCTTATGTACAGAAATTTTATCAAGCTAATTCATAACGTAATTTGTAGATAGCACTGCTTATCTTTGGGTAACTGTTTTTTATTTATTTATTTTTTTTTTTATAGATCAGCTTAGCAATTAAAATGATTGTAAAGTCTAGTTTAAAAAAAAAAAAAATGACAAACATGTTCTACTTACCTACTCTATGCAGTGGTTTTGCACAGAGCAGCCTGGATCCTCTTCTTTTTGGGTGTCTCTTTGCTGCTCCTGGCCCCTCCCTCCTGCCGAGTTCCCCCACAGCAAGCAGCTTGCTATGGGGGCAGCCGAGCTGTAGCTCTGTGTGTCCATTCAGACACTGAGTTTCCAGCCCCTCTCTTGCTTGATTGGCTGACTTTGACTAACAGCCGCGGCAGCCAATGGCGCCGCTGCTGTGTTTCTGTCAGTCAGGCGGGAGAGTCCTGGACAGCAGAGGGATTCGTGGACATCGCTGGACAGAGAGGGGGCTCAGGTAAGTATGAGGGGTTCGTGGCAGGGGAGGGGCTGCTACACACAGAATGCATGAAGATAAAAAACTTCTACCTTTACAACTCCTTAAAACTTTAAAATCCGTGTACTTTTTTTTACTTTGTCAATATCTGGGATGTTGATGGCTTTTGATTGGCCCAGTGCTTTTATTGACGAAGTTTGTAGTATAACTTTCTGATCAGGTCAAGAGATGCTAAACAGATGCTTGGTGTCTCTCATCTGACAGAGCAGTGGATTGCATAACTCCCCGCCTTGTCTTTCCAGTTCCTTCCATTCCCCTTTCAGCTTCGTATATTTCCTATGTTTTGGTCAAGAATAATTAAAAACAAATGACCGAGTAGAAGTGATATTTATATTGGCAAGAAAATTACTTAAAGTAACTCCCTCTACACCACTGAAGATAAACATTCTGTTGATGATATAACCTTCTTAAATGGAGTTCCTTGCTTCATTTGTTTAAATTTCTTTCATACGTTTTCTTCCAACTTTAGGAAACAGTCTTGTGTCTGTTTGGGTTTCTAGTTTTGGCTTTCAAGGAGCTTATTTCTTTCTAGAAAGATAGGACTGTGTCCCAAATTTGGCCGCTTGCTCATTTAACCCTTGGACCTCTATTTTTTCCAAAAAGCCGGAATGTGCGTAAGATATGTTTTGGCCATCTTAAACATGTCATGGCCCAAAATTCCTCAATAGTCTGCTTCAGTCTCAGATGAGGTGAAATGGGTTCCTGGGGGTCGTAGAGGATAAACATCTTTTACATTTCATTATGTCGTACTGTTTCTGAGTTGTAATCACTCTGAGGGTAGTTGTATACATTTTGTGAATGTTTTCTATGCGCTTTTTGATGATGTGCGTCATTGTAATCAAAATTTTAGTGTTTGACGCACTTATAAAACTTTAATCCCAGCAGTTTCTTGATGCTGGAAAACGGCTAAACAATTGAGCACTGGAGAAGCGAATACAGCAATAATTGTTCTAAAGATTCTAGTAGAAGTTAAAAAGCCCCAGTCCGATATTAAAGTACATCTAAAGGCTCCTGTATTACAAGCTAAAGTCCCAAATCCAGCTACTGTCTGATGCACACGTCTTATAGGGTAAACAAAAATCTTCCTTTACCTTCCCTGACTAGAGATGGGAAGGCCTGTGAAAAAAAAAAAGTGGAGTTTTTTTTTTTTCCCCACAAAGCAGTTTTTGTTTTTTCTGAAGAATCTGAAAAAAAAATATCTGACAACATGGTATTCAAACTATATACCATGAAGACCTTAATGAAAAATTTCTGAGACTATGCAAAGTGCAAATTATTGCAAATTCTTTCAGCTGAAGACAATCAAATTCTGGAATACAGTTCAAGTAATACTGTACTTCTCAGTGCACTTCTCAAACAAGAGAAATATTCATTTCTGCAAGTAGGGGGCACTGCAGGGGAAAGGCCCCAGTTTAGTTTGCTTATGGGCTCCATTTTGTACCTCCTACAGTTGGGTGATTGTTGGGATACAGTAGATGATAGTTTCGGTCCTCTCAGGCCTTAATTGACAGGTAAGAGGGTCAATTTGTCTGACTAATTTATCTTTAACTTTTAAATGATTCCATCTAATGTTCTCCACCATCACAGCATAATGTTTCCTTATAGTCTGGTCTGTAAATGTGTTTTTTTCTTTTCCTCCTCTCTGTAAAATGGTGAGACCAACATCTATAGTTTGTAGACATTTCCACAGTGCAATTTCTGCTGAGAGCAAAGCTGCAATTTACAAATATTGAGAAGAAATCTTCTTTCCTAAATGCTACAAGAATGGCAAAACACATCCTGGCATGCCAATGGTGTCCTAAAGACATTAAAAAATACTTTATTGGGGGGGGGGGGTGCATGCATGGCGCAAATCTAGACGGAAGCCTATAGTTAGTTCCGTGAGCAGCGGTGTCTTTCGGCGTCTCCACAGGGCCAAACAGCCACTATTTTCTCTTTTTTGCTTGCACCCCAGTGCATGCCGACACCGAAGAGCCAGAAGAAAAGGAAGCCCGCTCAGGGATCTTTGACATATCTCCTCCGTGTGCGGAAAAGGACAAAAATGCCTCAAGATGGCGCAGAGCCGGAGACATCGCAGGCAATGGCTTCTTTAGTCGCGACCTCTCTAGCACATTTTGTGGACAGTGAGTATGCTCTGTACTTAACTGAAGCTGATCTGGACGAAAGTCTGGCTGCAATCTAAGAAGATGGCCCACAAATTCCAAACGAAACTTAAAGTGGAGTTCCACCCACTTTTACAACTCTTCAGCATCCCTCACTAAACTGTGCACTGTAAACGAATTGGATATTTTTTTTATTTTTTTTCTCAGCACCTACTGTATATCTGCTGTATTCATTTTTCACTTCCTCCTCCCTGGCCGCGGGCTATCGCATCATTTCCTGTTTGCAATGCCTTCTGGGAAGGGGCGGCAACTTCCTATGACACCGCCGTTGCTATGGAAACCTGACCTGAAACCTATTACACTGCTTGTGCTGCACTGAGCATGTGCGAGATCTGCAAGGATGAGATCCAGGAAGAAATACAGTCTGGCTTCAGATGCCTAAACTTAAGATGGCCACGGTCTGCTGTAAGTTTATAAAATAACAAACTACTGCTATAAACTAACAAAACAGACCTTAGTTTACAGACTAACTTTACTAGAATACATTAAGCTTGTGTATTATAGGGGTATTTTTATTTAAAAAGTATTTCAGCCGGAACACCACTTTGATAAGGCCACCACTTTACTCTCTCAGGAGTTGGGGACTCTGTGGAATAGGACAGATCTACTTGAAACTAAACACGATGAGTTGCATCTGGCCTATTCAGATCTAAGGAAGGATCACAAGGCCCTTTCTGAGTCAGTTACCCAGTTTCAGGCCCCCCTCGAAGACCTCGATAACTGGAACAGACGGAACAATATCCGTTTACAAGGGGTCCCTGAATCGGTCACGGATCTATCTGGGGTGGCCAAAAAGCTTTTCCAATCACTTTTGCCTGTTTCTCCATCTACAGCTTTTGTATGTGATTGGATTCATAGAGCTTTAAGACCAAAAACCCCCTAGAGACATAATTTTGTGTCCTAAGGACTTTCTTCTTAAAGAGGAGATACTCTGGGCCTCACACACAAACCCACATTTCAACCTGGACGGGGCCTCTATCCTACTGTATCCCAATATTTCTCCTGCTACTCTTGATAAGCACTGCAGGATGAAGGAGGTTACCACAGTCCTCCAGTCAGCAAGGATCCGTTACAGGTGGGGTTTCCTCTTTAAGTTGCAAGTCCCCCATAATGGCACAACATACATGGTCTTTACAGCAATTGAAGGAAAGGCGATACTGGTGAAATTGGGCCTATTGGAAGCGGACGCAGTTCCACAAATGCCTTCCACTCCACGCCCTTCTGCCATCTGGGCTGAGCCTTCACCGAGACAAGTTTGCTGCAGACAATGCCATGATGCAGGAGGCCCGATGGCCTGAGGTTTCACTGTTCTTTGTCATTCTAGTCTCTGAGCCCTTTCTATCTTATTCTTTGCACCATTTGACAATATTAAGATTTATTTGCATTCGACATGCATTTAGGAACCAGGACAAGTCCCAATCAGATGGAAGCCCAGCACCGCCCACTTCACTGTCCCCCCTACTCCTTATTTGACTCTACCCTGTGTTTGAGCTGTTCAATTTCGGATACCTTGCCATCATCCCTGGACACATCCCAGCTAAGGATGACCTTTATTCCCTTGGGTTGTCTCAAAAAAGGGGAGGGAAAGAAAGGAGTGTGAAGGATGATATCCATGTATACATAGTAATGGTAGGTGGCTCATCAAACAGGAGTATCTGGGAATGAATATTAAATATAGTATGTAATACGAACAGTAGTAGATTGTTTTGAAGTAATTAATAGATAATAAACCCAGTATGGATACATGAAGTGATGGTGTGGGGAAAGGTTAACTAAATGACAATTGTGCATATTGCTGGAAACGAGTATTAATAGTGTTGGTGAAAAAAGGGACTATAAGTGACAAAAGAAAAATGTGGGAGATGGCGAGAGACATGACAACCAAAATGAAGAGATCTTATGAAAAAAGTGATACCAAAAATGGTCCGCGGAAAAACCCCCCAAAAGGAGACCAGCCGTGTAAACCGCCTGCTCCGAATGGGGAATATAAAGTACACGTCACCAGCGCCACGTGCGTGCACATCAGGAGGGATGGTGTCCGCACCTGAGCTCCTCAATTGCTCAGCGATTGGCGCCAGACCTCCCCGACAGGGAGCACGTAGGTGGATACTTCTTTTAATTTTGATGATTATGGCTTACAGCTAGTGAAAACCCAAAATTCAGTATCTCAGAAAATTAGAATATTACATAAGACCAATTTTTTTTTTTTTATATATAAATAAATGTTGGCTTACTCAACAGTATGTCTATGTACAGTATAGTATGCACTCAATACTTGGTCAGGGCTCCTTTATCTGGAATTGCTGCATCAATGCCGTGTGGCATGGAGGCGATCAGCCTGTGGCACTGCTGAGGTGTTATGGAAGCCCAGGTTGCTTTGATAGCGACCTTCAGCTTGTCTGCATTGTTGGGTTTGGTGTACTCATCTTCCTCTTGACAATACCCCACAGATTCTTTATGGGGTTTAGGTCAGGTGAGTTTCCCCTCCAATCAAGCACAGTGATATCATAGTCATTAAACCAGGTAATGGTACTTTTGCCAGTGTGGGCAGGTGCCAAGTCCTGCTGGAAAATGAAAGCAGCATCTCCATCCATAAAGCTGGTCAGCATGAGGAAGCATGAAGTACTCTAGAATTTCCTGGTAGAGGGCTGTGCTGACTTTGGACTTGATAAAACAGTGGACCAACACCAGCAGATGACCTGTATCCCCAAATCATCACTGTCTGTGGAAACTTTACACTGGACCTCATGCAACTTCGATTCTGTTCCTATCCACTCTTCCTCCAGACTCTGGGACCTTGATTTTCAAATAAAATGCAAAACTTACTTTGATCGGAGGACTTTGGACCACTGAGCAACAGTCCTGTCCTTTTTCTCCTTAGTCTATGTATGAAATGTCTGACGTTGTCTCTGGCTCAGGAGTTGCTTGACACAAGGAATGCGACCGTTGTAGCCCATGTCCTGGATAGGTCTGTGTGTTGTGGCTCTTGGTGGTCCTTGAAGCACTAACACCAGCTGTAGTCCATGCCATGTGAATCTCCCCCAAATTATTGAATAGCCTTTGCTTCACAATCCTCTCAAGGCTGCGATTATCCCTGTTGCTTTTTAACCTTTCTACCACACTTTTTTTCCTTCCACTCTGCTCTCCATTAATAAGCTTGGATACAGCACTCTGTGAGCAACCAGCTTGTTAAGAATGACCTTTTGTGACTTGCCATCCTTGAGGAGGGTGTCAATGAATGTCTTCTGGACAACTGTCTGCTGACTTTTGCTGTCTTCTCCATGATTGTTTAACCTTCTGAACCAGACTGGGAGACAATTTAAAGGCTCAGGATACCTTTTCAGGTGTTTTGAGTTAATTAGCTGATTAGAGTGTGACACCATGAGTCTACAATATTGAACTTTTTTCACAATATTCTCATTTTCTGAGATACTGAATTTCAGGTTTTCGCTAGCTGTAAGCCATAATCCTCAAAATTAAAATAAAGAAATGCGTGAAATATATCACTGTGTGTAATCTACATAAGTTTTGCTTTTTGAATTAAATTACTGAAATTCACTTTTTGATCTATTTTTTTCAGATGCACCTGTAGGTGAAATGTTCTTAACATACAGTCCTAGTTATTCTATTTGTAATAAAGTTTTGTTTATTTACTAAATAAGCTGTACTATTATTTCAAGCATAATACTTTTATATACAGCAATGGCCAAACATTTTGAGAACAACACAAATGTTTTCACAAAGTCTGCTGCCTCAGATTTTATGATGGCAATTTGTTTCTACTCCAGAATGTTATGAAGCGTGATCAGATGACTTGCAGTTAATTGCAAATTCCCTCTTTTCCATTAAATTAACTTAACCACTTGAGCCCCGGACCATTATGCTGCCTAAGGACCAGAGGTCTTTTTCCAATTTGGCACTGCGTCGCTTTAACTGCTAATTGCGCGGTCATGCAATGCTGTACCCAAACGAAATTTGCGTCCTTTTCTTCCCACAAATAGAGCTTTCTTTTGATGGTATTTGATCACCTCTGCGGTTTTTATTTTTTGCGCTATAAATGGAAGAAGACCGAAAATTTTGAAAAAAAAATGATATTTTCTACTTTTTGTTATAAAAAAAATCCAATAAACTCAATTTTAGTCATACATTTAGGCCAAAATGTATTCGGCCACATGTTTTTGGTAAAAAAAATGTCAATAAGCGTATATTTATTGGTTTGCGCAAAAGTTATAGCGTCTACAAACTAGGGTACATTTTCTGTAATTTACACAGCTTTTAGTTTATGACTGCCTATGTCATTTCTTGAGGTGCTAAAATGGCAGGGCAGTACAAAACCCCCCCTAATGACCCCATTGTGGAAAGTAGACACCCCAAGGAAATTGCTGAGAGGCATGTTGAACCCATTGAATATTTATTTTTTTTGTCCCAAGTGATTGAATAATGACAAAAAAAAAAAAATATTTACAAAAAGTTGTCACTAAATGATATATTGCTCACACAGGCCATGGGCCTATGTGGAATTGCACCCCAAAATACATTCTGCTGCTTCTCCTGAATATGGGGATACCACATGTGTGGGACTTTTTGGGAGCCTAGCTGCGTACGGGGCCCCGAAATCCAATCACCGCCTTCAGGATTTCTAAGGGCGTAAATTTATGATTTCACTCTTTACTGCCTATCACAGTTTCGGAGGCCATGGAATGCCCAGGTGGCACAAACCCCCCCCCCCAAATGACCCCATTTTGGAAAGTAGACACCCCAAGCTATTTCCAGAGAGGCATATTGAGTCCATGGAATATTTTATATTTTGACACAAGTTGCGGGAAAGTGACACTTTTTTTTTTTTTTTTTTTGCACAAAGTTGTCACTAAATGATATATTGCTCACACAGGCCATGGGCATATGTGGAATTGCACCCCAAAATACATTTAGCTACTTCTCCTGAGTACGGGGATACCACATGTGTGGGGCTTTTTGGGAGCCTAGCCGTGTACGGGACCCCGAAAACCAATCACCGCCTTCAGGATTTCTAAGGGTGAAAATTTTTGATTTCACTCTTCACTGCCTATCACAGTTTCGGAGGCCATGGAATGCCCAGGTGGCACAAAACCCCCCCAAATGACCCCATTTTGGAAAGTAGACACCCCAAGCTATTTGCTGAGAGGCATGGTGAGTATTTTGCAGCTCTCATTTGTTTTTGAAAATGAAGAAAGACAAGAAAAAACTTTTTTTTTTTTTTCTTTTTTCAATTTTCAAAACTTTGTGACAAAAAGTGAGGTCTGCAAAATACTCACTATACCTCTCATCAAATAGCTTGGGGTGTCTACTTTCCAAAATGGGGTCATTTGGGGGGGGGGGGGGTTGTGCCACCTGGGCATTCCATGGTCTCCGAAACTGTGATAAGCAGTCAAGAGAGAAATCAAAAATTCACGCCCTTAGAAAGCCTGAAGGCGGTGCTTGGTTTTTGGGGTATAATTTCACATATTCCCATGGCATGTTTGAGCAATATATCATTTAGTGACAATTTTGTGCAAAAAAAAAAAAAATTGTCTCTTTCCCGCAACTTGTGTCGCAATATAAAATATTCCATGGACTCGACATGCCTCTCAGCAAATAGCTTGGGGTGTCTACTTTCCAAAATGGGGTCATTTGGGGGGGTTTTGAACTGTCCTGGCATTTTATGCACAACATTTAGAAGCTTATGTCACACATCACCCACTCTTCTAACCACTTGAAGACAAAGCCCTTTCTGACACTTATTGTTTACATGAAAAAGTTTTTTTTTTTTTTGCAAGAAAATTACTTTGAACCCCCAAACATTATATATTTTTTTTAAAGCAAATGCCCTACAGATTAAAATGGTGGGTGTTTCATTTTTTTTTTTTCACACAGTATTTGCGCAGCGATTTTTCAAACGCATTTTTTGGGGAAAAAACACACTTTTTTAAATTTTAATGCACTAAAACACACTATATTGCCCAAATGTTTGATGAAATAAAAAAGATGATCTTAGGCCGAGTACATGGATACCAAACATGACATGCTTTACAATTGCGCACAAACGTGCAGTGGCAACAAAATAAATACATTTTTAAAAGCCTTTAAAAGCCTTTACAGGTTACCACTTTAGATTTACAGAGGAGGTCTACTGCAAAAATTACTGCCCTCGATCTAACCTTCGCGGTGATACCTCACATGCATGGTGCAATTGCTGTTTACGTTTGACGACAGACCGCCGCTTGCGTTCGCCTTAGTGCGAGAGCAGGGGGCGACGGGTGCTTTTTTTTTTTTTTTTTTTTTTTTTTCTTTATTATTTTTTTGCTTTTTTATCTTATTTTTAAACTGTTCCTTTCATTTTTATTTTTTTTTAATCATTTTTATTGTTATCTCGGGGAATGTAAATATCCCCTATGATAGCAATAGGTAGTGACAGGTACTCTTTTTTTGAAAAAATTGGGGTCTATTAGACCCTAGATCTCTCCTCTGCCCTCAAAGCATCTGACCACACCAAGATCGGTGTGATAAAATGCTTCCCCAATTTCCCAATGGCGCTATTTACATCCAGCGAAATCTAAGTCATAAAATGCTCGTAGCTTCCGGTTTCTTAGGCCATAGAGATGTTTGGAGCCACTCTGGTCTCTGATCAGCTCTATGGTCAGCTGGCTGAATCACCGGCTGCATTTTCAGGTTCCCTGTTGAGACAGGAGAGCCAGAGAAAAACACGGAAGACGGTGGGGGGGGGGGCATTCCCTCCCACGGCTTGTAAAAGCAGTCTAGAGGCTAATTAGCCGCTAGGATTGCTTTTACATGAAAGCCGACCGCTGGCTGAAAAGAATGATACCAAGATGATACCTAAACCTGCAGGCATCATTCTGGTATAACCACTCAAAGTTGTGAATGGCGTACCTGAAGACAAAAAAATGGTTAACAATAAAGCACAGTAAACGGTAAAGTATAAAAAATTGCATACCTGAAAAGCAAACATGATAAAACATAATAACAATAAAACATTGCAGAATAGAATACAGTAAAAAAGAGCAGAACAATGGAGAGAATAGAGAGAGAGAGAACAATAAAACGACAACTATTTTTTTTATTTTATATATATATATATATATATATATATATATATATATATATATATATATAATTTTTTTTTTTACACTTTTTTTATAACTAACTTTTATAACGGTAACCGGTTCCAGGTTCGGGTCTCTCAAAATGCGATGGCATCTTGGGAGACCCTGTGAAAGTGTGCCTAGTCTGTGCAATGCTGTACCCTACGCTAATACTCAACTAGTGCATGGTAGCGTTCAAAACATTCACCAATGCAAAGACCAGGATTGTCAGGACAGGAGGGACAATAATAGCGGGTGTCACGCCTATATCCGCGCTAGCTGCAGACACAATATCTTTTTTGGGGGCGTTCGCTGGGTAGGGGTACTCGGGAGGACATAAAGAAAATGCCTCTCATGCAGCCGACTGCATTTGGTTGGGGATGTGAATGGGGGAAGTACGGGCGCTGCAGAAGCGGTGGGTTCCCAATTAGGATTGGCGAATGCAGTAGGAAGGGCACTATGGGCACGACGGGCCTGTGTTTGTCTTTTTGGTGGCAGCGGGACACTACTTGTGCTTGCCACCTCACCAGCTTGAACTGCACTTATGGGACTCGCCACGTCACCTAGTGTTACTGCAGTGCTGGTTTGACTACGACCGGGGTGTACTAGGCCGCTGGCGCTTGCCAGTTCACCAAAACGCTACCAAAAAATCTGTTGGCGATCGCAGGGATCAGGCCTAACTCTGCGAACGCTGCAGTTATGCGTTTTAGTCTTTTGTAAGTGACAGTGATCGATCGATACTGCACTTGGGTGGGCTGGGCTGGGCCGGGCGGAGGGGCAAAACGCAGGTGCTAGCAGGTATCTGGGCTGATCCCGCTAACACTGCGTTTGTGAGAACCCTAAACTGCTGGGGATGCTAGTATAGATCTGATCGGATCAGATATTGATCCGTTCAGATACTATACCACTAAGGGTGGTGTACAGTGCGTGCGTGGGTGTTAGCGGTACTGGCGCTAACCTGACGCTGCCTGGGGCTGGTGCTTGCCAGTTCACCAAAATACTACCAAAAAAACTGTTAGCGATCGCAGGGATCAGGCCTGACTCTGCGAACGCTGCAGTTATGCATTTAGTGTTTTGTAAGTGTCAGTGATCGATCGATACTGCACTTGGGTGGGCTGGGCCGGGCAGAGGGGCAAAACGCAGGTGCTAGCGGGTATCTGGGCTGATTCCGCTAACACTGCGTTTTTGGGAACCCTAAACTGCTGGGGACACTAGTATAGATCTGATCGGATCAGATATTGATCCGTTCAGATACTATACCACTAAGGGAGGCGTATGCTGCGTGCGTGGGTGTTAGCGGTACTGGCGCTAACCTGACCCTGCCTGGGGCTGGTGCTTGCCAGTTCACCAAAATACTACCAAAAAAACTGTTAGCGATCGCAGGGATCAGGCCTGACTCTGCGAACGCTGCAGTTATGCATTTAGTGTTTTGTAAGTGTCAGTGATCAATCGATACTGCACTTGGGTGGGCTGGGCCGGGCGGAGGGGCAAAACGCAGGTGCTAGCGGGTATCTGGGCTGATTCCGCTAACACTGCGTTTTTGGGAACCCTAAACTGCTGGGGACACTAGTATAGATCTGATCGGATCAGATATTGATCCGTTCAGATACTATACCACTAAGGGAGGCGTATGCTGCGTGCGTGGGTGTTAGCGGTACTGGCGCTAACCTGACCCTGCCTGGGGCTGGTGCTTGCCAGTTCACCAAAATACTACCAAAAAAACTGTTAGCGATCGCAGGGATCAGGCCTGACTCTGCGAACGCTGCAGTTATGCGTTTAGTCTTTTGTAAGTGACAGTGATCGATCGATACTGCACTTGGGTGGGCTGGGCTGGGCCGGGCGGAGGGGCAAAACGCAGGTGCTAGCAGGTATCTGGGCTGATCCCGCTAACACTGCGTTTTTGGGAACCCTAAACTGCTGGGGACGCTAGTATAGATCTGATCGGATCAGATATTGATGCGTTCAGATACTATACCAC
Source organism: Lithobates septentrionalis (assembly GCA_037952835.1). Lineage (NCBI taxonomy): Eukaryota > Metazoa > Chordata > Amphibia > Anura > Ranidae > Lithobates > Lithobates septentrionalis. Next base: position 1,914,195 of record JBBDGP010000524.1, on the reverse strand, counting down.
TAAGGGAGGTGTATGCTGCGTGCGTGGGTGTTAGCGGTACTGGCGCTAATCTGACGCTGCCTGGGGCGACGCATATCACCGCCGGGCGATCAGGGGGCTAAACCTTTATTCGGTAATAAACGGCGGGTGCCCTGACACTATAAAAAATAAACAAACTAACCAGCGTCAACCGTAACGGTTATACGGTGATCAGTGGTGAAAGGGTTAACTAGGGGGCAATCAAGGGGTTAAAACATTTATTCGGTAGTATATGGGGGTCCCTGACGCTATAAAACGCTGACGGCGAACCTAAATATTTATGTCCCTAACTAGCGTCACCAGCGACACTAATACAGCGATCAGAAAAATGATCACTTGGTGACACTGGTGACAGGGGGTGATCAAGGGGTTAAAACTTTATTAGGGGGGGTTAGGGGGGTACCCTAGACCTAAAGGGGGGTAACAGTATCTGTCCCAACACTGTAACTGTCACAAACTGACACTATGCAGTAATCAGAAAAAAAAAAAAAAAACTGCTGGTGTCAGTTTGTGACAGGGGGGGGGGGGGGGCGATCGGGGGGGGGGATCGGGGTGTTTTGTGTGCCTGGCATGTTCTACTGTGTGTGTGTGTGTTGTGCACTCACATTGATGTCTTCTCTCCTCGGGCCGGAACGGAAATTACCGAGCCGAGGAGAGATGACATCATTTCCTTTGCTGCTGTTTAGCATACAGCAGCAAAGGAATGATTCGATTGGCCGGCGGCAATCGCGAGGGGGGGGCCACGAACGGATGGTCTCCCCCTCACCACCGATCGCCGCTGGACAAACGACGACCGCCTCGGGCACCGGGGGGGGGTCCGATCGGACCCCCCACCCGCGGAAGGCAAATCACGTACCCTGTACGTGATTTTGCCTGTCCGTGCCACTTTGCCGACGTACATCGGCGTGAGGCGGTCGTCAAGTGGTTAATCTCATAAAAAAAACATTTCCACTGCATTTGCGAAGAAGGCTTCAGGGCGCCAAAGAAAGTCCAGCAAGTGCCAGGACACCTACAGTTGATTTAGCTGCAGGATTGGGGCACCATCAGTGCAGAGCTTGCTCAGGAATGGCAGAAGGCAGCTATGAGTGTATCTGCATTCACAGTGAGGCGAAGACTTTGAGGATGACCTGGTGTCAATAAGGGCATCAAAGAAGTCACTTCTCTCCAGGAAAAAAATCAGGGACAGACTGATATTCTGAAAAAGCTACAGGGATTGGACTGAAGACTGGGGTAAAATAATTTTCTCTGACGGATCCCCTTTCCGATTGTTTGGGGCATCCGGAAAAGCCCTTGTCCGGAGAAAAAAAGGTGAGCGCTACCATCAGTCCTGTGTCATGCTAACAGTAAAGCATCCTGAGACCATTCATGTGTGGGGTTGCTTCTCAGCCAAGGGAGTGGGCTCACTTACAATTTTTCCCAAGAACACAGCCATGAATAAAGAATCGTACAAAAACATTCCCCAAGAGCAACTTCTCCCAACCATCCAAGAACAGTTTTGATGATGAACAATGCCTTATCCAGCATGATGGGGCACTGATAACTAAGTGGCTTGGGGAACAAAACATTTAAATTTTGGGTCCATGGCCAAGAAACTCCCCAGACCTTTAATCCCATTGAATTTGTGGTCAATCCTCAAGGGGCGGTGTTTTGCTTGCGTCTATCTAGCAAGGTTACTCTGTGGTATAAGCAAGGAAGCTGAGATTTCTGCAGTGTGTAAAATGTGCTTTTACTATACAAAGATGCTGTACATACAAAAACATTTACAATATTAGGAATACAATACAAGACTGACAGATATCTATAACAAGCAAAATGCCTAGCACAGCTTATGGTCTATAACAGTACAAATACACTTAAAGGTTACTTATCTTCTGTTACTGTATGTTCATGATCTTCATTGGCAACAATTCTCCTGGAGCATCAGGCAAGTTTCTTCTATCATGAGTGGCTTCTGATGTTACAGCATGATGGTGTGTGTGTGTGTGTGTGTCCCTACTCACCCCTTTTATGTGTCAAGCTGTTTACCATAGTTGGCAAACAACAGAAAACATACCTGTTTACTGTAGCTGTAGAAACAATGGACTGTTGCAAACTGTCAATTGAATACAAAAATGTCTACGTACCATTGTCTAATCAAGCCAACACCTGACCGTAATCTAACAGTCATTCTTTTAGTTTGAGAGCTGAAAGAACCTCGGACAAGTACATTTCTTACTTGTTTACTGTAGCTATAGAGACAATAGCCTGTTGAACTGTCAATTGAATACAGCAATGATATTTACCCCCATTGTATAAAACAGCATTTGTTTGAGAAATCTACTAAAGCCAAAAAACTGACAATATCTCTATGACCAACCACTATTGTGTATTATGTCCCATGTATCGTAAGTCTGATTAATTAAAAAAAAAATCATATTGTAACAAACGCAACACAGACGGGTGAACAACCCCCCCCACAAATTCTGACAAACTCCAAGCATTGATTATGCAAGAATGGGCTGCTATCAGTCAGGATGTGGCCCAAAAGTTAATTTGAACGCATGCCAGGACAAAATGAAGAGGTCTTGAAAAAGAAGGGTCAACACTGCAAATATTGACTCTTTGCATAAACTTCATGTAATTGTCAATAAAAGCCTTTGACACGTATGAAATTCTTGTAGTTATACTTCAGTATACCATAGTAACATCTGACAAAACGATCTAAAAACACGAAAGGCAGCAGACTGAAAATTAATATTTGTGTCATTCATGACTGTACACTGTATTTCACCTTCCCAGTGTGTAACAAAATGACTTAAATAAAAAAATATAAAATACATTTTTCAGAAAATTTCCATTTTTTTTCTGTGGGAAAAAAAAACAGGAGAAATGTTTTTTTCCTGTGACTTTGAAAAATACTGGAAATTTTACATCTCTATCACTGACTGAGCCAAATCCTTGTTTATTTGTGCCTCACTCACTTCCCTTCATGACACTGCAGTATACTATGGGAGTGTTTCAGCAACAGAAGCCTTGCTGTCAATCCAGAAAACAGTGAGCAGTACTAGGTGTGGCCAAGTGCTGATTGACAAGCTACAGGCTTGTGAATTGGCAGTGACCATGCTGATAATAATGCCATCTCCAACATCACCTCATCTCACTCTAGTGCATAGAGGTACAGCCTAAATGAGTGGCAACACAGAAGCAGGAAACACAACAGGAAAGCCTTTAAGAGGCAGTCATCCAGTATAGTTTATCAGTATTTGGGTTTTTCACTACCAGGTAAACATTGTTGAATCACTGCGGGTGGGAGGGAAAGAGACCAGCTCTCTTTTTCTGCCGCCTCCTACTTTTGGATCATGGTGGCTTACCTTTGCTAGTGGTCCTGGATCACCTTTCTTCTTTCACTCACTATGGTGAATTCCAGAGCTTTTACATCAGCTCAGTAATCCATGGGGATCCATGACTTCCCTGAGCCCAGCCCTGTTGGGGTTTGTGTGTTTTTGGACCCGATTTTGCATTTAGCTGTGCAACCCCCTTACCTGCTGTACTGGGCATCGTTTCCAATAGGTGTATCACCTTGGGAGTTGTGTCAGATCTCAAGTTCTGTTCTGTGGAACACAGGCGGAGAGGGCAGGCTTTAGGTGAATGCCTAACAAATAGTTTTTTAGCCCCCACCCCCCCCCCCCCCCCACTCACTCTGCCATCTGGTACCATGCTCCAAGGAGAGGATATGGCAGCGGTTGAAAAAGGCACCAGTGGTAGCAGCATAGGTAAGCAAGTCCACAGTACCAATAGCCTGCTGATCTGTTGTAGAGGTTTTGATTTTTTTCTGCCACCATTTTATCCTGTGTAATTCTAGGACCTTTTTCACGTAGTTCCCTTAGTCTTGTTGAAACATTGTTGACTCTTTTTTACTTTATCACCAAGGTGTTGCTTGGTGATAGGTGGAGTTTGCAACTAAACTTCTTTTAGATTCTCTTTTAGGCTCCGGTTCCACCCAAGCATAAACCTCCTCCAGCTTCCAAAATAAAATGTCCTCATGGAGTGATTCATGGACCTAGGTGTGTCTCATATCCTTTATTGGAGGAGAAAGACATAAGGAGGGCCCTGTGTCACCCTGGGTTAGCCTCCTGCTGCAAGTATCCTCTGACAGGAACAGGGATTGGAACCCCTCCTTGGTTGAGTGATAGACTTTGAAAGTTTATTTTGTTGTCTTTCCCTGTTTTGAATGCTGAGCCCTGTGACACTTTAAAGGTCAAGGATCGACAGTATTGATTTTTATCAAGATCCCTCTTAGGGGTTCATCCCAGAGCTGACTCTAGCATACTGCTGAGAATGTATCTAGCCTGATCCTTGGCTCCATAAGGATTGTAATCTGTCTCACCGGCTTATGGTAAGAGTTCTTCCGTTTTGTGGTGCTTTCCATTCACCCTTACTCCTTTCATCTTGCCTATTTTGCAGAATGAAATCCTGGGTTTTCTAGGTAAACTCGTGAGCAACTTTCACAACTTTTTTTGCAGGTTGTTCTAGTTAGGTTCAGGGTTCTTCCTTGGTAAGTCTAAAGCAGGCCATACATGGTCGAATTTCAAACAAATTTTCTTTTCAAAATCAGAAAGTTTGTTTTTTTGTGACCTGATGATGCCACCATTGATTTTCGAAATTTGGCCGACCAATGGCCGGCGTTAGCTTTGCAAGGTGGTTGCCTTTTCTTACAGTCTCTCTAGGCATAGAGTTCCTTGAATCTAATATGGTCAGGTGAGTAGAAGCTTAACCACTTCCCCCCCGACCTATAGGAGATTGACGGCCGGGCGGTGGTTCAGTTATCCTGATTGGGCATCATATGATGTCCAGCAGGATAACATGCCGCCGCGCGCCCGTGGGGGCGCGCATCGCGGCGATCGATAGAGCGGTGTGTCAGTCTGACACACCGCTCCACTGATCTTGGTAAAAAGCCTCCGACGGCCGATCACGATGTCAATAGGGAGAACCATTGATCGGCTTTTCCACACTGATTGGCACCATTATATTTAAGTGATGCCCAGCAATGCCACCCATCAGTGTCCATCGGTGCCACCTGTCAGTGCCCACCTATCAGTGCCACCTACGAGTACCCATCGGTGCCACCTACGAGTGCCCATCAATGCCGCATACCAGTGCCACCTCATCAGTGCCACCTCATTGGTGCCCATCAGTGCCACCTCATTGGTGCCCATCAGTGCAGCCATAGCGGTGCCCATCATTGAAGAAGAAAACGTACTCATTTACAAACATTTTTTAACAGAAACAAAGAAAAACTTGTTTTTTTCAAAATTTTCGGTCTTTTTTTATTTGTTACGCAAAAAATAAAAACCACAGAGGTGATCAAATACCACCAAAAGAAAGCTCTATTTGTGGGAACAAAATGATAAAAAAAATTTCTTTGGGTACAGTGTTGCATGACCGTGCAATTGTCATTCAAATTGCGACAGCGCTGAAAGCTGAAAATTGGCCTGGACGGGAAGGTGTCTGTCTGGTATTGAAGTGGTTAATCTTTCTGCTTTAGACCTGTTGGTCTTCGTAGTGACATTTTTCGTAAGTTCTTTGTCTGGTACATGTTCCTACTACTATGGGTTCAGATTTACCAGAATTTCACTTAGTACTGTTTTATGATTTAATAATTCGTCTGGTGACTTTTGTTCTTGTTTTTGGTCGTTATGGTATTTGTGTCCTTTCTGGGGTCATGTTAGCAGAATCCCCTATCAGAGGCTTATCCGGTGTCTGATTTTGGTATTGTTCCTTCAGGTGTCTCCTAGGTTGCAAGCAGGACATTTACATTTTTTTTTTTTTTTTTATTGGGCCTGTTACTGATTGTTGTTTGTCCATCCCTCAGTTGGACTCCTTTTGGATGTCCCGACAGATGCATTTTTCTGTTCCTCAGTAGGTAACAAATAGGAATTTTGTGAAGAGGAGGTATTATCCTGTCATGACCTACAGAATTTGTTTGCTAGCATTCAGTCTGCCTCAGGAACAAAAAAAAAATAATATATATATATATATGCAAGGAGTTTAAAAATCCTATTATATGTAGATCACACTAGAATGGTTAATAAGGACACCAAATGCTCTGTGGTCAGTAACCCAGTTCTATATTTGCTTGCGTTAAGTGGCAGTTATTATTGATGATTTGCTGTAAATGAAATGCCGTTCTCTTGCTCGCCGTGTGTCATACAAGCTCTTCTCTTTTATGTTCACTGTAAATTTGTAGAGAAGTGGTGCTCTAAAGCCTTTATTTCATGTCTTCTCTTCTGTTTTTGACCTTCTAGCAACTGGAGCAGATCCAGAAAGAACTGAGTGTGGTGGAGGAAGACATAAAGCGCGTAGAGGTGAGAGATTTGGTCAGATCTGTGTGCAGCTGGATTCTTTTGGCAGTCTGTCTGCTAACATCCATCTCTAAAGTCAGGTGGCTTTAGATTTGGATCATTTACATAAATCTTTCTTTTTTTCTCTATTTTTTCCTCTCCTCCTTTGCTTGCTTTTGCTCTCTCTCCTTTGCTCACTTGCGCTATTTTTTTTTTCACATTTCCTTTAAAAGAACACTATTAGGATATAAATAAGATAACTGCCATTGCTAAAGCAGTCACCAGAAGTATGACAATTACCATAATGCCCTGGGCATATGCCGGAAAGGCTGTGGGTTGTTTTGTTGGAGCCTGAAGGTCTGCTTGGATCAATAAGCTGCTACATTAGTGTCATGATGCATGCTTTTGCTGATTTAAAGTATGCTTATAATCTAGCAGTTATTTAATTTTGTTTTGTTTTTTTCCAGGAGATGAGTGGTTTATACTCTCCACGCAGTGAAGATAGCACTGTTCCCCAGTTTGAGGCCCCCTCCCCATCACACAGGTGAGATTATTAACACCAGAATTTTAGTGGCTGTGCCTTTGGAAATATACTTTAATTAGATTTTGTTTTTTGATTAGGCCTTATTCACACACACTGAGGCTGTAGACCATGAATGACCCATCAGGTGCTGCATGCAGGCAGCCCATGTAAGTGTATGGGAACACAACAGCTGCACAAACATAGCTGCTTGTCTTATGGACAGGCATGTGGATGCGCAACACTGTGTTCAGAGCCACACATCTGTCAAGCTAGGATGGTTAGTTGTGTCCATGCAGCTTCTTAATCCCGATACCCTTACATGAGTTGGCTACATGCAGCACCTGGTGGCTCAAGCTGCATAAACCGACAAGCCCGTTTATGGTCTATGGTCTCAGTGCCCATGTGCATAAGGCCTAATGCTACACATTTTTGTTTTCAAAGTGATCCCCTTCTTACACTTGAGAGTGTTGACCTATATTTTTTTTTTTTTTGGGGTAGAGTGGTTATGGATTAAAATTGCTGTCTAGGTTTTATTGCTCCTTGTTTGGAGATTTACCATCCTGGTTACGGATATCGAAGGGAAAGTCGATAATCTGATTTGACACTTGAACAGATTTAGAGAGGAATACTTTCTTGGCACTTCTGTTGTCAGCGTAAAACAGGAAGTATTCAAAATTTAGGTGTGTGTGGGGGCGGGGGGGGGGGGGTTGTTATAGGGGGAATTGGATCTTTAAATATTCTTTTATCTACAGAGTGGCTTGCTACACTCAGATCTCTAGTAAAGTAAGTAGTGGATAGTTTTATCTGTAGCAAATGGACAATATGGTTTGTGGCTTAGGCCCCTTTCACACCAGCAGACTGATAAGTTCCGCCGCGCCACCAAATGTTCTCTATGGGGCAGTGGATGTCAGCCGACATGTGTCCACTGACACCCGCCTGGCATCTGATCTGCCAAAATCCACTGAAAACAGATGGATGTCCTTGTCCTCTCTGCATAGTGGAGTGGACAGGACCTGTAGTCTGCCTGCTCAGCGGAGCGATCCCCTGCTGAGCAGGCAAAATTTGCTCCGATGGATCCTCCCTATGTGAAAGGGGCCTTAGTCAAGTGTCAAAAATACATAAAGTTGCGCTAAAAAATGGTGGTGAGTGTACAAATACATATATAATTAAATATATTAAATAAATATATAGTGACAAACAATGACAAAGTGCAGTGAATGAAACATCTAATAATGTCCACCATATGAGGCATAAAGGGGCAAATAAACTCCTGATGCGTGATAAGTTCCAGGGTAAGAAATGATAAATATAAAGGAACTCCCAGGGGCTTGTGTAGTGAATGAATTGATCTCAAAAGACAGAGCGGTAATCTGTGTGTGCGGACCCTTACCAGATAAGATGGACCCCCTCCAGCGCAGGGTCATGTAAGCAGACAGATTACCCTCTGTAAGGAGCTGTGGCTGTATGGATGTTCACTGTCTTCAACGTCCGGTTCTCTCAGATGAAGGTAGATGTCAGACAGGGGATGGAAAAATACCCGATATGCCGCTTCTCTGGCTCTGAAAAAAGACCCACTCGGGCTCAAAGTCCCGAGTGGATAGACAAGAGAGAGAGGGGGACGCCAGTCGTGTAGTAGAAAAGCGTGTTTATTAGGTAAAACGTGCGGATGCACAGCAAATGACCGTATAGGACAAACAATAAAAAGCCGGCTAAACGAATAAAAACAAAACACCCCCGTGCCGGGGTCACATGTGGCGTGATGGCGTCAGCACAGCGCACTGGCCAAGTGTAGTCAAGTGTAAAATCTATATAAAATAACTTGTAAAAAATATATATAACTCAACCCGATGAAGTTGGTGTATTTCCATTTTTGCAGTCAAATTTGGGAGAAGCCCACTAGGTTTGTGTTCCTATTCACACAGCATACCTAAAAAAAAAAAAAAAAAAAAAAAAATGTATTTAAAAATATTTCATACCTTTTTCAATGTTTCTAAGGGGAAGGTGTTATGGCTAACTGCAACCCTTTCAACTCAGCAATCTGTCCCAATAGACTGGTGAAGTCCAGTTCACATTAAATCTAAAGTTTAGTCTAAATAAAAAGCAAAAATCAGCACAAGGGACGTTACTTACTAATCATCTGATATGTCCCTTATGCTGCTGGCTTCTAAATTCCTTGAAAGTTTCCTCTCCGATGCCCCTCCTGCCAATGTCATTTTCTGGTACAGTGGGAGTTAATAGAACTGACTGAACTATGACCGACACTCATCACGAGTGTTCAACTATGCCTGTCCTTCCCACCCACCTCCTCCATTCACAGAAGCCGCACTATAGCTTCTATTAATAAAACCGGATCTATGAATGGGTGTATAGTATTACTCTAGTTTGCAACTTGTGCCTTTTGCTTAATTTTGCTTTAACTTTCCTAATTGTATAATTATAACCTATTCTTAGATTACAGGACTTGTATTCTTAGACCATGGGTTATATGCAGTTACCTTCAAGTGAATGGACACTGGAAGAAATGCTTGCTAGCACTGCACCCAGAGCACACAATATAACCCCACCCATTATGTGAAACTCCAGTTTTTTGCTAATGTGTTTTTTTTTTTTTTTTTCCCCCCTCAAACTTTTATAACAATATCTTGCTGCTCACTGCTCTGGGCTACCTACCAGTTTTTTGCTGGGTATTCTCGGTGTGTCCCCTATTGTGTGGGGCCAACTTGTAATGTTTGCTTTGGGTACTGGATCCTACATTAGGTGCTCACCTTGGCACGCTGTGCAAAATGTGTAGTTAACCATCATAGGGTGCATTACAGGTCTAGGGCTGTGGTCCATATCTATGGTTTCCCAAACTTAAAGATGCCTTTGGGGATATGGCCATATCGATGGGCAAAGCTTGAATCCCCTCCATAGGTCCTGCACAAGTTTTATCAGGTTGAAAACAAGATTTCCCTGTATATTATTTATACTTGTTCCTGAATCTTCTCATCAATGGACATAGCACATTATGCAGTTCTACAGGCAGAGAATTTGTGTGTTTATTCACTTGTGGTAACTATAGGCCATTTTGTCTAACGTTTCGGAGTGCCTCAGGAGGATGAGGGAACTGCATCACAATTCCTCAGTGACCCCCTTCTCACCCTCCTTTTCTTCCAAGAATGCGTTCAGCATGTTCCTGGACTCTTACTGCCATCTTCTGTAGAGACATAGCCACAGGAACATGGTCAGAGCAGCTTCTATATCCAGACATGCACAGCCCCATCCATTCCACACTCCATAACCATGAGTGCCCCACTGGATCCCCTTTCTTATCAAGGGCAGATCATAGGTGCAAGGGAGCTGGGACAAAAGGGCCAAATAAAATGGTAAAAACAGTGCTGCCCTGAAACACAAGAACAAATAAAATCAACAAAAACAATGTCACTAAATATAAATATATTAAGTGACGAATCCAAGTGAATAAATGGTTACTGTCCCTTTTAAATGACATGGGGCCTATTGCGTGAATAATGTGCAATTCAAAAGCAAAACAAATAAAAAATGTCTGTCCCTTTTTTAAATAACGTGAAGCATTCGTAAATATCTGATTCTAGTCCACTTTTGCATTTGTCCACAGTTATAATCAACACACCACACTCACCAGAAGATGTGGCTGCTTAAATTTAGGCAGCATATAGGCATTTTAATATTTTCCCAAAAATGATGGATCACAGAATCCTGTTCTTAAAAGTGGTGCCTTTTAAAGATGGCAACCCTCTGGTGCTGGTATCGGTAAGGCCCTCACTTTCCGGGCCAGCAGATATTTAGTGCTACTGTATAAAAGTGCTCATCACAGGAGCCAAAAATGCTCTTGTAGTGCAGTATTTATTTTAAAAATTGGGCTCAACAAACCAATATAAAAAGCAAGTATCAAAACTCAAAAAGATGTCTGCCACATGTAAAGCCATGTGGCAGCAAGACTTCAGCACTCTTTAGCTCCATCCAACATGTTTCACAACTTTTTGACCCCTGAGGATGCGCTAGAGCGTGAAATGCGTTGGATGAAGCTAAAGAGTGCTGAAGTCTTGATGTATTCGATACTTGCTTTTTATATTGGTTTGTTGACCCCAGACTCATGTTATTGTATAAGCTGATGGTTTAGGTCTAATGTACTGTAGAGATTTTAAGGTACGCATATACAGTTTTGTTTTTGTTGATTTTATTGCTTACGTATATTAAATTATATATCAGTAGGCTTTCAGCAGCACAGCTTTATTTTGTCTTCAGCAATCTCCCATTAATTAGTGATTCCACTACCTCTGTGGGTGCAGAGAACTCACCAGAACAATATTACCGCTATATCTCAAGAAGGTCATAAGAGCATACGACTCATCAAATTTTCTTTAATTTAAGCCACTGATTTCTATAAATCCTTCTTTATTAACAGAGCTGTATCCACAGTATAAAAAATCCACTTCGGCTTTTTATATTTTCTTATTCAGATTATCGCATTCATATGCAACGCTAAAAAAAATAGAACCCAACATACTGTAAAATCAAAAAAAGTGTCTTTAAAAAATAGGATTACAGGAAACACGCATGTAACAGCGCTTCCGATCGCACTGGTTTAAAATGCAGAGAGAATATTACATCAGGTTCTATCTTTTTCATTAAGGAAGTCACTGGGGGTAGAGGCGCTTACCCCACAAAATGAAGCCTAAGTTTTTCTCTTATGGCTACTGCTATGTCTCAGAGAAACCGTTCCTTTCTCTTATCTCAGGTGTCTACTTCCAAATCAAGGCCTTTTGTCGCAAGCCCTGGACTTTTAAGTCCACCAAGCCTGCCCAGAAGCCCTCCTAACGAAAAACAGGCGTGTAGGGGATGTCTGTTGGTCTTAGTTCCAAACTGGTTCTGGGACAATCCTCACATCTGGAGTACCTGGGTATAATCTCAGACACAGCCCAAGATAGAATTTTCCATCCCCAAAAACAGATTGCTTCCTTAAAGGGTAGCTCCAGTAATTTTTGGAAAAATTAAGTCAACAGCTACATAAATTTGTAGGCTTAGGGTTAAAGTGTAAGTCCTACCTAAAACTAAAATCCCTGCATCTACTGGCCACCATGATCTGACACTAACCTATCTAGCCCTGTAAAGAACCACAGGGGGACCCCAGAAGAGGAGGATCTGGGCCGATCAAAACCCTTGCACAGAGGAGGTAAGTATATAACATGTTTGTTATTTAAAAAAAAGACCCTTTAACAACCCCTTTTAACTAAAGATGCTGTTTCGCCATGGAGTCCCCCTGCACGTGCAGCATGGCCAGATGATCAAATACTTGCATGGTTGCAAGCTCTGGTGTGAGTCTAACCCTACAAGTTCTAGCTAGGGTATAAAGGTCTTGTATGTAGGAAATGGTCAAGCCCACCTTCAGAGCAAAATTACCTTCTAAGGAAAATGGCAAATTCCTAAAGGAGAGGTGGCTGGCTTGTCCATATAGGCAGTTCACTTTCCAATAAGATGAGTCATTCAAGGTAGCCAGAATAATCAGCATATTAGAGGCTATATTAGATATTTATGAGGCCAACCTTAATAAGGAATATGAAATATTTCCCTATTACGCCAGGGCTATCACTAGTGTAACATTTTAATCTCTTATGGTTAGTTTAAGACTGTTGTCACTTAAATCATCATTTTTTTTTTTTTTTTTACACTCCTGTCCACTTTGAGAGATGCTGTCCTCCTATAAATTTTATAGTCTCATCCCCTCTTTAGTAGAGCATTGCATTCCTTGAGTTGCAAGGACAAATGCAGTCATAAACATCCAAAACATCTAAGGTTATACGTTCTATTACACAACACTCCTACCAGGAAAAATATGATTTCTATAATAAAGTAGATCGCAAATGTAATTGGCTGCAAATTCTAATTTGAACCCATGCAATAACATGTTCTGTCCCTGGTCACCTTGTCTGTGGATCGTTGATATCAATATTACCCTGTAATCTAACTGGATACGTTCTCTTAGAGGTTCTTCACCCTAGAGAAAATAATGCAAGTGAGCAGCTACAAATCCTGTAGCAGCTGAATTTTAGTAAAAGGACACTCCACTATTCAAAGATCCAGCGCTGTCCTCACCTGGTCCGTTTCTTTGTTGGTCTTCGTGAGCTGGCATCTTTAGAGAGGAAAGCTGGCTGTGACTCCTTGGAGCTTCACAGACGGCTTCCCACCGTACATGTGCGAGAAGCACTACGCTTTATGAATGGTCCTGCAGCCTTCTGGGACCTGTGATATGTCCCAGAAAGTGGTGGGTAAAGAGTGGGGGGACCAAACTTCTGCTTGGCTCGCCTAGGCATAGGTGGACACTGATGCCTATAACATTTTTTACCTTTATGCAAAGAATGCATCAAAGTGGATGTAAACCTGATTCATGAAACTTGACCTAGGCACGTACAGTATCTCACAAAAGTGAGTACACCCCTCACATTTTTGAAAATATTTTGTTATATCTTTTCATGTGACAATGCTGAAGAAATGACACACTGCTACAATATAAAGTAGTGAGTGTACAGCTTTTATAACAGTGTAAATTTGCTGTCCCCTCAAAATAACTCAACACACAGCCATTAATGTCTAAACTGCTGGCAACAAAAGTGAGTACACCCCTAAGTGAGAATGTCCAAATTGGGCCCAAAGTGTCAATATTTTGTGTGGCCACCATTCTTTTCCAGCACTGCCTTAACCCTCTTGGGCATGGAGTTCTGCAGAGCTTCACAGTTTGCCACTGGAGTCCTCGTCCACTCCTCCATGATGATGACATGGAGCTGGTGGATGTTGGAGACCTTGCGCTCTTCCACCTTCCGTTTTGAGAATGCCCCACAGATGCTCAATAGGGTTTAGGTTTGGAAACATGCTTGGCCAGTCCATCACTTTTACCCTCAGCTTCTTTAGCAAGGCAGTGGTAGTCCTGCGGCCCAGTCTCCGAAGGGAGGGGCTCATGCTCTCCTTCAGTGTATCACATGTTGGCATTCATGGTTCCCTCAATGATCTGTAGCTCTCTAGTCCTGGCAGCACTTATGCAGCCCCAGACCATTACACTCCCACCACCATGCTTGACTGTAGGCAAAACACACTTGTCTTGTACTCCTCACCTGGTTGCCCCCACACACGCTTGACACCATCTGAACCAAATAAGTTTATCTTGGTCTCATCAGACCACAGAACATGGTTCCAGTAATCCATGTCCTTAGTCTGCTTGTCTTCAGCAAACTGTTTTACGGGCTTTCCTGTGCATCATCTTTAGAAGAGGCTTCCTTCTGGGATGACAGCCATGCAGACCAATTTGATGCAGTGTGCGGCATATGGTCTGAGCACTGACAGGCTGACCATCCCTTCAACCTCTGCAGCAATGCTGGAAGCACTCATACGTCTATTTCCCAAAGACCACCTCTGGATATGATGCTGAGCACGTGCACTCAACTTTGGTCGACCATGGCGAGGCCTATTCTGAGTGGAACATGCCCTGCTAAACCGCTGTATGGTCTTGGCCACTGTGCTGCAGCTCATTTTCAGGGTCTTGGCAAACTTCTTATAGCCTAGGCCATCTTTATGTAGCGCAACAATTTGTTTTTGTTTTTTCAGATCCTCAGAGTTCTTTGCCATGAGGTGCCATGTTGATCTTCCAGGGACCAGTATGAGAGAATGAGAGCGATAACACACCTGCTCCCCATTCACACCTGAGACCTTTTTAACACCAACGAGTCGCATAACATCGGGGAGGGAAAATGGCTAATTGGTCCCAATTTGGACATTTTCTCTTAGGGGTGTACTCACTTTTGTTACCAGCGGTTTAGACATTAATGGCTGTGTTGAGTTATTTTGAGGGGACAGCAAATTAACACTGTTATACAAGCTGTACACTCACTACTTTACATTGTAGCAAAGTGTCATTTCTTCAGTGTTACATGAAAAGATATACTAAAATATTTACAAAAATGTTAGGGATGTACTCACTTTTGTGTGATACTGTATATTTGCAGTGTTTTCCTATCTCTTTCCAAAAAGCCCTAAGTCCCCTGTCTTTATGCTGCTCTGTTCTTCTGTTATCAGCATGATAACTTCTGACACGCTCTCCAACAACCAAGATAAAACCAACCTGAAATTTGTGGGGGTGGTTGCTATAAATAGATTAGCAGAGTGCTTGTCTATTCACAGCACATTCCTTTCTGTGCCTATGTGGAGTGGAGGTGTGTGCCTGCCCTTCAATCATCTGTCTCCTAGTGCAAGACTATGCTCCCAGTGCTGAACAGGATGAAAAAATCTCCCACATGAAGTGCACTTTCTAAATAATATAGCAAGCTGAAGACAACAGATATACATGTAAAACTTATGTAGGAAGATTATTTTCGTCCTTCTGTATCATCTGAGGCTGTTCGCTTCACTGGGTATATGTGAAGGTTTACATCCACTTTAAGGTGCAAAAGCATTTAAGCTTTATAACCACTTTAAAAGCGTAATCTGTGAAATGTTATTTTTTACTTCCGTTGGTGAGTTATCTATCTTAGTGTGGTACAGTGACACATTATCATCTGTGGCTGTATCTGTCAATTGTTTTCCTGCTTGTTCCACTTTTTTTTTGGTCTCTTTCAGGTCATTAAGTTTAATTCCAAAGCGCTAGATTTAATTTAGATTGCATAAATAATTCTTCCGTTTTTGTTTTTTTGCCTGACAGTAGCATAATTGACTCGACAGAGTACAACCCACCACCTGGATTTAGTGGAAACTCTCAGGTGAGTTTTTTGTTTTTTTTAATAATTTTTTTTTTTCCATCTGCTGTCATAGTCATCGTAAAAAAAAGACTAAATACTGCTTGCTTTTGACCCTATAACAACCATAATGCAGCTGCTAAAATACACTTTCATTAGAAAGAAATGCATGAACATTTTTTGGGGGGGGGGGGGGGGGGCATAGTTCTAACAGTCACCTACATATAGCAGTTCAGAAATATAGAACTTGTGTGTGGCTGGACTTTTGTTATAGAATCTCAAAGCTGGTGATGGGAGACCCAGGCACAGAGTCTTTTTTTAATGATTCACACTGGTCTTTAAGCAGACCTGTTCTCAAATTAGAAGAGTTTAAATACTTGACTCTCCTGGAGAAAATTCTGCTATAGTTTCTCTTCTGTGCTGGCTCCTGTGTCGAGGCTTAGGTACTTGATCACTTAATCTCTAGTCAAGGGAAAGATCAGTCGTTCTGAACTCTGATCCTCCACTTCAGTATTGGTAACTGACCAAGTGCATCACATGTGGCCAGGACTGAAGGAAACCTGCAGCACCATATTCTTTCGGGAGAGGTTTTTTCATATATTACTACTATTAACCACTTTAGTACTGCGCTATAGCCAAAAGACGGCTACAGCATGGTACTATAGTTCTGGGAGGGTGTCCATAGATGTCCTCCCAAGAACCTCACCCCCCCCCCCCCCCCACACACAGCTTATCACCGATCCTGGTAAAGGGCCAATCACAGCGGTCCTTTACCCATGTGATTAGCTCTGTCCAATCAAAGCTGATCACTTTTTTTTTTCAACATTTTTGATCTCTTTTCGTTTGTTTAGCAAAAAATAAACCCAGTGGTGATTAAATACCACCAAAAGAAAGCTCTGTCACAAAAAATGATACAAATTTCATATGGGTACAGTTTTTTGCAGGACTGTGCAATTGTCATTCAAAGTGTAACAGTGCTGAAAACAGAAAATTGGTCTGGGCAAGAAGGGGCTGAAAGTGGCCGATATTGAATCGGTTCATCTATTGCAGTAAGACTTTGACTATAACGTTTGAGAAAAAAAAAAAAAATCTAGAGCATGTTTAGTGCAAATGTGCAATTCTAGTAAAACACCATGGTTGGAGAGAATGCCCTTAGGGCCCATGGGTTACGCACCCTGGATCTATAAGCTGACTAAAATCTGCCTAGTTAGATGCATGTTAGATTTCTCTTGTTGAGGTACAGTACATCACTGTCCTATTCCTGAGATTGCTAAATTAAACTCCAACCTGGTGGAGTCCTTATTTATTTTAATAAGCTTCATCACATATTCTTCTTAAAGCGGAGCTTCACCCAAAATGGCAAGCTTCGCTTATTTCTCTCCCCCCCCCCCCCGCTGCCACATTTGGCCCCTTTCAAGGGGTAGAGGGGAGCAGCGGGTACCTGGTTTTGACAAGTACCCACTCCCTCTTTCAGCTGATCTTGCCGTGGCGGAGTCAGCAGGAAGTTTGGACCCCTTCCCCCACCTCCGGGTCACTTACAAAGTGCAGCGCCTTTCACATCCTTGTGTATAAATGTGGTTTGGTCCTAACAGAAATTCTAATTTCATATAGTTATATATATATTTATATTTATTTTTTAAATTTAAGCGCATGCTGGCTTTCCCTTCATGGTTTTACCTTTTTTTGAAGGGCAAAAGTTGGAAGCTAATTATGGCTACATCAGAGAACAGAAGAATTGTGAATTGTACTTCTAACAAATCAAAACACATTCTCTTCCTTCAGTAATCTTACCTAAGCTTGGATGATTCATGTGTAACAGCCAGTCTGGTCTTGGATTCAACTTTTAAACCTCAACTTTTCCTCTAAATTTTTAGGCATTTGGTTGCATTTCTTTTAAATGTCTGCAGGTGGCGATGTTTTCTGTAAAAAGTGCACAATTCACAAAGCTAAAAATTCAGATTTACTTCAGATTTGAAGCGTTATATTAAAAAAAAAAAATAGGATTTTTATAACAGCTTACCTGTAAAATCCTTTTTTTTTAAAGTACATCACGGGACACAGCGGTCATCACCTGAAGGTGGCCTATAACCCACATAGTAATTACTATGGCTCTGTGTCCCGTGATGTATGATTAAGAAATTTTTTTTTCTTTGGCTTTTGTCATTATGATTGCCACATTTTCTTTGTTTAACCACTTCAATACAGGGCATTTTCACCCCCTTCCTGCCCAGGCCAATTTTCAGTTTTCAGCGCTGTAACATTTTGAATGACAACATGCAACACTGTACCCATATGAAATTTTTATCATTTTTTTCCCCCCACAAATAGTGCTTTCTTTTGGTGGTATTTGATCACCTCTGCGGTTTTTATTTTTTGTACTATAAGCAAACGAAGAGCGACAAGTTTGACAAAAACTATTTTTTTTACTTTTTTTCTACAATAAATATCCCATTAAAAAAAAAAAAAATTCTCAGTTGAGGCCGATATGTATTCTTCTACATATTTTTGTTAAAAAAATTGCAATAAGCATATATTGATTGGTTTGCGCAAAAGTTATAGCACCTACTAAAATAGGGGATAGATTTATGGCATTTTTATTATTATTATTTTTTTTTTTTTTTGCTAGTAATGGCAGTGATCTACGGCAGACATATCGGACACTTTTGACACTATTTTGGGACCATTCACATTTACACAGCAATCTGTGCTATAAAAATGCACTGATTACTGTATAAATGTCACTGGCAGGGAAGGAGTTAATACTAGGGGGGGCGATCAAGGGGTTAAATGTGTTACCTAGGGAGTGACTCTAACTATTGGGGGAGGTGACTGACTTGTGGAGGAGACCGGTCGGTGTTCATACTTGGTATGAACACACGATCTGTCTCCTCTCCCCTGGCAATCCCCTGACAGGATGTGGATCTGTGTGTTTACACACACACAGATCCACGGTCCTGCTCTGTAATGAGCGATCGTGAGTGCCCGACGGTCATCGCGGCTGCCGGCGGGAAGCCGAGGACTTTATATGGGGAGATCTCATCTGCAGACGTCATATGTCTGTGGGCAGGTAGGGAAGTGGTTAAAATGTGTTATTTTTAAAGACTATGCATTTTCTTTCCCCCCAGACAAACAATTGGATACATTTCTGTAATTCTATGTTCTCTATTGCTAAATGTATAACTCCAGCCAAAACCTTCTTTTTTTTTTTTTTGTGAGCGTTAGAGCCTCAGTCAGGTTTCTGTTCTGTTTCTGAGTATTGCTTCTTATTCCTTTCCTCCCCTCACTTACAGTGCATCCGGAAAGTATTCCCAATGCTTCACTTTTTCCACATTTTGTTATCTTACAGCCTTATTCCAAAATGGATTCATTATTTTCCTCAAAATTCTACAAACAATACCCCATAATGACAACCTGAAAGAAGTTTATTTGGAATCTTTGCAAATTTTTCAAAATGAAAAAAAATCACATGTACTTAAGTATTCTCAGCCTTTGCCATGACACTTAAACTTGAGCTCAGGTGCATCCTGTTTTCACTGATCACCCTTGAGGGCAGGGTCACACTGGTACGACAAGACAGTCGTACAACTTTGCATCCGACTTTGCCCTGCGATTTGAAGACTGACATCCATCCTACTTCAATGAACGGGGATCCGATCATGATCCCTCCCCCCCACCCCAAAGCACCTTGTCCCCATGTTGATGAGGACAAGGGCCTCTTACCGACAACCCTGGTCAGTGATTGTCGGGGTCTGCGGGCGGGGGGCTTATCCGAATCTGGTAGCCCCCTTTAACAAGGGGGCCCCCAGATCCTGGCCCCCCACCCTATGTGAATGAGTATGGGGTAAGTTGTACCCCTACCATTTCACCTAAAAAAAGTGTCAAAAATAAAAACAGTACACAGGTTTTTGACAAAGTAATCAGTTTTGGCGTTTCTTCCGAGCTCTTCTCCCTCTGCCAGTTCTTCTCCCCTCTCTGCTGTCTTCTGCTGGGTCTCCACTCTCCGTTGATGTCTTCTGATTCTGCCGGGTCACTCTCTCCCTCTCTGCTAGGTCCGCGGTGTGCCATTACTTATATATAGGCATGGGGCGGGGCCTCCGGATGACGTCATACCTATATAAGTAATGGCACACCGCGGACCTAGCATTAGAGCGGTAGAGAGCGTTAAGAGAGGATCGAAGGAAGAACAGCGGGAGAAGACAGCGCAGAGAGGAGATCCGGCAGAGGCAGAAGACTTCAGCGGAGAGAGGGGACCCGGCAGAAGAGGTAGAAGAACAGGAGAGGGGATAAGACCTCTCCAGAGGAGGGAGAAGAAATATGAAGTGACGCTGGAGCTGATTTCATAGGTTGGACTTGATGGACTTGTCTTTTTTCAACCTCACCTACTATGTAACTATTATTTAATAAATTACTTTGTCAAAAATCTGTGTACTGTTTTTATTTTTGACACATTTTTTTTTAGGTGAATGGGTAGGGATTCCTATAAGCCGGCCCCCCGACAACCACCGGCCAGGATTGCTGGGAAGAATCCCTTGTACTCATCAACATGGGGACAAGGTGCTTTGGGGTGGGGGGCGCAGGGCCCCCTCCTGCCCCAAAGCACCCACGCCCCCATGTCGAGGGCATGTGGCCTGGTATGGTTCGGGGGGAGGGGGGTGCAGGGCTCCCACCTGCCTCAAAGCACCCACGCCCTCATGTTGAGGGCATGTGGCCTGGAATGGGGGGAGGGGCGCTCACTTGTTCCCACCCCCTTTCGTGATCTGCCAGGCTGCATGCTCTTTGGCGTGGGGGTTCCCCTTAAAATCCATACCAGACCAAAGGGCCTGGTATGGTCTTTGAGAGGAACCCCATGCCATTTTCTTAAATTTGGCATGGCGTTCCCCTTCAAGATCGATGATCTGACTTTGATCCGACTTCAATAATATTCAATGGGCTGAAGTCGGGCCAAAGTAGGGCAGGAACCTTTTTCAAAGTCGGACCAACTTGTGTCAGACCAGTTAGGACGGCTCTCATAGGGTACCATTGATTTGCATACGTCATGCGACACGAGCCCCCAATGTCGGAGCATTTGTCGTACAAGTGTGAACCCGGCCTGAGATGTTTCTACAACTTGATTGGAGTCCACCTGTGGTAAATGCAGTTGATTGGACATGATTTGGAAAGGCATACACCTGTCTATATAAGGTCCCACAGATAATAGTGCATGTCAGAGCACAAACCAAGCTATGAATTGTCTGTAGACCTCAGAGATGGAATTGTATTGAGGCACAGATCTGAGGAAAGGTACAGAAAAATTTCTGCAGCATCGAAGGTCCCGATGAGCACAGTGGCCTCCATCTGCAAATGGAAGAAGTTTGGAACCACCCGGACTCTTCCTTGAGCTCGACGCCCAGCCAAACTGAGCGATCAGGGCAGAAGGGCCTTAGTTAGGGAGGTGACCAGGAACCCCATAGTCACTCTGACCCAGCATTTCTCTGTAGAGAAAGGCACATGACAGCCCGCTTGGAGTTTGCAAAAGGCACCTGAAGGCGCTCTGGACCTCAGACAGGGGTGAAGGTTCATATTCCAACTGGACAATGACCCTAAGCACCCAGCCAAAATGGCAATAGATTGGCTACAGGACAACTCTGAATGTCCTTGAGTGACCCAGCCAGGGCCCAGACTTGAACCTGATTGAACATTTCTGGAGACATCTGAAAATAGCTGTGCCATCAACGCTCCCCATCCAACCTGATGAAGCTTGAGAGGTCCTGCAAAAAAAAAAAAAAAAACTGGTAGAAACTGCCCGAAAATAGGTGTGCCAAGCTTGAAGCATCATACTCAAAAAGACTTAACTTTGAGGTAATTGGTGCCAAAGGTGCTTCAGCAAAGTATTCAGCAAACGCTGTTTTATTTATTTTTTATAAATTTGCATGATTTCAAACCAACTACTTTCACGTTGTCATTATGGGGTATTGTTTGTTGAATTTTGGGGAAAATAATGGATTTAATTAATTTTGTAATATGGCTGTAACATAACAAAATGTGGAAAAAGTGAAGCACTGTGAATACTTTCTAGATGCATTGTACATCTAACAATTTAAAACACATTCCCTTCCTTCAATAATCTTGGCTAAGCTTGGATGATTCATGTTTAACAGCCAGTCTGGTCTTGGCTTCAACTTTCAAACCTCAACTTTTCCTCTAATATTTCAGGCTTTTGATTGGTGGCATTTCTTAAAAATGTCTGCAGGTGGCGCTGCTGTTTTCTGTAAAAAGTTACAATTCACAAAGTTAAAAATTCAGATTTAGTTCAGACTTGAAGGGTTATGTTTATTATGTCGTTATATTTGCCACATTTTCTTTGGTAAAATTTTCTATTAAAGACTATGCATCCTCCTGTCACTTAGGTGATGTCACTGAGACAAAACTTGAGTGCAAATACCTGCAGTGGGGACAGATGTGAAAAATAATAGAGGAGGTATTTCTTCTTGCGCTAAAACCTTAGGAAAACTACAGTGCCTTGCAAAAGTATTCACCCCCACCCCTTGGCTTTTTACCTATTTTGTTACCTTACAGCCTTTAGTTCAATGTTTTTTTAATCTGAATTATATGTGATGGATCAGAACACAATAGTCTAAGTTGGGGAAGTAAAATTAGAAAAATATATACATAAAGCTATTTTTCAGAATTAAAAAAACTGATAATTGGCATGTGTGTATGTATTCACCCCCTTTGTTATGAAGCCCATAAAAAGCTCTGGTGCAACCAATTACCTTCAGAAGTCACATAATTAGTGAAATGATACCCACCCATGTGCAATCTAAGTGTCACATGATCTGTCATTACATATACACACCCTTTTTGAAAGGCCCCAGAGGCTGCAACACCTAAGCAAGAGGCACCATAAACCAAACGCTGCCATGAAGACCAAGGAACTCTCCAAACAAGTAAGGGACAATGTTGTTAAGAAGTACAAGTCAGGGTTGGGTTATAAAAAAAAAATCCAAATCTTTGATGATCCCTAGGAGCACCATCAAATCTATCATAACCAAATGGAAAGAACATGGCACAACAGCAAACCTGCCAAGAGACGACAAAACTCACAGACCGGGCAAGGAGGGCATTAATCAGAGAGGCAGCACAGGAACCTAAGGTAACCCTGGAGGAGCTGCAGAGTTCCACAGCAGAGACTGGAGAGTATCACATTGGACAACAATAAGCCGTACGCTCCATAAAGTTGGGCTTTATGGCAGAGTGGCCAGAAGAACGCCATTACTTTCAGCAAAAAAACAAAATGGCATGTTTTTGAGTTTGCGAAAAGGCATGTGGGAGACTCCCAAAATGTATGGAGGAAGGTGCTCTGGTCTGATGAGACTAAAATTAAATTTTTTGGCCATGAAAGAAAATGCTATGTCTGGCGCAAACCCAACACATCACATCATCCAAAAAAACACCATCCCCACAGTGAAACATGGTGGTTGGCAGCATCATGCTGTGGGGATGTTTTTCAGCAGTCAGGATTGGGAAACTGGACAGAGTTGAGGGAAAGATCAAATCACACACTCTGTGTGTGATTTGAGGCTAGGATGGAGGTTCACCTTCCAGCAGGACAATGGCCCCAAACACACTGCTAAAGCAACACTTGAGTGGTTTAAGGGGAAACTTGTAAATGTGTTGGTATGGCCTAGTCAAAGCGCAGACCTCAATCCAATAGAAAATCTGTGGTCAAACTTACAGTTGCTGTTCATAAGCGCAAACCATCCAACTTGAAGGAGCTGGAGCAGTTTTGCGAGGAGGAATGGGCAAAAATCCCAGTGGTAAGATGTGGCAAGCTCATAGAGACTTATCCAAAGAGACTTGGAGCTGTGATAGCCGCAAAAGGTGGCTCTACAAAATATTGACTTTAGGGGGGGGGGGGGGGGGTAAATAGTTATGCACATTGACTCTTTCTGCTGTTTTGTCTTATTTGTTGTTTGCTTCACAAAACATCTTCAAAGTTGTGGGCATGTTCTGTAAATTAAATGATGCCAATCCTCAAACAATCCATGGTAATTCCAGGTTGTGAGGCAACAAAACACGAAAAATGCCAATGGGGTGAATACTTTTGCAAGGCACTGTATGTTTTCTCTAGATTTCTACTCTCTGCAATACAAGCTGAGTGAACATATCCTGGAAGTTGAACTTGAAACGGTGAAACATCATTTGTGACTGTAAATTCAACCTAAAATGTGCACACTTATTAGTAAAATTCTCTCTATGTTTCCAAGATCTAGAATGTTTTGATTTTGATTTTGATTTCATTAGCTTACTAAGGACTATAGAATGACATTTTGAAAGCATTTTCTGCTAATATATGAAACTAGGGCTAGGTGCTGTCGCTGATTAGGTAATTGGGACACATGCCTACAAACACTTGTTGGTTGGTATAGGGTTCTGCACTTTGCATCTTTAACTACTTCAATACAGGGCACTTACACCCCCTTCCTGCCCAGGCCATTTTTCAGCTTTCAGTGCTGTCATACTTTGAATGACAATTGTGCGGCCATGCTACACTGTAACCATGTGAAATTTTTATCTTTTTCTTCACACAAGTAGAGATTTCTTTTGGTGGTATTTAATCACTTCTGGGTTTTTTAATTTTTTTGTAAAAAAAAAAAAAAAAGACCACGATCGCCGTGTTGCGCTCCCCCGGGGTGGGGGAGAGCGGCTGCTCTGGGCGCTGTCATAATGACGTCCACCCAGAACGAGAGCCGCACCGGCCTGCCGTTATTTGACGATGGGCGGGCAGCAAGTGGTTAAATTTCTCTCTGTACTGCGTTAACGAGAACGAATAGATAGATGGATGGGGAAGGCAAATGTGCAAACATGTGTTTTTGTGTGTATATCTATAGAGATACTGTGTGTGTGTGTATATGTGTGTGTGTGTGTGTATATATATATATATATATATATATATATATATATGTATATGTATATATGTGTATATATATATATGTATATGTAGAGAGCTGATGTCACCAATGTCAGTCCAGGCACCGCTGCTGAGAGCCAGAGACGGCCGCTCCTCCCCCTCCACAGCTCACGCTCCAGTGAGCAAGAAGGGAGAAGAGCTGACAGTCTGCAACTCTCTGCTCACGGAGCTCTGAAAATTGATCGATCAACGGTGTTCGATAGCTCAGTTCTCAGTGTAGAGGCGCCGGTGGACAGATGCAGCATTGGACCCATGCTGCATCCACTTAGGTAAGTATGAATGTGCAAAAAAAAATAATTCTTTTAATTCTTTAAGTAGTTAAACTGACCTCATTTACAGACCGGAGTTCATCCCTTTGATCTAAAAGAACAAAATGTTACAATGTTTCTCTTTATCTCCCAGCGCTGAGGAATGTTGATAAACATTTGTTGGCTTTTCTTTCTTTGACAGCTTTGGGCAGAGAAACGGCTCTGCACTTGTTACATAGAATCGAGGAAATGCTAGATTTAGATCGTGAGGAGGTTGAATCAAGATTGCAATTTTTTTTTTAAAGATTAATTGTGCAGCTCTAATATATACACATGTTATGCTGGTACAGCCAGGAGTCTTAAAATGTGTCTAAACCCAACCCGTTCCATTGTGTCTCTGAATACTGCTCGTTAACAGAGGCAGAGACCTGTATTTTCTGCATAACCAAATTAATTTTTTTTTTAATTGTTTTGTGCTAATGAAATGTGCCTATTTACTCTAATAGCGTATCATCTTTTGTGGAATTGCACTGCCAGGCCTTGCCAACCATTAAAACTTACAGTATTACTTAGCATTGTACTACCTATCCTTTTACAACCATATGGAACCTAATTTTGCTTGCCATTATTGTCTTTATAGTACTGTCCTATTTTTTATTTGTTCTCCCTGTGCAGACAAAGAAGCAACCTTGGTACAACAGCACGTTGGCATCACGGCGGAAACGTCTTACCGCTCATTTTGAAGATTTGGAGCAATGCTACTTTTCTACCAGGATGGCCCGCGTATCGGGTATGTACAACTAAGACTGCGCACTCCACTTGTGAATACACTTTTTTTTTTTTTAATCTGGTTATTGTACAGAATTTGACACAACCTACCAAACACATTTTTATGCAGCTAGTCAAGCCTATGCCCTTTTCTCATGTCGATCTCTTCCAAACGGGATGCTTAAATCAGGATTATCATTTGAAATTAATTTTGGCAGAACAGAAATTCAGTAAAGTACTTTTACGGTTTATTTGCTGTGGTCTGTCATCCAAATTCTTTGGATTTAATTTTTAACAGCAATTGTCTTTTCTGTTCCTTTTTGTGTGAGGGCTTTTTATGCCTATATCAGCATTGTGAACTCTATCATTTTTATGGTTTCTGTAATCCTTATTCTAGCTGAAGTGTTTCAGTTTTGTGAGCTGCATTTTTTAAAGCTTTCCTCGATATATTGGAGACTCGGCAATAAGAAACTATAGCCTTTTTTTTTATTTTTTATATATAGATATACAAGGAAGTGATCAACTTAAAGTAAATAATCTTTCTAATGTGTGCTTATGATTTAAAATGTATTATACAGGATTTTATATAGCACCAACAGTTTGCGCAGTGCTTAACAATATAAAAGGAGACAATACAGCATCAATACAAGAGGGTTAGCAGGGCCCAGCCCTTGAAAGCTTACAATCTAGTAGGGAGGGGCAATTATAACAAAGGTTATAATTTTGTGGGATGCGTTGATGGGAGAAATAAGAGATGAGTTTTCAGCGATTGCCTTAAGTGGACAGAGTAGGAGTTAGCCGGACAGATTAGGGTAGTGAGTTCCAGGGGATTAGAGGGCTTTTGGAGAAGACCTGGAGGCAAGCTTGGGAGGAGGAAAGGAGACCAGGGAGCTAGAGAGCAGGAAGTCTTGGAAGGATTGAAGAGGACAGTTTGGGTGGTAGATAAGCTTTATGTAACTCGGGGCAGAGTTGTTTGGCTTTGTATGATCGTATTTTGATTGGTATTGTGCAATTGAAAGCCAATGGATGGATTGGCAGAGTGGGGTGGTAAAACTGCGTGGTTGGTAAGGTGGATGAGTCTAGCAGCAGCATTCATAGTAGACTAAAGGGGGATCGCCTGCGTACAGGTAGTAATATGAGGAGGAATTTGCAATAGTCAAGGTAAGAGATAACAAGGGAATTATGAATGAGTTGCTTAGAGGTTTCATTAGGTAAAAAAAAGGCATATTTTGGCAGTGTCAATGGATGTGCAGTCTACAATATTTTTGACAGTGATTTGAAATTGGGGCTGTAAGGACAGGTCAGAGTCCAGGATTACACCTAGCACCCTGGCGTGAGGGTAAGGACTGATCGTTGTATTATTGAGCTTGATGAAGTATGGGGAAGTGGGCACATGTCGGGGGAATAATATGAGCCCAGTTTTAGAGAGATTGAGTTTGAGGAAGTGATGTGACATCCATACAGATATAGCCGTTAACCAGACTGCCCGCAGCAGCTTTACGTCAGTACTTTGGAGAGGAGTATCGTTGTTATGGCAGCAGCTAGCTGCCATAACCCCGGTATCTTCAGCGGGCGGTCTGCTTTCAGATAAAAGTGGTCTCTGCGGCGGATTTGCCGCAAGATCACTTTTATCAGGGGCGGGAGAGGGACCCCCCTCCCGCCACGCTCCGGTGCCCTCTGCCGCTACCGATGGCTCCGGTAAGCGGCAGAGGGCACCGAAGCATGGGGGGCCCCTCTCCCGCCCCTGATAAAGGTGATCTTGCGGCGATCGATCCTTCTCCTGGCTTGACATGGAGACGAGTGAGGGGAAGATGGCCCCCACCCGTCTCCATATCATTGCAGTACAGAAGCGATATCATCCGCCCATAGCTCTTGAAGGCCTTTTTCTTTTCTTTTTTTTTTTCCATTTTATTGTAAATGAGTTTTGAGGTCTTTTTGACCCATGATCTCATATTTAAGAGGTCCTGTCATGCTTTTTTTCTATTACAAGGGATATTTACATTCCTTGTAATAGGAATAAAAGTGACACAATTTTACTTTTTATTTTTACACTGTTCTTTTAAAGAAAAAAAAAAAAGTAAAATAAATAAGAAAAAATATATATTTTTTTAAATGCGCCCTTTATATTTGTGTAACAAATTTACGCAGGCAAACATTCGATCTTCAATAAAACAGTGCCTGTGGGTAAAGGTGATATACTTGACTTTAACCACTTCAGCCCCGGAAGGTTTTACCCACTTCCAGGACATTTTTTTGCGATACGGCACTGCGTTGCTTTAACTGACAATTGCGCGGTCTTGCGACACTGTACTCTTTTTTTTTTTTTTTTCCCCACAAATAGAGCTTTCTTTTGGTGGTATTTGATCACCTCTGCGGTTTTTATTTTTTGTGCTATAAACAAAAAAAAGCAACAATTTTGAATAAAAAGCAATATTCCTTACTTTCTGCTATAAAAAAAATGTAAAAATCAAATTTCTTCATCAGTTTAGGCCAATATGTATTCTGCTACATATTTTTGGTAAAAAAAATCCCAATAAGCACCTATTGATTGGTTTACGCAAAAGTTATTGCGTCTACAAACTGGGTTAGATTTATGTCATTATTTGTACTTTATTTTTTATTGGTAATGGGGGATCAGTGATTTTTTTAGTGGGACTGCAACATTGTGGCGGACAAATCTGACCCTAAGTGACACTTTTTGGGAAAATGCACTGATCACTGTATAAATGACACTGGCAGGGAAGGGGTCAACATTTGGGGCGATCAAGTGGTTAAGTGTGTCCTAGAGAGGTGCTTTCTAACTGGGGGGGGGGAGTGTTAAACTGGAGGAAAACAGATCGTGTTTCAGCTTGGATGAAACAGAATATCTCGCTTTTCCTCAATGACAGATCAGCGGTGTGCCTTGTTTACATAGGCACACTGCTGCTCCGTGTCGCTTGTGAACAATCGGCAGGTCGCGGCTGCCGGACCCGCTGATTGGCTCCCGCTGTGATTGGACACAGATACGTGATTTTGTGCGGCCGGGCCGCCCTGCCGCAGTTTATGTAAGGTGGGTGGTCCAGAAGCTGTTAAAGTGGTTGGAAAAGGGTAAATGTTTTTTACCTTAATACGTTCTCTGCATTAAGGTAAAAAACCTCTTTCTTGTTCAGCTCCCCCCCACCCCCTTAAATAGACATAGTCCGATCTTGATCCAGCACTGTGCCGAGAGCAGCAACACTGCTCGCTCGCTATTGGCTTCTGCTGCTGTCAATCAAATCCTGTGAGAAGAAAGTAGGGGACAGGGCCAAGCCATGCTGTGTGTATTAATAGATGCAGGCAGGTGGCTCAGGATCAAGCCCGCACAAGTGCCCCCATAGAAAGTGGCTTGCCAAGAGCATCGGCTAGGGACTACTGAAGAGGGAATTTGAACAAAGAAGGTAACCCCCTCAAATGGGACTTTAACAGACCACCCACTCAAAGATGAATAAAATATAACAATAATTTAATGATATAGAATAAAAAACATATAAAATCTACATATGACAAAAATGCACAATGTGTATCACATGGAAAACAGAACAAAGACTGTACACATGAACATCATACAATGTGAATGCCCTAATGCCCTAGAGGGAATTTGGGGCTGCTTTGTGCAAAACCATTGCACAAAGCATGTAACTATAACATGTTTAAAAAAATAAAAAAAAAACCCTTTACAGTCACTTTAAAAAAAAAATCATCAAAAAAATTGTCCTTTTTCAATCATTCAACAAAAATATTAACAGATGGACTAGTGTACAGTGGATAAAAATAAGTACACCCTTTGTCCCTTTTGTTTATGTATCAGAATAGCACCACATACAGTGCATCCGGAAAGTATTCACATCGCTTCACTTTTTCCAAGTTTTGTTATGTTACAGCCTTTTTCCAAAATGGATTAAATTCATTATTGTACTCAAAATTCTACAAACAATACCCAATAATGACAATGTGAGAGAAGTTTGAAATCTTTGCAAATTTATTAAAAATAATTAACCAAAAAAAAAAACACACGTGACACTCAAAATTGAGCTCAGGTGCATCCTGTTTCCACTGATCATCCTTGAGATGTTTCTACAACTTGATTGGAGTCCACCTGTGGTAAATGTAGTTGATTGGACATGATTTGGAAAGGCACATGCCTGTCTATATAAGGTCCCACAGTTAACAGTGCACGTCAGAGCACAAACCAAGCCATGCAGTCCAAGGAATTGTCTGTAATTGCCTCCGAGACAGGATTGTATCGATGCATAGATCTGGGGAAGGGTACAGAAAAATTTCTGCAACTATGAAGGGCCCAATGAGCACAGTAGCCTCCATCATCCTTAAATGGAAGAAGTTTGGAAAAACCAGGACTCTTCCTAGAGTGGGCCACCTGGCCAAACTGAGCAATCGTGGGAGAAAGGCCTTAGTCAGGGGGGTACCATGGACCCGATGGTCACTCTGACAGAGCTCCAGCGTTTCTCTGTGAAGAGGGGAGAACCTTCCAGAAGAACAACAATCTCTGCAGCACTCCACCAATCAGGCCTGTATGGTCAAGTGGCCAGACGGAAGCCACTCCTCCAGTAAAGGGCACATGACAGCCCGCCTGGTGTTTGCTAAAAGGCACCTGAAGGACTCTCAGACCATGAGGAACAAAATTCTCTGGTCTGATGAAACAACGATCGAACACTTTGGCCTGAATGGCAAGCGTCATGTCTGGAGGAAACAGGCACTGCTCATTACCTGGCCAATACCATCCCTACAGTGAAGCATGGTGGTGGCAGCATCATGCTGTGGGGATGTTGTTCAGCAGCAGGAAATGGGAGACTAGTCGGGATCGGGGGAAAGGTGAATTCCGCAATGTACAGAGACAGCCTTAATGAAAATCTGCTCCACAGCGCTCTGGATCTTAGACTGGGGTGAAGGTTCATCTTCCAACAGGACAATGACCCTAAACACACAGCCAAGATAACAAAGGAGTGACTATGAGACAACTCTGTGAATGTCCTTGAGTGGCCCAGCCAGAGTCCAGACTTGAACCAGATTGAAAATCGCTGGAGAGATTGGAAAATGGCTGTGCAGCGATGCTCCCCTTTCAACCTGATGAAGCTTGAGAGGTCCTGCAAAGAAGAAATTGCCCAAAAATAGGTGTGCCAAGCTTGTAGTATCATACTCAAAAAGACTTGAGGCTGAAATTGGTGCCAAAGGTGCTTCAACAAAGTATTACGCAAAGGCTGTGAATACTTTATGTACATGTGATTTTTTTTTTTTTTATAAATTTGCAAAAGATTTCAAACAAACGTCTTCATGTTGCCATTATGGGGTATTGTTTATAGAATTTTGAAGAAAATAATGAATTTAATCCATTTTGTATTAAGGCTGAAAAAGTGAAGCGCTGTAAAAACTTTCTGGATGCACTATAGATGTAAACGGCCTTCATAAAAAATGTTCTTTCACTTGACATTCAAAACTATGTATTCTGGAACACTGCTGAACTGCATCAGATTTGCATCAGTGTGAACCAGGGATCAGAGGTGGCCTCACGTTCTTATAAAGCACACCTTGATAATTTTGCCGAATTCATAGTTGACTTAATGCAAGCTGTCCAGGCCATGAAGCAGCAAAGCAACACCAAACCATAACATTCCCACCACCTTGCTTCACAGTTTGTACAAGGTTTTTTTTCTGAAATAGTCTTTGGTTTGTTCTAAACAGGTCTGCAGTTACTGTGGCCAAAACAAAATTATCTTCTATTCATCAGTGTCCAGCACATTGTACCAGAAGGCCTGGTGTCTGTGTGTTTTTTTTTTTTTTTTTGTTTTTTTTTTAATTCTTTTTATTGATTTTTTTTTAAAGGTATAAAATAAGTACAGTACAGAGTCTCTGGGCATCCCCCCGGCTCAAGCAGGAACAAATCAAAACAAACTAACTTCCTAACCTTGGTAGGTTCTACTAGTAAAATACAAACTTTGCTCTAAGAGACAGCTGGTCTGTGTGTTTGACTTCACTTTTGTCAGCGACTGTTGCAAGAGTTGCCTACAGACCTTGCATTTAAACTTTTGTTAACTGGAGACTTCTTTCTACATCAAACTGTCAGCTTCTTCTAGTTTGGGGCAGATTAGCAGTTTGAAATCTACACTCCCTATATATTTCTTTCAGTGGGATGGTTGATTCCATATCATTTACAGTAACCCACAACCACCTTTTTGAGGGCCTTGGTGCTATTAATCTTGGCATGATTACTCCACACATTATTGGCAAAGCAAACTCCAGACCTTGGATATTGACTTTTTAAGCACTTGCTTACCTGGCACTTGAACCCCCTTCCTGCCCAGGCCAATTTTCAGCTTTCAGCGCTGTCACTCGTTGAATGACAATTGTGCGGTCATGCTACACTGTACGCAGATGACTTTTTTATAATTTTTTTCCCCACAAACAGAGCTTTCTTTTGGTGGTATTTAATCACTGCTGGGTTTTTAATAATAAAGAAATAAAGAAAAAAATTAAAAGAAAAACGTTTTCATAGATTTGATATATGCCGATCAGCTTCTTACTTCATCTTGTTCAATTAGGTTTTTTTAAAAAAAAAAAACTTATTTCTGTGCAGAGCTGCTCTCTCCAGCTTTAGTCAATCAACCCCATGGTCTCTTTAATGTGTCATTTGTTCAAGTACATCATCCTAATCGTTTGACTAAAGATCTAAAGTTTGCCTGTTCAAATATGTTGAAAAAGGAAAAATTGTCCATGGGTGTATTACTTTCTCCCATGACTGTATATAGCAGCAACGATTTTTGTAGCACTTTGCAAAATAAAACCATATAGTTAAATCACCGTTCAGAACAAGAGTCAATAAATTATTTAAATTTGTTATTAACCCTTACATATACCCAGTGAAGTGACTTTCCTCAAATGATACACTGAGATTAGAATAATCCCCCTACATAATTTGTATTTGTCTATCTTTAGTCTTTTCTTTACTCCAGTTCTAAGTGCTGAATTTATACAGCTTGTCTGAGCTTCCAGAAAGCAGGGGGCGGGGAGCTGAAGTTACAATTGGTAAAGGGAGCTGATTGAAGGGAAGGAACACGCCCCCCTTCACACAGGAACAGAGGCTGTCAATCAGCTGGAGATCCATTCCCTGTCACCATTTTTCTCTTGGTGTCAGGAAAACTTCTCAGAAGTGATTCATGCAGATGGCAGAGGAACAAAGCAGCAGAGAGAAATGACACTTAGTGCTCTGGATTGAGACAAGTACACACTATAGCGGGATATGCTTTGTTCATATTTCATGTCTGAGGTTTACAACAACTTTAAAAGGGGTCATTAAACATAGTGTTAAAATTCTAATTTTGCCTCTCGCTGGATTTGCTACTACTGTAATCTCATCAATTGAGTCTTTAACCACTTCCCAACCGGCGCATGCCGATGTACGTCGGCAGAATAGCACGGCTGGGCAAATGGGCGTACAGGTACGTCCCTTTGAATTTCCCGCCGTGCCATCGCGTGCGTGCCGGCCGGGAGCTCAGTGAGTCGGGTCGTGGGTCCCGCGGACTCGATCGCCGCGGGGATACCGGGCGATCGCCTCACTGAGAGGTGGAACAGGGAGATGATGATGTAAACAGCATCTCCCCGTTCTACCTAGTGACAGTTTCACTGATCTCTGTTCCCTGTCATTGGGAGCAGAGATCAGTGATGTGTCACAGCTAGCCCATCCCCCTACAGTTAGAAAACACTCCCTAGTACTGACTTAACCCCCCGTCCCCCCCCCCGTCCCCTAGTGGTTAACCCCTTCACTGCCAGTGTCATTTACATAGGAATCAATGCATTTTTATAGCACCGATTTCTGTGTAAATGACAATGGTCCCAAAAATGTCCGATGTGTCCGCCATAATGTCGCAGTCACAATAAAAATCACTGATCGCTGCCATTACTAGTAAAAAAAAAAATTAATAAAAATGCCATAAAACTATCCCCTATTTTGTAAACGCTATAACTTTTGCGCAAACCAATCAATAAACGCTTATTGCGATTTTTTTTTTTTTTTTATTTTTTTTTTTACCAAAAATATGTAGAAGAATATGCATCGGCCTAAACTGAGGAAAAAAAGTTTTTTAAAATATTTTTTTGGGATATTTATTATAGCACAAAGTAAAAAATAATGCTTTTTTTTTTTTTCAAAATTGTCGCTATTTTTTTGTTTGTAGCGAAAAAAAAAAAAACACGCAGAGGGTGATCAAATACCACCAAAAGAAAGCTCTATTTGTGGGGAAAAAAAGGACGTCAATTTTGTTTGGGAGCCACGTCGCACGACCGCGCAATTGTCAGTGCCGAATTGCAAAAGACGCACTGGTCAGGAAGGGGGTAAATTCTTCCGGGGCTGAAGTGGTTAAAGTAGTGGACATACTATAATAGCTTGTTATTCCATTACTATAAATTTGACGCCTTTCATATCTCTTGTCGTGCTGATTCCAGATCAATGTATTTCTCATAGCTTGAGGAATAATAATGTTTTCCTCACAATTACTGTTAAACTTTCTACACACTGTTCACATTGTCAGTATTCTGTTTTATGTTTCCCCGCCGCTCATTTTAATGATGCAGCAGCATGTTGTATTGTCCCATGTCTGTATTTAGTGGAGACCCACACTGCTCAGACCACCTCCACTGTACAAAGAACTTTAAAGGGAAAGTTTTCTAGTGTATTCTCAGTGAACACACATTTTGAACTTTCATTGCGGTGGTTACTTTAAGTGCTCGTTCACACAGTTGCTGACAGTTCAGGGCTATCAGGCTGTGGTGTGATGCTCATCTCCGCACACCACACAGTTTACTTTCTTAAAACTTTATTTGTTCTTAAGTGTCAAAGTGTCATCCATGTCTTCACACAGCAACACAATGTCTTCTAGTGCGTTGCAGTAAAATGCTTCAGCTGTAAGTCTGCAATCTACTGCAGTTGATAGCACAGTACCTCCTGGCTGCATTGCAGTGCGAACGGGACACACATAAAATGCTTGTTTTCTGTTTTGATGTCACTTTTACCTGCTCACCCTTTTCTCTCCCTCTTCTCTACTGTCGTATTAAGGGCTCATGCACATGGGACTTAAAATAGTATTAAACACATCTCCTGTATTACAGAGCTCCCCACTCTGGATGAATGCGCACAGTGGGCACCTTTGGACAGCACCATCATTGTTATGGGTGGGAGGGAATGTTGGATTTAAATACACTAATGCCCCGTACACACGGTCGGATTTTCCGACGGAAAATGTGTGATAGGACCTTGTTGTCGGAAATTCCGACCGTGTGTGGGCTCCATCACACATTTTCCATCGGATTTTCCGACTCACAAAGTTTGAGAGCAGGATATAAAATTTTTCGACAACAAAACCGTTGTCGGAAATTCCGATCGTGTGTACACAAATCCGACGGACAAAGTGCCACGCATGCTCAGAATAAATAAAGAGATGAAAGCTATTGGCCACTGCCCCGTTTATAGTCCCGACATACGTGTTTTACGTCACCGCGTTCAGAACGATCGGATTTTCCGACAACTTTGTGTGACCCTGTGTATACAAGACAAGTTTGAGCCAACATCCGTCGGAAAAAATCCTAGGATTTTGTTGTCGGAATGTCCGAACAAAGTCCGACCGTGTGTACGGGGCATAACAGATTGAAACCAAACTGCAGCTAAGTCATCAAGGTTTTACATAAATAAGCAGATCATTGTAAGTGCCCCTGTCAGTGGTAAATGCAGTGGCGGCCCGTCCATTAGGGGTGCCCAGGCGCCGCCCCCTCTCCACCCCCTTTATGCAGTGGATAGATTCATGCATAGCATGAATCTATCCACTGCCGCCCCCTATTCATGTGTCCGGCCCCTTTCAGGTCACCGGGGCACATGAATTACAGCGGCCAGGTTTTTTTTTTTTTAAGCCAAAAAAAGAACACCACCACCAGCCGCCAATTGGTATGTGGTTTGTCTCATCCCTGTAAATGATACATTCTGCTGGAGATCTTGTTCTTTCGAAACAGACTAAAGTCTGGTACACACTATAGTTTTTTCCAGTCGACCGAGCCATGGGCGCTAAGTACAGCGATCTCCCCCCCCCGCTGAGCTGTTGTGTTCTGACAGGAGGATGTACGTAGGCAAAATTAGAGACATTGTATTTGCCAAGTTTTGGCAGAAAAATTCCAGAATATTTTAAACGTTATGTCATGCGCCCATGTGCATGAGGCCTATATCTAGAATTTTCTAGAGGGAGTTTGCATTTCAATGCAGTCACTTCATTTATTTCAACAGCTTTTAAAGATTTATGTTTACAGCATACACTTTAATTTTATAACACCAACTAGGAGCTTAAAAGCTAGGTTCACCTTTAAAAAAAAAAAAAAATGCACATGTTTTTGCAGATAAAGTGCATTTTTTTTTTCCTCAGAAGCCTGCAGAGCACTGCACTTGTGATGAGCAGATTACAGGTGCGATGTCAGGCTCCTGCAGACATGTTTGAAAGCTGTAGGAGGGTGCTCACCAGCGCCCTCGCAGTTCATTGAGAACCACAAGCCGTCTACTGTGGTGCCAGACGGGACTTGTAATTCACAGAATTCTGTGAAAGAATGACACGGCTGTGTGGGTAAAGCCCTGTGCTACTGCGCTGTTTTTAACCACTTGCCTACCGGGCACTTTCTCCCCCTTCCTGCCCATGCCAATTTTCAGCTTTCAGCGCTGTCGCACTTTGACAATTGCGTGGCCATGCTACACTGTACCCAAACAAAATTTGCATCATTTGCATGAGGAAAAGAATGCTGATAACTGGCTTCTATTGACATACATGGTAAAGAGCCGCTGATTGGCTCTTTACCATGTATGCCAATAGAAGTCAATAGAATACCTCCAATATGTGATCAGCAGTGTCCTCTGGACACTGTGATCACAGTGCTCGCTGCCTGTGCCCAGCAGTGGGTGCATTTTGCGGGATGCCTTCGTATGACGGCGTCCCAGAACTAGACGACAGTCATTCGGCTATAGCACGTTCGTCAAATGGTTAAAATATGTCTGAGTACCGAGAGAGGAACACCCACCTGCTGTCTCGGGGTGGGAGATTAGGGGCTGCGGCTGGAGGCGCTGGAGTATGTTACACATTACAGTACATGGTCCAAAAGGTGAACTTGGCCTTAAAGCAGGTAAAGCTGGGAAGTGTGGGGGAAAGTGAGAATACATGGGTCAAGGGGTGGGTGATTAAGACTGTACCCTAGTCGCCTTTCTCTGAAAGTGATCAAGTCTGAGTGCCTTTAAGGTTATATAATCGGAATGTAGATGCATCAGAGCTAAGATGCTTTGCACTTAAATGCAATTAAAACAGGTGTCACTTGTACAAACATGTTTTGTATTCTTCCCCACGTGCTTTGAGTTGTGACTACTTTATTATATCTATTCCTGGTTACCTTTCTGTTTTCAATTTCTTTCCTTGTATAGCTAAGATGAGAAATGGTTTCTCTGAGAGCTGCACCAGCTCCACATCTGTGATGATGCAGCCTGTTAAGCACATAGCTGCCTTTTGAACTATAAGAACATTTGTTGTACAAGTCGCAGTGATTTATGTGTGTGATCATAGTTAAAGATCTCAAAGCAAACAGGTGCTGATACATAACTCAAAAGCTGAGATCAATTTTTTTGTAATGGCAATATGTGTTTCTTCACAAGAAAGCCATTTATCCTTGTGCGATTGGAAGATGAGTGATTGAGAGAAAGCGAAAGATCGTATGCATACTGTGCATGTGGGTGGAGAAGATGGCGATGGTGGAGGGTGGATTGGGCGGATGCAAAGGGGGCAGATCCACCAAAAGAAATTTCAGTGGTAGGTAGAGCCTGTCCGGATAGTTTATACCTGCTAAAGCACATTTACCCTGACCCCCCTGCCCAGATCATATATGTCCTTTAAATATCTCAAGCATTCTTGTGACGGTCTCCCTGTCCTAGTTTAAGGCTCTTTTCTTGCCCGTCCCAGATGCAATGTTTACACCCATCAATTTGTTTTTCTCTGTTGTACAATTAAAAATCAGCAAAGTAGCTCCTTTTGCCATGGCTTTACTGTTTCAGAAAGGAAAATAAACCCCTCACAATATTTAGAGTCCCCTTAAGCTTTTGCCATAATTATGACAAGTATCTCCAGCTTGTTAAACATTATGGCACACTTTTGAAAAGTACCCTGCTCCAGATATGGCGGGGTTTTCCCCTTGTTGCTTTGTCATTGGCACTTCTATCCTTGCTTAGTCATGGTGACGTCCTATCTCCATCTACCCCCCTTCACTAATAATGACCCCTTTGGTGGGAGAAAGTGGCAGGACACAAGGGCAATGTGGATGGTTAGTGATTATTTTCTCGCTGTAACATTTTCAGGCTTCTATATCGGGACAAGTAAATTTTACTGCCCATAGACCCCCTACTGATGGAGGCTCACCAAATCAAGTTCAACTGGCCGTGGTACCTTGCACTGCGCAGAAAAAAAAAAAGTAGTGCTTGCACTACTCCTTCAGTACACCACTGCAACTCAGTGGTGTGAATCGGGCACACAGAAGACGAGGCATTTTGCCTTGTCATGTGGTGGGACTATAGCACACAATAGCCTTGCACAGTCCCACCACATCTGGCGTGAATGGAGCTTTAGTCCTACTTTTTGACCTTACAGCTTCAACACAAACTAGGATGGAAGGAAAATATACTGGATCCTATACAAAGTGTACTACCCAATAGGTTTACAAAATATCTCCTCTTCACTCCCTTAGAATGTAGATGCCTGAAAGCATGCCCTCAATGCCCCATATCTATACTCCTGGATAAGGTATGGCAAGCTATGAAAACTTTTGTGGGTGTTGGGTTTATGCAATGTACTCCAATATGCTGAACAATGCTGAATATGGGGAGCTATACAAACTAAAAGGTTTTGAATTTGGTACACCTGAGGGGGGTTAAGTACGTTTCTCAACTGTATGAAAATGGTATTATTAAAACATTTGAATAGCTATGCATGGGATTTTATATACCGCACTGGAGAGTTTTTCAATATTTACAGCTGTGGCAAGCTATTCAGACACAAATGTGCACCCACACTTTGCAGCTTCGAAATGTATCTATTGTTAGTTGAAAAATGACTCCAGAAAAGGGGCATATATCCCAAATATATGCTATATTTTATGCCAAATTTCTGGGACCAGTTAGAGTACCGGCCTAAGACTAAGGCCCTATTTTGGAGGACCAGTGGGAAGCTGCACTAGTCACACTACAACTGGTCTTTCTGTCCACTACGCACAGACTTGCACAACTGCTCCTTTTGCATAGAACATGCCACCCCCCTCCGAAACATTATTTACATGGCACCACAAAACCTCCTCTACTGTCCTGAATGCAATGGAGGACCAGCCAACTTAATTCACGTGCTGTGGAGGTGCCCCAAACTCCATCAATGTTGTAAAGCGATATAACTACTGTTAACACGGTATTCCAGATGACCCTTGAATAGGATCCAGGTATTTGTTTGCTGATGTCCATAAAAGTGCTCTGCACCACCGTTACTGCTCTTAAAATCCTGGTTTATTATAGAAACTACAGTGCACAAATCAGGAATACAGTGAGTTGACGCGTTTCAGCCTACCCAGCTTTAGTCAGTTGTGAGACTGCAGATTGGGCACCTGTGAGCCCCACTGATGTTGGACGGATTGGGTAGCAACACTGAATACTTTCACATTATCTGTTTGCTGAGTATGGTAGAGGAGGCAGCTTCACCTGTAAATGCCTATAATTCTATTGGGGTATTATTTCATGCCCGTAAATTAATCACCCAGAGTGGCTGTCCCCACACCGACCGACATTGGATAAATGGGAGGCCCAAGTTAAAGTATAGCTTGGGGCAAAACTTTTTTTTTTTTTTTTTTCAGTTTTGGATGAAGAGGGATTAGAACACCTGTCAGTTTTTATTGCTGCCTGTGCCCCTGTTGGGAGATTCACCCTCCCTTTTTGTCCCGTTTACCATTATCATTGAAAGTGAAACTGAAAGAAAATCCCAAATTTTGGGTTGTCCCCAGAAAAGTAATAGAGGGCAAATCTTCCGGTGAAGACTTTGGTGACCTGGGGGGGACCCAAGAGGTTCCCTTAATTTACAGGGATTTCCTCTCACTTCCTATTTTGGCTATGGGACAGGAAGTGAAGGGAAATCTCCCTAATGGGGCAAAGATGGTAAAAGACCTTACATGGGTTATAACCTTCCATTACAAATAAAAAAAGTTTCCTATAGTTCTACTTTAACAATACTCTATCGAGAATGAAACGAATCTATCAGCACAGAAACCGCCCTAAGAAATTCAAAAAGATATGGGACACATAGCTAGCATCCCCAGACTTTGGGGTCACTTATTCTGCGTAGACTAATCACATGTGTAGGGAGCATACTGAATAGCACGCCTTACTTAATACCAAGCACAGCTTGCTCAATAGAATGGATGCTCTCCTGCAATATGAAATGATCACATGAGTCGTACAGCATGGCATACATGATACTTTATTGTGTAACAATTTAAGGCACACACATGGTTAGGTTTATACTTTGAAATAACCTTTATAGAATGTACAGGTTCTGCTAAAATGTCTGTCTAATATCCAATGCTACTTGAAAAAAAATTGTACTGGCATTATGGTGTAATGGTTGATTCTGTGTACTGTGCTTGATATAGATATGTAAAGAACCTGTGTGGTTCTGTGGAATGTATCATGGACAGTATTCAACTGCGTTTTACAACCCCCTGAACTTCCTAGATACCTATTGCCTTTTGGTTAAAAAACAAACAAACCGTCAGAGTCACTGACCTGGAACGTGTATACAGATCAGAAAGTCTTTATTATTAATGACTTAGGCTGGTCATACATTATGCAATTTTCTTGTTCCATTTCCTTTTAGATGTACCTTCAACTATGTAGTGCAAGGGCCTGTCTGCTTGCATAAAAATTGAAAGGGTTTAGGTTTGACCTCGTTTAGGTAAATCTAAAGAAAAATTGTACAAGAAAATTGTATAATGTATGGCCAGCCTTCGTGTTGAAGTATGAGGGACACGTATGATAGCCAGATAAAAAGTATATTTAGGAAAGTTTGGCCTCTGTTTCTCTCAAGACACGGCTTCTTTACTGCTTTTGGAAGGGCTCTTGCTAATGGGGGTGGAGTAGTCAGCTGCAGTAAACCCATGTAAAGAGGTTCTTGGCATGTAATCCATCAGATGTCTTACAACTTTAACACGCATACACTATAAAGTTGTTCTTTCAAATTTTTATATTCATTGGAAATATAAACTTGAATTCCCCTTTAGAGTTCACTAAAAGTATGTGCAGGCACCTCTATATGCTTGTTAAAATGCTTTGTACTAAAAGACTTTAGAATAAAGGGTGACATATTAATTTTATGTGTCATTTGCCATCTGTGAATTGATTTATATTTGCCAGTATTTGGATTTAAAGCACACATTTTCTGTGAAGGGCATAGGATTGAATTAAACATTTTTTTTTTTTACAACACACTGGGTTACTTTTTAAAGGCCTACTTTGAAGACAACTAAAACTATACAGATGTGTGAATGTTGTCCAATATTTGGAAATATTAATGCTGATATAATCATTATTTTCTCCATTGCTCTATCACAGGGGTCTCCAAACTGCAGTCCTTTGCTTGCCTTTATCTGGCCTTTGGGACACCAATTCTGCCAAAGATACAAAGCACTATTCCTCCCACTGACAACAATGGGTCACCATTTATCTTTCTTCCACTGATACCAATGATAGAGTACTTTTACTCCCACTAATACCAATAATGGGGCACTATTCCTGCTGACCACAAACCATGAGGCCATGTTTATTCTCACTGATGCTGAGCCCTGGAAGTTTTCTACCCTCACTGGCCACAATTCATCCCTCCTAAAGTCTGAAGGACCATAAACTGACCCTTTGTTTGTAAAGTTTGGAGACCCCGCTCTACCACATTGCCTTTGTCGGCAAGGGGCATCTTGATGATATCCCTCATGTTGTGATTTGGAATGGGTTCTTTGTAGATCTTCACCTGCACAGGACATCTGTCCACCACGTATTGGGAGACTGTGCCTCCTCCTGAATATATGACCACTACAATCCCAACGTGGAATTGGAACCAGGTCTTACAAATGTTTCCAGAGATATGACACTGGTTATTGATCTTACTATTTTTAAAGTGTTTGTTACCCCAAAACGTCATGTTCCTAATATGTGGCTGCTTTACCATGTACTTGTATGAGAAAGCATACTGTACTTTGTATTAAATCCCTGGTGTTCCTGCTAGCCCCTCTGCTTTCCTATTTAAAAACTGGCCACACTAAGCAGGAGAACACACTGTGGTCAGTTGTCTAGCTGTGCTGGGAACTGCTCTCTTCCAATGATTAGACTTGTTCTGACATGCCCCAGCTGCACAGCCATTCACTGGGAAGCTCAGTGTGCTGCCGCTTTTCCTTCCCCTAGCTCTTATGCAGCTGAAAACAGAGGGAATGTAATCACTTAGTGGTATAAGAAAGGGAAAAAGGGTATTTATAATGCGTATTTATATCTATACAAAAATTTTTGCCTTTTATCCCTATGTTTTACTGAATACGTTTTACAAGGTGATCATTTAGAATCACTTTAGGGCACCATATGGCTTCAGTGTAGGATAGGGAAACTTGTTCACGATATAAATAAAGGTACTTGCACATAAATTGAATAATTTGCAGATTCCTGGTTGGCAGTTTATGGCACTTAGATGTGTAA
This sequence comes from Lithobates septentrionalis, assembly GCA_037952835.1. Taxonomy (NCBI): domain Eukaryota; kingdom Metazoa; phylum Chordata; class Amphibia; order Anura; family Ranidae; genus Lithobates; species Lithobates septentrionalis. Next base: position 1,871,820 of record JBBDGP010000524.1, on the reverse strand, counting down.
ATCATGAGGTGATTGTTGCTGTAGTTTACACAGTGCACTCTACCCTTTATAATTAAAGTGGTTGTAAAGGCAGAAGGTTTCGTTATCTTAATGGAGAAGTCCAGCCTGAGCTCATTTGGCTGGGCTTCTCCTCTGGGTCTCAAGAGTGCAATTCGTTTTGCAATCCTGTGACCCGGTTTCAGCAGAAAGCGGTCTGGAGTCTGCTCTCTGCTGATGTCACCAAGATCAGTCCAAGCACAGCGTCATCCCAAATACCGAAGTCTGGATCCACCAGGTGCCTGGACTGATGGCAATCTCAGCCTCTCAGTGAGCTGCTGAGACGCTGGCACGGCCGCTCCCCACTCCTCCACAGCTCAGCGCTCCAGTGAGCATGAAGGAGCAGAGCAGGAGAGATGCTGATTGACAGTCAGCAGCTCTTCGCTCAGGGAGGTGAGAGAACCGAGCCAATGGTGGTGCTCGGGGGCTCAGTCTGCAGTGAAGAGGCAGTAGGGGACAAATGCAGCATCGCACCGATGCTTCATCCATCTAGGTGAGTATGATTGGCCAATAAAAAAAAAAAATCATTCTATGCATTAAGATGAAAAGTCTGTGTGCAGCAGCCCCCTAACACTTACCTGAGGTCTCTTTTTCTGTCCAGCGGTGTCCATGAGTGTCTCAGCTGTCTGAGATTCTCCCTCCTGATTGGCTGAGACACAGCCGCTGCACCATAGGCTGCCGTTGCTGTCAATCTAAGTCAGCTAGCTAATCAGGAGAGAGAGAGGGGGCTGGGCTGGGTCAGGGCTCTGTGTCTGAATGGACAGGGAGCTGTGACTCAGCTCCAGTGCCCCCATAGCAAGCTGCTTGCTGTGGGGGCACTTAACAGGAAGGAGTGGCCAGGAGCACAGAAGAGGAGGATCCATGCTACTCTGTCCAAATTCAAGTATAACGTCTTTATTTTTTTAAAGGAAAAAAAAGACTTTACAATCACTTTAATGGCCTTTCCTGCATGTAATATGCTGAAAATGTAAAGTTATACATACTTTGGATCTGATAATTATGGTTCTGTTAATTTCATATTTCTTCTTAATGTCTCTTCCTGCACAGATGATAGCCGGACGGTGAGCCAGCTGGATGAGTTTCAGGAGTGCCTATCCAAATTCACCAGATATAATTCTGTGCGCCCTCTTGCCACACTCTCTTATGCCAGTGATCTGTACAATGGTTCCAGCATTGTGTCCAGGTAAGATTGATATTCTATCCTAGCATATTTGTTGCTGCTGCACGGAAATGGCACAGTAATTTAGATTTCTGATGTGAACTATTGGTCGTGAGCGGGTTAAATTTCACTGTTGCTTCAAACCTATTTCACGTTAAATAAGCTGCAGAATCCTATTTAAACACTTTTTTATGTCTTAAGTGAGAGCAGTACAGTGATTTGTCATTTTCTTGCAGCATTGCATTGACAGAATGACAGATTTATCACTGTTTAGATGCCGTTGGATTTATTTACAGATTTATTAGTGCACCAAAGAAATTTTTCTTGTATGATGTATAAATGCTTTCAGTTGTCATCAGTGGGTGTGATTCTTTTTCAAACCACTTGGTGGCAATCTTTACACACATTTTCCAATATACAATATGTTACTAAATAACTGCTGTTAGGGCAGCCGTCCATTCCTGATTATGGGCAGTTCAATTGTCAGTGATTGTTCCAGAACTTTCAGTTTGTGGCATATTTTGTTAAAAGAAAACTATGCCAGTATATGTTGAGGAAGAAAACCCTTAGCCCCGGTTCACACAGGGGCGGCACGACTTGCAGGTCGCTTCACCGAGGCGACCTGCACACGACTTCCACGGCGACTTGCAAAACGACTTCTGTATAGAAGTCTATGCAAGTCGCCTCAAGTCGCCCCCAAAGTAATACAGGAACCTTTTTCTAAGTCGGAGCGACTTGCGTCGCTCCTATTAGAACGGTTCCATTGTACAGAACGGGAGGCGACTTGTCAGGCGGCTAGGTCGCCTGACAAGTCGCCCCTGTGTGAACCGGCACATACACACCCATCGGTTACTTCAAGATTCTATGTCCCTTCTACTTAACCTGCAGCCCTTGGTTCCCTTGCAGTAGCTTGTGTGTTATGTGTGCTCAGGCCAATGGAGGAAAAATTGTTCTTCAGATGTTTTTTTCCTCTAATGCTCTTTCTAAGAAAAATCAAATGTGGCAGAAGTAATTTGTCAAGTTGCTGCAATAGCTGTAATCCCTAGCAGTCTCATGTAACTCTTCCCCCTCCCCAGTCTTTGACCATCTTCTACTGTTGCACATCTACACTTTCTCACCATCTCTTGTAACATGCCCATAGTCTCTCACCATCTCCTGTTGTATGTCTGCAGCTGGAGCGCCTCCCCTGGTGTAAGAATTTTGGGTGACTCTTACTAATATATATAACATAACAAAAAAAGAAAGAGAGAGGAGCCCCACCATCTAAGTGTAGATTTCTTATTGAAAGAATAAAAACACACACAAATGCACTCACTATGGTAAAAGAATAATCTGCATATCAGACAGCCTGGATCTCTAGTAGGTCCTTCACTTATGTTTAGATTATCGGCTGGGTATATGTAGAGGTCGGTTTTATGCTGCAGAGTTCCTCAGGAAATTGGCCAGGTGGAGCAGGGAAGCGGCCAGATAGATGGACTGCGGCTGGTTAAGATACCAGCTAAGAGTCCCCCAGACAATGAAGGGCAGAGAGATGTAGGAAAGCAAACTGGTCTTGCAACACTGCACAATTAGGTCACTCGCTGCATGCGGAAGGGGTGTTGCAAGGTATTTCGGGGCAGTACTGCCCCTTTTTCAAGCCTACACTTAGATTTTGGCACCCTCTCTTTTTATTTTTGTTGTTGTTTGTTTTCTATTGAATGTACACTGAGCTACATATGTGCAGCTCAGCATTCCTGGCACACTCTGGCTGTGCCCAGATGACAGACTCCTGTGCTCATGCATGGAATTCTGTAATTCTCCAGCCAGCCAATCAAGAGGCTGCACACCTGGCACTCTGATGTAGTTGGGAAGAAGATGACAGCTGAGGACAGAAAGTGAGGGAATCTCTAACAGAGCCTCAGATAGCAGAGAATACCCAGCACATGTTCTAATCCTTCCCCCAATCTATCCAAAACTAGAACAAGTACTTTAAAGCTAAGTAACAGAAGGTATTTATGCAAGGATTAGTAAAGAATGGTTATACATTGGTAAGGAATAGGATAAAAGGTAGATATAAACAGATTGTGTTTACAATGGGCTACAGTTTATAGGTACGTTTTAACCCAGTGGTTCTCAACCTGGGGGTCGGGACCCCCTCGGGGGTCGAATGGTGATTTGCCAGGGGTCACCGAATCCTGGGCTGTTCCTGAAGCCCGCACCGCTCTCCCAGCCTTTTTGTGGCCACCCAGCTGGGCTGTTCCTGGAGCCCGCAGCCACCCACTCAGCCTCTTCGCAGCCACCCATTCAGTTCACGGCATGGCTGGGGGTCAGAAACTAGAGGTCAGCTGACTAGTGAGGAATGCGAAATGGGAGGGGTTGGAGGAGACCCTATCTCTTGATTTCGGTATAGGTGTCACTGCTACCAGGCACCACAAAGTCGGAGACACAGTGAGTAACACTACCTGTGATTATAGTTGCCAATAAAAGTCCCCACTACAGTTCTCAGATCAGCAGATGACCTTAAACAAGAGCACCTAAGTTGGCTGATCAGAACTCCCCCAGCAATGCCACTCAACCCCACCAAGGAGTAAGAGAAAGAATAAAAATAGAGAATACATAGAAGGGAGAGGAAAGAGAGGGAGGAACAAAGAAAAAGGGAAAGAAAGAATAAGAGAACAAGGAAGACGGCTAGAGAGAGGGATGGGGAAAAAAAATAAGAAATTAGGATAGAGAGGGATAAAAGGGAAAGAAAGGAGAACAAAGAGAGAGAGTGGTACATCCTAAAATGTACCATAAGGGACTTAATACTGTACGAGTGGAAGGGAGCACTAAATATCTGTGGGCTGGGGGCGCAAATTACTTGTCTTGCCTTGGGTGCTGACAACCCACGCTACGAAAATAATTTTACTGTCAGGGGTCCCCACAACTTGGGAAATTTTATCAAGGGGTCACGGCACTAGAGAGGTTGAGAACCACTGGTTTAACCGATAATGGAATTTAAAGCGGTTGTATACCTATATTTGTAACTTTTACCTACAGGTAAGCCTATAATAAGGCTTACCTGTAGGTAAAAAAAATATCTCCTAAACCTGTAAGGTTTAGGAGATATTCCCCTCGCAATGAGCCGCTAACTGCAGCGGCGCATGCGCACAGGGGACTCTCGGCTGACAGCCCGGCAAACTCCGGAGCTTGCCGGGCAGAAGTCTCCCGCGCGCACGCGCGGGAGCGACGACATCGCGGCTCCGGCCACTCACAGCGCCGGAGCCGCGATACCCGGAAGACACGCCGAGGGGAGATGTCGGCTCCCTCGGCGTGGACCAGGTGAGATGCCGGCGCCTCGTTCTAAGGTAAGTATCTCATAATGAGCTAGTATGCGGTGCATACTAGCTCATTATGCCTTTTCCCTTGCAGGTGTAAAAAAAAAAAAAAATGACAGCGGGTATACAACCGCTTTAAGACCAGAACTATATTTTTGCAACAATTATATAAAGTTCTAATAACTAAAGTCTCTAAAAAAAGAAATATTTTGATTCAGGGAATTGATGCGGCTCTCCCTGGGAGGTTATGGAAGGATTTTGTTTATCGCCTGGGTGGCAATATTGCAAACGTGTCCAGAGTCGTTTTGTTTTTGGCTTTCTCTGGTCTAAAGCTGCGGGAGTTGTGAAAGGTAGTATTTGATGGGAATCTGCCTTTTTTCAACCTTATTAAATCTGTAACACTGTACAGATGCTGACACTGGCAGCCAGTCAGATTCTGCATGATGTGTTTTCTGTTTCATGTTAAAAATATCAAATGGTGTGAAATCCTGGATCCACTGTGGAAGCAGGGTTGTTCATTACCAAGAAGGTGCAACCAGTGTGTAACATCTCCTGCTGTATCAAACATACTTTGCTAATATTTTAATGAAAACACAAGCATACATTTAGGCCTATTGGAAAATGAATATATTACTATGAGTGATGCTGTTAACACTGTGGTTTCCAGACTATATCAGTGGTGATTCTGAGATGATAAGCATCAAGGATCAGGGTTTCTGTAAATGTGGTGTTATGCAATTTCATTTTATTGCTAGATTTCTGTCAGGAGACAGCAATCACCACCTCAGTAGGTTTGCTCCCCGATGCCTCCATCATTGTTACAATAACTGCCAGATGACATGCTTAGAACCATGCACCATCTAGTGGCCGTTCTCATCCAATCGTCAGTACACATTAGAGGTCGACCGATATATCAGCCGATATTTTGCTTTTTTTACTTAATCAGCATCTGCCAATTGTGCTGATAAAAAAAGCCGATTATAACTTCAGCGGGACTTGCAAATGACTTCTTTAATAGAAATCAATGCAAGTTGCCTGAAGTTATCTGTGGAAAGACTTCTCTCCTCCCTGGGCAGCCTGCCAAGTCTGATAAGAAGATACATTGTATCTCTTCAGGTTCTTTTATCAATAGACTGAACTCCATGTGTAGAAGTTCTCAGTTTAACCATTTAAAGACTAAATCTTTTCTGACACTTGTTGCTTACAAGTAAAAATCCTGTATTTTCTGCTAGAAAATCACTTAGAACCCCCAAACATTATATATATTTTTTTTAGCAGAGACCCTAGGGAATAAAATGGCGGCTGTTGCAATATTTTGTCACACCGTATTTGCGCAGCGGTCTTTCAAACAAAATTTTTTTTTAAAAAATACACTAATAAAATTTAAAAAAATAAGCAGTAAAGTTAGCCCATTTTTTTTCATCCAAAAGTTTTGATTACCTGTTTTTGTGTATTTAATATTTAAGCTATAGTTATTTTTTTTTTTTTTATCTAAATTATACATACAAGTGAACTGATTGGAGGTTTGTTTTGTTTAATAAATGTTTAAATGTAAAAAAATTTCTGTATCACTTATTACTTAAGGCTGCTTTCACACTGGAGCGGGCATGCGTTGACGGTAAAACGCTGTTAGTTTTAGCGGCGCTATTCGGGTGCTAGCGGGGCGCTTATAACCCAGCTAGCGGCCGAGGATTGGGTTAAATGCGCCCCTGAAGCGCTGCTGCCGAAACGCTTTGCAGGCGCTTCGGCAGCGAGCGCATTTATTTCAATGGGCAGGAGTGGTGGAGGAGCTGTATACACCGCTCCAAAGATGCTGCTTGCAGGACTTTTTTTTTTTATAACATCCTGCCAGCGCATCGCCTCAGTGTGAAAGCACTCGAGCGTTCACACTGAGACTGCAGGGGAGCCGTTTTACAGGCACTTTACTGGCGCTATTTTTAGCACAAAAGCGCCTGAAAAACGCCCCAGTGTGAAAGGCGTCTAACTGTTAGATTTTATGAGATGAAGGGAAAGAAAAAAAAAAAATCGGCCTAATATATCGGACCAAAAAAATCGGCATCATATATCGGCCACCGCGATTTCTAAATATCGGCATCGGCCAGAGAAAAACCCATATCGGTCGACCTCTAGTATACATTTTCAAGGATGGCTATCATGATTTAACTGGGGCGAATGCACATATATATAGGGTTTGGACAAAAATATGGAAATGCTACATGATTTGAGGTGTGAAGTTGACAACATGTTTTGCATTGAAAGCAGAAGTGATGTAATATGGGACAGTAGGCTGCATGAGCTCCAAACATACAAAGAACACTATAGACACACCAAACTGGATTAATAATGGTCATGGCCTTGTTTATTGGTTTTCACAAATCTAAACAATTTACCATAATTCTTTAAATATCCCTCTGGCTAGTGGCAAAGACCCACCTCAGACTCCTGCATAAATAGGGGTCCTGGAATTTTCTGGAATGTTCTGCTGGGTCAGGTGACCTTAAATGACCTATCCTAGAGAACTCCAAGAACTTACAGATCATCCTCAATAAGCTGACCTTTTTTCACTTACCACAACCCCCCCCCCCCCCCCAATTGAATTCAATCAATGGGGGGAATGAAAATCCTACCGTCAACCATCCCATGAGGGAAAACAGGCTATCCCCCTTTTCCTCACATTCTTTTGCTTCCTCTGTGTGATGAAACACCTTGCTAACAGGTGGGAAGCCTCATATTCGTCATTTACTGCATGTGCTACTAGTAATACGGAGTTATGTTAGAGCTTACAGAGTTTCAAAGAGGGCAAATTGTTGGTGGCAGCTTAGCTGGTGCCTCTGTGACTGAAGTTGTCAATTTGCAGTGTCGCGAGGTACAGTATCAAAGGTTATGACGGCATATACAGTTCTCCTGGAAAACTTTGTCTAATCAGCATAAGCGTGGTCAACATGGTCAACTGACTAAAAGACCATTGCTCAGGATTGTGACCCGGAATAAGTAAACAACTGCTGCAAAAGTGACTGCAGAGCTCAATCTCAGTCTTCCAAAGCCTGTGTCAACAAAAACTGTGCAGAGGGAACTCCATAAGCAAAAAATTCACGGGCGAGCTGCAATTGCCAAACCACTAGTGGCCAATATTAATGCTCAGAAGAGGAGAGAGTGGTGCAACACCCATAAATTGTGGACTATTGATCAAAGGAAGACTGTAATATGGTCTGATGAATCGAGCTTCACACTGTTCCCAACCACCGGACGTGTTTACGTGTGGCGAATACCGTCCCAAGCTTACAACCAGGACAGTCTTGTGCCAACGATAAAGCATGGTTACGGTGCAATCATGGTTTGGGCAGCCATATCTTAGTATTCTGCAGGCCCATCACCTTGAAAGGTAGAGTCACTGCCAGCGACTTTGTACAAATTTTGGCCAACCATGTGCACCCCATGGTGCAGACATTGTTTCCTGAAGACTGTGCCATTTACCAAGACGATAATGCTCCGATTCACACAGCTGGGGTTGTCAAATCGTGGTTTGATGAGCATGCAGACGAAATCTCGGACCTTACCTGGGCGCTGCAGTTGCCAGACCTCAATATAGAGCCACTATGGTCAATTTTGGAGAACAAGGTTCGAGCTCATTTTCTGCCTCTGGCATCTCTGCGAGAACTGGAACGATTTTTGCATAAAGAGTTGTATCAGATCCATTATCCACCAGCTAAGACTTAGATTTATCAATTCCCAGGAGAATCCAGGCTGTCTTGGATGCCAAAGGTGGTCCAACACCATATTGGGTAATTATTTCTTTTTTACCTTGTTTTCATATTTTTTGTCCAATCCCTCTATTTCAAGTGCTTATTCATACGAGTTCAAACTCCTGTATGATCTGTTTGTAGCGCATGGGCTAGTGTCCTTTCTGTGAGGGGTGGTACGGCATACTTCTTTTTTTTTTCTTTTCTTTCTTTTCTATTTTTACACTTGTTGAAATGTCAAAGTGACTTCAAGTGATTTCCGATGCATGTCTACATTTTTACACAATGCACTGCAACCCAACAGAAGACCGCATTACAGTGAGAACCCAGACAACTATTTTCCATGTGCCGGGTGCCCTTTAGGTGTCTGGTGCTGACAGAGTGTAGAAAAAAGCCATCCACTACAGGTAGTTTGAACGCCACGTCGCACATACTGGACAGCAACTGTATCAATTTAGCACACAGGCTTGTGTGAATGAGTCCAAACCGTTAAATGGCTAGCAAAAACCTACAGCTTGTGTGAATGCATAGATAACCAGGATCTGGGCACATGGTGGCTGTTACAGTGGTTGTAAACTCTTACATAAACCCAGTGAAGTGACTGGCCTCAGGTTACATAGTAGGTGAGGTTGAAAAAAGACACAAGTCCATCAAGTCCAACCTATGTGTGTGATTATATGTCAGTATTACATTGTATATCCCTGTATGTTGTGGTCATTCAGGTGCTTTTCTAATAGTTTTTTGAAACTATCGGGACTCCCCGCTGAGACCACCACCTGTGGAAGGGAATTCCACATCCTTGCCGCTCTTACAGTAAAGAACCCTCTACGTAGTATAAGGTTAAACCTTTTCTTCTAATTTTAATGAGTGGCCATGTGTTTTGTTTAAACTCCATTCCGCAAAAAAGTTTTATCTCTATTGTGGGGTCACCAGTACAGTATTTGTAAATTGAAATCATATCCCCTCTCAAGCGTCTCTTCTCCAGAGAGAATAAGTTCAGTGCACGCAGCCTTTCCTTGTAACTATTATCCTCCCTTTATTAGGTTTGTTGCCCTTCTTTGTACTCGCTCCATTTCCAGTACATCCTTCCTGAGGACTGGTGCCCAGAACTGAACAGCATACTCTAGGTGCGGCAGGACCAGAGTCTTGTAGAGCGGAAGAATTATTGTTTCATCTCTGGCGTTGATCCCCTTTTTAATGTTGAGCCTATCATCAACTAGGACCCCCAGGTCCTTTTCCATCCTAGATTCCCCCAGAGGTTCTCCCCCCAGTGTATAGATTGCATTCATATTTTTGCCACCCAAATGCATTATGTTACATTTTCTACAGTAAACCTTATTTGCCATGTAGTTGCCCACCCCATTAATTTGTTCAGATCTTTTTGCAAGGTTTCCACATCCTGCGGAGAAGTTATTGCCCTGCTTAGCTTAGTATCGTCCATAAATACAGAGATTGAACTGTTTACCCCATCCTCCAGGTCGTTTATGAACAAATTAAATAGGATTGGTCCCAGCACAGAACCCTGTGGGACCCAACTACTCACCCCTGACCATTCCGAGTACCCCCCATTTATCACCACCCTCTGAACTCGCCCTTGTAGCCAGTTTTCAATCCATGTACTCACTCTATGGTCCATGCCAACGGACCTTCTTTTGTACAGTAAATGTTTATGGGGAATTGTGTCGCATGCTTTAGCAAAATCCAGATGCACAACGTCTACGAGCCTTCCTTTAACCACTTCAGCCCCGGAAGGATTTACCCCCTTCCTGACCAGAGCACTTTTTACAATTTGGCACTGCGTCGCTTTAACTGCTAATTGCGCGGTCATGCAATGCTGTACCCAAACGAAATTTGCGTCCTTTTCTTCCCACAAATAGAGCTTTCTTTTGATGGTATTTGATCACCTCTGCCGTTTTTATTTTTTGCGCTATACACGGAAAAAGACCGAAAATTTTGAAAAAAATGATATTTTCTACTTTTTGTTCTAAAAAAAATCCAATAAACTCAATTTTAGTCATACATTTAGGCCAAAATGTATTCGGCCACATGTCTTTGGTAAAAAAAATGTCAATAAGTGTATATTTATTGGTTTGCACAAAAGTTATAGCGCCTACAAACTAGGGTACATTTTCTGGAATTTACACAGCCTTTAATTTATGACTGCCTATGTGGTTTCTTGAGGTGCTAAAATGGCAGGGCAGTACAGAACCCCCACAAATGACCCCATTTTGGAAAGTAGACACCCCAAGGAAATTGCTGAGAGGCATGTTGAGCCCATTGAATATTCATTTTTTTTGTCCCAAGTGATTGAATAATGACAAAAAAAAAAAAAAATTACAAAAAGTTGTCACTAAATGATATATTGCTCACACAGGCCATGGGCATATGTGGAATCGCACCCCAAAATAAATTTAGCTGCTTCTCCTGAGTATGGGGATACCACATGTGTGGGACTTTTTGGGAGCCTAGCCGCGTACGGGGCCCCGAAAATCAATCGCTGCCTTCAGGATTTCTAAGGGCGTACATTTTTGATTTTACTCCTCACTACCTATCACAGTTTTGAAGGCCATAAAATGCCCAGATGGCATAAACCCCCCCCCAAATGACCCCATTTTGGAAAGTAGACACCCCAAGCTATTTGCTTTGAGGCATGTTGAGTCCATGGAATGTTTTATATTTTGACACAAGTTGCAGGAAAGTGACAATTTTTTTTTTTTTTCTTGCACAAAGTTGTCACTAAATGATATAAAATGATATATTGCTCACACAGGCCATGGGCATATGTGGAATTGCACCCCAAAATACATTTAGCTACTTCTCCTGAGTACGGGGATACCACATGTGTGGGACTTTTTGGGAGCCTAGCTGCGTACCGGGCCCCGAAAACCAATCACCGCCTTCAGGATTTCTAAGGGTATACATTTTTGATTTCACTCTTCACTGCCTATCACAGTTTCGGAGGCCATAGAATGCCCAGGTGGCACAACCCCCCCCCCCCCCCAAATGACCCCATTTCGGAAAGTAGACACCCCAAGCTATTTGCTGAGAGGCATGGTGAGTATTTTGCAGCTCTCATTTGTTTTTGAAAATAAAGAAAGACAAGAAAAACATTTTTTTTTTTCAAAACTTTGTGACAAAAAGTGAGGTCTGAAAAATAATCACTATACCTCTCAGCAAATAGCTTGGGGTGTCTACTTTCCGAAATGGGGTCATTTGGGGTTTTTTTTGGCCACCTGAGCATTCCATGGCCTCCGAAACTGTGATAGGCAGTGAAGAGTGAAATCAAAAATTTACGGCCTTAGAAATCCTGAAGGCGGTGATTGGTTTTCGGGGTCCCGTACGCGGCTAGGCTCCCAAAGTCTCACACATGTGGTATCCCCGTACTCAGGAGAAGCAGCAGAATGTATTTTGGGGTGTAATTTCACATATTCCCATGGCATGTTTAAGCAATATATCATTTAGTGACAACTTTGTGCAAAAAAAAAAAAAAAAAAATATGTCTCTTTCCCGCAACTTGTGTCACAATATAAAATATTCCATGGACTCGACATGACTCTCAGCAAATAGCTTGGGGTGTCTACTTTCCAAAATGGGGTCATTTGGGGGGGTTTTGAACTGTCCTGGCATTTTATGCACAACATTTAGAAGCTTATGTCACACATCACCCACTCTTCTAATCACTTGAAGACAAAGCCCTTTCTGACACTTTTTGATTACATGAAAAAATTAATTTTTTTTGCAAGAAAATTACTTTGAACCCCCACACATTATATATTTTTTTTAAAGCAAATGCCCTACAGATTAAAATGGGGGGTGTTTCATTTTTTTTTTCACACAGTATTTGCGCAGCGATTTTTCAAACGCATTTTTTGGGGGAAAAACACACTTTTTTAAATTTTAATGCACTAAAACACACTATATTGCCCAAATGTTTGATGAAATAAAAAAGATGATCTTAGGCCGAGTACATGGATACCAAACATGACATGCTTTAAAATTGCGCACAAACGTGCAGTGGCGACAAACTAAATACATTTTTAAAAGCCTTTACAGGTTACCACTTTAGATTTACAGAGGAGGTCTACTGCTAAAATTACTGCCCTCGATCTGACCTTCACGGTGATACCTCACATGCATGGTGCAATTGCTGTTTACATTTGACGTTACATTTTTTTTAAGTAATTTTTATTGTTATCTCAGGCAATGTAAATATCCCCTATCATAGCAATAGGTAGTGACAGGTACTCTTTTTTTTTGAAAAAAATGGGGTCTATTAGACCCTAGAGTTCTCCTCTGCCCTCAAAGCATCTGACCACACCAAGATCGGTGTGATAAAATGCTTTCCCAATTTCCCAATGGCGCTGTTTACATCCGGCGAAATCTAAGTCATAAAATGCTCGTAGCTTCCGGTTTCTTAGGCCATAGAGATGTTTGGAGCCACTCTGGTCTCTGATCAGCTCTATGGTCAGCTGGCTGAATCACCGGCTGCATTCTCAGGTTCCCTGTTGAGACAGGAGAGCCAGAGAAAAACACGGAAGATGGTGTGGGGGGGGGCATTCCCTCCCACTGCTTGTAAAAGCAGTCTAGAGGCTAATTAGCCGCTAGGATTGCTTTTACATGAAAGCCGACCGCTGGCTGAAAAGAATGATACCAAGATGATACCTAAACCTGCAGGCATCATTCTGGTATAACCATTCAAAGTCGTGAATTGCGTACCTGAAGACAAAAAAATGGTTAACAATAAAGCACAGTAAACGGTAAAGTATAAAAAATTGCATACCTGAAAAGCAAACATGATAAAACATAATAACAATAAAACATTGCAGAAAAGAATACAGTAAAAAAGAGCAGAACAATAGAGAGAGAATAGAGAGAGAGAGAGAGAGAGAACAATAAAACGACAACTATTTTTTATTTTATATTTTTGTATGTGTTTTGTTTTGTTTTTTTTACACTTTTTTTGTAACTGTAACTTTTATAACTGTAACCGGTTCCAGGTTCGGGTCTCTCAAAATGCGATGGCATCTTGGGAGACCCTGTGAAAGTGTGCCTAGTCTGTGCAATGCTGTACCCTACGCTAATACTCAACTAGTGAATGGTAGCGTTCAAAACATTCACCAATGCAAAGACCAGGATTGTCAGGACAGGAGGGACAATAATAGCGGGTGTCACGCCTATATCCGCGCTTGCTGCAGACACTACATCTTTTGGGGGGGGGGGTTCGTTAAGTAGGGGTACTCGGGAGGACATAAATAAAATGCCTCTCATGCAGCCGACTGCATTTGGTTGGGGATGTGAATGGGGGATGTACGGGTGCTGCAGAAGTGGTGGGTTCCCAATTAGGATTGGCGAAGGCAGCAGGAAGGGCACTATGGGCACGACAGGCCTGTTTGTCTTTTTGGTGGCAGCGGGACACTACTTGTGCTTGCCACCTCACCAGCTTGAACTGCACTTATGGGACTCGCCACGTCACCAAGTGTTACTGCAGTGCTGGTTTGACTACGACCGGGGTGTACTAGGCCGCTGGTGCTTGCCAGTTCACCAAAACGCTACCAAAAAAACTGTTAGCGATCGCGGGGATCAGGCCTGACTCTGCGAATGCTGCAGTTATGCGTTTAGTGTTTTGTAAGTGACAGTGATCGATCGATACTGCACTTGGGTGGGCTGGGACGGGCGGAAGGGCAAAACGCAGGTGCTAGCAGGTATCTGGGCTGATCCCGCTAACACTGCGTTTTTGGGAACCCTAAACTGCTGGGGACGCCAGTATAGATCTGATCGGATCAGATATTGATCCGATCAGATACTATACCACTAAGGGAGGTGTACGGTGCGTGTGTGGGTGTTAGCGGTACTGGCGCTAATCTGACGCTGCCTGGGGCTGGTGTTTGCCAGTTCACCAAAACGCTACCAAAAAAACTGTTAGCGATCGCAGGGATCAGGCCTGACTCTGCGAACGCTGCAGTTATGCGTTTAGTGTTTTGTAAGTGACAGTGATCGATCGATACTGCACTTGGGTGGGCTGGGCCGGGCGGAGGGGAAAAACGCAGGTGCTAGCAGGTATCTGGGCTGATCCCGCTAACACTGCGTTTTTGGGAACCCTAAACTTCTGGGGACGCTAGTATAGATCTGATCGGTTCAGATATTGATCCGTTCAGATACTATACCACTAAGGGAGGCGTATGCTGCGTGCGTGGGTGTTAGCGCTACTGGCGCTAATCTGACGCTGCCTGGGGCGACGCATATCACCGCCGGGCGATCAGGGGGCTAAACCTTTATTCGGTAATAAACGGCGGGTGCCCTGACACTATAAAAAATAAGCGAACTAACCAGCGTCAACCATAACGGTTATACGGTGATCAGTGGTGAAAGGGTTAACTAGGGGGCAATCAAGGGGTTGAAACATTTATTAGATAGTATATGGGGGTCCCTGTCGCTATAAAACGCTGACGGCGAACCTAAATATTTACGTCCCTAACTAGCGTCACCAGTGACACAAATACAGCGATCAGAAAAATTATCGCTTAGCGACACTGGTGACAGGGGGTGATCAAGGGGTTAAAACTTTATTAGGGGGGGTTAGGGGGGTATCCTAGACCTACAGGGGGCTAATACTCACTGCCCTACCACTTCTAACTGTCACAAACTGACACCATGCAGTAATCAGAAAAAAAAAAATACTGCTTGGTGTCATTGTGACAGGGAGGGGGGAGGGGTGATCAGGGGGCGATCGGGGGGGGGGGGGGGTGTAAAGTGTGCCTGGCATGTTCTACTGTGTGTGTGTGTGTGTGTGTGTGTGTGTGTTGTGCACTCACATGTCTTCTCTCCTCGGCGCCGGAACGGAAACTGCCGAGCCGAGGAGAGATGACATCACATCCCTGTACTACACACAGGCAGGGGAGGATTCCCATTGGCTGGGAGCGATTGCGAGGGGGGGGGCCATGATCGGATGGCCTCCCCCTCGCCTCTCAACGCTCCCAGGCAAATGCCGACCGCCGCTGGCACTGGGGGGGGGGTCCGATCGGACCCCCCGCCCACGGGAGGCAGATCACGTACGGGTGCGTGATTCTGCCTGCCTGTGCCATTCTGCCGCAGTATATCTGCGTTAGGCGGTCGGCAAGTGGTTAACTAGATGGCAGCTTGCCTCCTCATAGAAGGTTAATAGATTGGTTTGGAACGATTCTTCATGAATCCATGCTGATTACTGCTAATGATACGGTTCTCATTACTAAAATCTTGTATATAGTCCTATTGATACACAGGTGATACACAGCGATGAAACCAACCCTCCTGCATAAGTTGTACCTGTCTATCTGCATTCTTCTCTTCTGTTCAAAGTGCTGAATTATAGAGCTTGTCTGAGAGTTCAGAAAAAAAAGGGGTGAAGAGCTGAAGTTGCACTCTGCAGAGCTCAGTCAGGAGAGCTCTGAGAGCCGATTGGAGGGAAGAGACACACCCCCTTTCACACAGCACACAGGAACAGTGCTGCTGCTGTCAATCACCTGACGGTCCCTCCCCTGTCACCCTGTTTCTCTTGATGTCAGAAAAAACTTGTCAGAAGTGATTCATGCTGATAGCAGGGAAACAAAGCAGCAGACAAAAGTGACACTTACTGCTCTTAACCACTTGAGCCCCGGACCATTATGCTGCCTAAGGACCAGAGGTCTTTTTCCAATTTGGCACTGCGTCGCTTTAACTGCTAATTACGCGGTCATGCAATGCTGTACCCAAACGAAATTTGCGTCCTTTTCTTCCCACAAATAGAGCTTTCTTTTGATGGTATTTGATCACCTCTGCGGTTTTTATTTTTTGCGCTATAAACGGAAAAAGACCGAAAATTTTGAAAAAAAATGATATTTTCTACTTTTTGTTATAAAAAAAATCCAATAAACTAAATTTTAGTCATACATTTAGGCCAAAATGTATTCGGCCACATGTCTTTGGTAAAAAAAATGTCAATAAGCGTATATTTATTGGTTTGCGCAAAAGTTATAGCGTCTACAAACTAGGGTACATTTTCTGTAATTTACACAGCTTTTAGTTTGACTGCCTATGTCATTTCTTGAGGTGCTAAAATGGCAGGGCAGTACAAAACCCCCCCAAATGACCCCATTTTGGAAAGTAGACACCCCAAGGAAATTGCTGAGAGGCATGTTGAACCCATTGAATATTTATTTTTTTTGTCCCAAGTGATTGAAAAATGACAAAAAAAAAAAAAATATTTACAAAAAGTTGTCACTAAATGATATATTGCTCACACAGGCCATGGGCCTATGTGGAATTGCACCCCAAAATACATTCAGCTGCTTCTCCTGAGTATGGGGATGCCACATGTGTGGGACTTTTTGGGAGCCTAGCCGCGTACGGGGCCCCGAAAACCAATCACCGCCTTCAGGATTTCTAGGGGTGTAAATTTTTGATTTCACTCTTCACTGCCTATCACAGTTTCGGAGGCCATGGAATGCCCAGGTGGCACAAAACCCCCCAAAATGACCCCATTTTGGAAAGTAGACACCCCAAGCTATTTGCTGAGAAGCATATTGAGCCCATGGAATATTTTATATTTTGACACAAGTTGCGGGAAAGTGACACTTTTTTTTTTTTTTTTTTTTTCATAAAGTTGTCACTAAATGATATATTGCTCACACAGGCCATGGGCATATGTGGAATTGCACCCCAAAATACATTTAGCTGCTTCTCCTGAGTATGGGGATACCACATGTGTGGGACTTTTTGGGAGCCTAGCCGCGTACGGGACCCCGAAAACCAATCACTGCCTTCAGGATTTCTAAGGGTGAAAATTTTTGATTTCACTCTTTACTGCCTATCACAGTTTCGGAGGCCATGGAATGCCCAGGTGGCACAAACCCCCCCCAAATGACCCCATTTTGGAAAGTAGACACCCCAAGCTATTTGCTGAGAGGCATGGTGAGTATTTTGCAGCTCTCATTTGTTTTTGAAAATGAAGAAAGACAAGAAAAAACTGTTTTTTTTTTTTCTTTTTTCAATTTTCATTTGTGACAAAAAGTGAGGTCTGCAAAATACTCACTATACCTCTCAGCAAATAGCTTGGGGTGTCTACTTTCCAAAATGCGGTCATTTGGGGGGGTTTTGTGCCACCTGGGCATTCCATGGCCTCCGAAACTGTGATAGGCAGTGAAGAGTGAAATCAAAAATTCACGCCCTTAGCCTGAAGGCGGTGCTTGGTTTTCGGGGTCCCGTACGCGGCTAGGCTCCCAAAAAGTCTCACACATGTGGTATCCCCGTACTCAGGAGAAGCAGCAGAATGTATGTTGGGGTGTAATTTCACATATTTCCATGGCATGTTTGAGCAATATATCATTTAGTGACAACTTTGTGCAAAAAAAAAATAAAAATTTGTCTCTTTGTCGCAATATATAATATTCCATGGACTCGACATGCCTCTCAGCAAATAGCTTGGGGTGTCTACTTTCCAAAATGGGGTCATTTGGGGGGGTTTTGAACTGTCCTGCCATTTTATGCACAACATTTAGAAGCTTATGTCACACATCACCCACTCTTCTAACCACTTGAAGACAAAGCCCTTTCTGACACTTATTGTTTACATGAAAAAGTTTTTTTTTTTTGCAAAAAAATTACTTTGAACCCCCAAACATTATATATTTTTTTAAAGCAAATGCCCTACAGATTAAAATGGTGGGTGTTTCATTTTTTTTTTCACACAGTAATTGCGCAGCGATTTTTCAAACGCATTTTTTGGGGAAAAAAACACACTTTTTTAAATTTTAATGCACTAAAACACACTATATTGCCCAAATGTTTGATGATATAAAAAAGATGATCTTAGGCCGAGTACATGGATACCAAACATGACATGCTTTAAAATTGCGCACAAACGTGCAGTGGCAACAAAATAAATACATGTTTAAAAGCCTTTAAAAGCCTTTACAGGTTACCACTTTAGATTTACAGAGGAGGTCTACTGGAAAAATTACTGCACTCGATCTGGCCTTCGCGGTGATACCTCACATGCATGGTGCAATTGCTGTTTACGTTTGACGACAGACCGCCGCTTGCGTTCGCCTTAGCGCGAGAGCAGGGGGCGACAGGGGTGCTTTTTTTTTTTTTTTTTTTCTTTATTATTTTTTTGCTTTTTTAATCTTACTTTTAAACTGTTCCTTTCATATTTTTTTTTTTTTTAATCATTTTTATTGTCATCTCGGGGAATGTAAATATCCCCTATGATAGCAATAGGTAGTGACAGGTACTCTTTTTTTTGAAAAAATTGTGGTCTATTAGACCCTAGATCTCTCCTCTGCCCTCAAAGCATCTGACCACACCAAGATCGGTGTGATAAAATGCTTCCCAATTTCCCAATGGCGCTATTTACATCCGGCGAAATCTAAGTCATGAAATGCTCGTAGCTTCCGGTTTCTTAGGCCATAGAGATGTTTGGAGCCACTCTGGTCTCTGATCAGCTCTATGGTCAGCTGGCTGAATCACCGGCTGCATTCTCAGGTTCCCTGTTGAGACAGGAGAGCCAGAGAAAAACACGGAAGACGGTGGGGGGGGGGGGCATTCCCTCCCACGGCTTGTAAAAGCAGTCTAGAGGCTAATTAGCCACTAGGATTGCTTTTACATGAAAGCCGACCGCTGGCTGAAAAGAATGATACCAAGATGATACCTAAACCTGCAGGCATCATTCTGGTATAACCACTCAAAGTCGTGAATGGCGTACCTGAAGACAAAAAAATGGTTAACAATGGTTAACAATAAAGCACAGTAAACAGTAAAGTATAAATAATTACATACCTGAAAAACAAACATGATAAAACATAATAACAATAACAATAAAACATTGCAGAATAGAATACAGTAAAAAAGAGCAGAACAATAGAGAGAGAGAATAGAGAGAAAGAGAACAATAAAACGACAACTATTTTTTTTTATTTTATATTTTTTTACACTTTTTTTGTAACTAACTTTTATAACTGTAACCGGTTCCAGGTTCGGGTCTCTCAAAATGCGATGGCATCTTGGGAGACCCTGTGAAAGTGTGCCTAGTATGTGCAATGCTGTACCCCACGCTAATACTCAACTAGTGAATGGTAGCGTTCAAAACATTCACCAATGCAAAGACCAGGATTGTCAGGACAGGAGGGACAATAATAGCGGGTGTCACGCCTATATCTGCACTTGCTGCAGACACAACATCTTTTTTGGGGGGTTCGCTGGGTAGGGGTACTCGGGAGGACATAAAAATGCCTCTCATGCAGCCGACTGCATTTGGTTGGGGATGTGAATGGGGGAAGTACGGGCGCTGCAGAAGCGGTGGGTTCCCAATTAGGATTGGCGAATGCAGCAGGAAGGGTATTATGGGCACGACGGGCCTGTGTTTGTCTTTTTGGTGGCAGCGGAACACTACTTGTGCTTGCCACCTCACCAGCTTGAACTGCACTTATGGGACTCGCCACGTCACCAAGTGTTACTGCAGTGCTGGTTTGACTACGACCGGGGTGTACTACGCCGCTGGTGCTTGCCAGTTCCCCAAAACGCTACCAAAAAAACTGTTAGCGATCGCAGGGATTAGGCCTGACTCTGCGAACGCTGCAGTTATGCATTTAGAGTTTTGTAAGTGACAGTGATCGATCGATACTGCACTTGGGTGGGCCGGGCCGGGCGGAGGGGCAAAACGCAGGTGCTAGCAGGTATCTGGGCTGATCCCGCTAACACTGCGTTTTTGGGAACCCTAAACTGCTGGTGACGCTAGTATAGATCTGATCGGATCAGATATTGATGCGATCAGATACTATACCACTAAGGGAGGTGTACGGTGCGTGCGTGGGTGTTAGCGGTACTGGCACTAACCTGACGCTGCCTGGGGCTGGTGCTTGCCAGTTCACCAAAATGCTACCAAAAAAACTGTTAGCGATCGCAGGGATCAGGCCTGACTCTGTGAACGCTGCAGTTATGCGTTTAGTGTTCTGTAAGTGACAGTGATCGATCGATACTGCACTTGGGTGGGCTGGGCGGAGGCGCAAAACGCAGGTGCTAGCAGGTATCTGTGCTGATCCCGCTAACACTGCGTTTTTGGGAACCCTAAACTGCTGGGGACGCTAGTATAGAACTGATCGGATCAGATATTGATCCGTTCAGATACTATACCACTAAGGGAGGCGCATGCTGCGTGCGTGGGTGTTAGCGGTACTGGCGCTAATCTGACGCTGCCTGGGGCGACTCATATCACCGCCGGGCGATTAGGGGGCTAAACCTTTATTCGGTAATAAACGGCGGGTGCCCTGACACTATAAAAATTAAACAAACTAACCAGCGTCAACCGTAACAGTTATACGGTGATCAGTGGTGAAAGGGTTAACTAGGGGGCAATCAAGGGGTTAAAACATTTATTAGATAGTATATGGGGGTCCCTGACGCTATAAAACGCTGACGGCGAACCTAAATATTTACCTCACTAACTAGCGTCACCAGCGACACTAATACAGCGATCAGAAAAATGATCGCTTAGCGACACTGGTGACGGGGGGTGATCAAGGGGTTAAAACTTTATTAGGGGGGGTTAGGGGGGTACCCTAGACCTACAGGGGGGGTAACAGTAACTGTGCTAACACAGTAACTGTCACAAACTGACACCTAGCAGCAATCAGAAAAAAAACCCAAAAAAAAACAACTCCTGGTGTCAGTTTGTGACGGGGGGGGGGGGGGTGATCGGGGGGCGATCGGGGGGGGGGCATCGGGGTGTTTTGTATGCCTGGCATGTTCTACTGTGTGTGTGTAGTGTTGGTGCACTCACATACCTGTCTTCTCTCCTCGGGCCGGAACGGAAACTACCGAGCCGAGGAGAGATGACATCACTTCCTTTGCTGCTGTTTAGCATACAGCAGCAAAGGAGTGTTCCCATTGGCCGGCGGCGATCGCGAGGGGGGGGCCACGAACGGATGGCCTCCCCCTCGTCTCCGATCGCCGGGGAAGAAAACGGGACCGCCTCGGGCGGCGGGGGGGGTCCGATCGGACCCCCCACCCGCGGGAGGCAAATCACGTACATGTACGTGATTTTGCCTGCCCTTGCCGCCTTGCCGACGTACATCGGCGTGAGGCGGTCCTTAAGTGGTTAAAGGAGATGTACAGCCAAAGCTCGTTTGGCTGTACTCCTCCTCTGGATCACAGGAGTGCAGTTCGTTTTGCACTCCTGTGACCTACTTTCAGTAGAGAGGGGGCTGAAGTCCCCTCTCTGACGTCATAGAAGCCGGTCTAGGCTCAGCGTCATCATGACCACAGAACCCGGCTCTGCCTCTAAGCGAGCCACTGAGAGCCTGAGCTGGCCACTCCACCCCCTCCACAGCCCAGAGCTCCAGTGAGCAGAGCAGAGAGCTGTGGCTGACAGTCAGCAGATCTCTGCTCAGGGAGCTGTGAGAACCGGGTGATCGGCCGCATTCAATCGCTCGGTTCTCAGTGTAGAGGCGCCAGGGGACAGATTCAGCATCGGACCAATGCTGCATCCACCTAGGTAAGTATGACTCTAAAAAAAACAAAAACCAACACATACGTCTCTTTTAATTAAGAGAAGTACAGACTTTAGAGGAATATGTTTTGTTCATATTTCATGTCTGAGGTTTACAACCACTTTAAAAAAAAAAAAACATTGGAACTGTTGTATATTTTTAAGTATAAACTTTTTTTTGTGCATATTTTGTTATTTGTTAGGCCCCTTTCACGTGCTTTCCTTTCAGTTTTTTAGGAGGCTCTGATTGGACACTCCATGCACCTATATGGAGCGGCTGATGTCTGCGGTGACCTGTCCGCTGACACCTGCCGATATCCGATCCTGTCCATGAAATCCAGATGGATGGAGACCCTATTTTGCATCCGACAATCGGATTGGATGAAAACGGACCGTTTTCATCTGATCTCCCCATAGAGGAGAGTGGAGCTCTGACAGAACCTGTCATCGGCAGGCTCAGCCATGGATCAATGGATCAATTCCCCTCTAAGCAAAGCGGAGTCCACTGAACTGACCGCTTGTGTGAAAGGACACTTACATGCACACGTTTTATAAATTCATATTTTATATATTTTGTTTATAAAATGTAAATTTTAAAAATGTCAATTTTAAAAACCACAACTATACACTTAAAGCCCAGTTCTGTGGTCCTACCCAGCCCCCCACTGGGCTTCATTCAACCATGAAGACGGGATGTCTAGTGATAAAAAGCTATTACTACATAGGAATTTTTCATTTCAGACTTTAATCGAGACGATGTTTCCATAACAAATATTATGGGTACCTTGTAATAGCAGTGGGAATCTTTTATAAGGGAGAATATTGGAAACTAAAACTACAATAACGCACATGAAGGTGGGAAGATGTGTGGGTTTTGAATATTTAAAGACAAGGCAGTCAATTACAACCATTACTGTTAATCTTTGCTGGAGATGGTGTGTGGCACAGTTCGTAAATTTCAGCAGTACAAGCCGCATTTTACATTGTATAGATTGCCACAGTGATGAAGGAAACGCTGTATTTGCAGCTCTCTGAGTGGGGCACATTGGACACGTCTGATACTTTCCAAGCAAATCATGTCAGGATTCATGACCTGTGTAATTCTGCACATATTCACTAATTGGCATATTCCGTAAAATTGGCAAGTTTGAAAGGTGTTAGATTTTCCCCTTTAGCTTTTAAATGAATGCTCTCATTTCCCATTTGTCTATTTGACTGACTATAATTTTTTTTCAAATTTTTTTTTAAGGACTTGTTCACTTTCTTGCACTATACAGCATACTTCACTCCACCCGTGAATTGGTAGTTTGTACCATTAAAGCCAGCAGGATGGTTCAGATATCGGCAGTTACTGGCCATGCATTGTGATAGAGTGCCCAATTCCTTGCATTCAGCAGTTTGGTTTTGAATTTTATAGAGTAAAATGATGGGCATCCTCCAAATTGGCCCCATGTCAGACTAGATATTGCCTTGTACAAAACAGTGATTGTAAGTCATTTAAAGCAAACCCAAACTGAAAAACTATGGAGGCTGACATTGCTAAACTCCCCTTCTGGAAATTCTGTTCTTTCCTTGATGGGAGTTGGTGGATTCCATATTATTAAAGTTGCGGACCTGTTACGTAAATCATGTCTTCTGATTCTATGTATATCTGTTTTAGATGCTTGTTCTGGGCCAGTGACTTGGAAAGTACTGAAACCAGAGGCAGATGGTCAACTTGCCTTTTTGTAGGCAGCCTTTGTATTTCTTCCTTTGTATTTCTTCCCTTTTAGATGGTGTTCTGCAGTGGCCTTCACCGTTTGTTTTCTCACTCCAAAAACCAATAACCTCAACCACTTGACTACGGGGCACTTACACCCCCTTTCTGCCCAGGCCATTTTTTAGCTTTCGGCGCTGTGGCACTTTGAATGACAATTACGCGGTCGTGCTACACTGTACACAAATAGAGCTTTCTTTTGGTGGTATTTAATCACTGCTGGGTTTATTTTTTACAGAAAAAAAAAAAGACCAAAAATTTTGAAAAAAATGTGTTTTACTTTTTTTCTGTCAGTAAGTTTTGTAACCAAGTAATTTTTCGCCTTCACTGATTTGCACTACTGGACTGAACTGGTGGGAATTGATTAGGCGGCACTGATTAGGTGGCACTGATTAGGTGGAACTATTATGCCGCACTTCTGGGCACTGATAGGTGGCACTGGTGGGTATTGATGGGCAGCACTGGTGGGCATTGATGGGCAGCACTGACTGGCATCGCTAATGGGCACTGATTGCTGCCTCTGGTGGGCACTGATTGCTGGCATTGGTGGACACTGATTGGTGACACTATATTGCTATATTGTAATCGGCACTGATGATCAGTGCCCTGATTACATTCCTAGATGTTCCCCTGAGTGGAGATGCCGCTGATCGGCTCTTCTCGCCACACACTCTGTCAGTGTGAGGCGTGCAGAGCCGATTACCGGCATGTCTGTGTTTACATGTGACCAGCTGTGATTGGACACAGCCGGTCACATGTTTAAAGAGCCGCGGCTCTTTACAGAGATCGGTGTCGCGCCGTGTCCGAGAGCGCCCGTTCTGGGACGCTGTCATATGACGGCATCCCAGAAGGAGAGCCGCACCGCCCTGCCGTCATTTGACGGTGGGCTGGCGGCAAGCAGTTAAAGTGGAACTTCACTCTCCCAATCAACATTGATTATTGTTTAATCCTCATGCTGCTAGTGTTCGTAAATTGATAGGAAAGTATATCATATTTACTTGTTAAACTTTTTTTTTTTTTTTTTTTTTCATTCCTTCAGTTACTTCCTGGTTTCTTGCCTAGGCAAATCATGTCCTATATCCCAAGCGTCCTCAGGAGGTGGGGAAAAGGAGGGAGGAGTCTTCTCTGCTAAGAACACTCTCCTGCATGCATGCTTGAGCTAAGGGCAGATGATTCTGGGAAGTAAATGCTACATGAATCATTTGCCCTTACT
The DNA here is from genome assembly GCA_037952835.1 of Lithobates septentrionalis. Classification (NCBI taxonomy): domain Eukaryota; kingdom Metazoa; phylum Chordata; class Amphibia; order Anura; family Ranidae; genus Lithobates; species Lithobates septentrionalis. Next base: position 1,847,122 of record JBBDGP010000524.1, on the reverse strand, counting down.
CAAGATGGCCACAGACAGAAATGCTAGGTAGTTGTTTTTCAAAGTGATTTATCATCAAAATAAAGCATGGAGACATGGATGGATGGGAGAGTTTGCTTTGAATATTAAAAATGAATTAAACAGTGTTTTTGGTTTGTGGTGCTCAGATGCAGTGAAAATCCGCTTTAAAGTGTTACTAAACCCACAACAGTAAAACCAGTCTGTATATGCAGCAAAGCATGCTTGTTATAATCACTGTAGAACCTACAGGGTTAATCCTCCTGCTGTTTCCGCTCTCCTCTGATCCTCCCCTTCTTCCACTGTCCCCAATCCATCTCCTGATAGTACAAAGGCTAGGGGACAAGCTGCACATGCTCAGTTTGGTGTGTATTGCTAGAGGTTTTTTTTTTCCCTATCTTGGGGGGTGCATGTGCTCAGCACTGTCCAGAAAGAGGGTCAGGGGTCCTGCAGCCTCATAGGACAATCAGGGGAGAATGAAAACTCCTCCTACAAGCTTTAACCAGACACTGATAGGGGTCACAAGGCTGCTATATACTGCTGATGAAAAAAGGTATTCAGCAGTTTATTTACTAAAATAATTGCATTTCCATGTTCTGTGTACTGTGGGAGACCAGATATAGAGAATGCAGGGTCCTGGGTTTAGTAACACTTTAACAGACTGTCGACAAGAAAAACTATGCTTGTATGGGTTTAGTATATCGCCACTGTATTTGAGACAAATCTTCAAATTAAAGCAAAATATATCCTTGTCATTTTTGTTGGAAGGTACAGTATAAAATCATGTCTTTAACTTGTTTGGAACAATCAGGAGCCGGCCACATTTTGGTACATGTGCACTGCTGTCTTTTCCTAACGACTGGGTTCTGTTAAACGGTCTTGCTGAAAAAAATAGCATTCGATCAGCGCTTGCAGCCAGTGAGGGGGGAACAAATTCCCGACACCCTGTCAGTATACAATAGAACAGCTGGAGAAATCCGTGCATGAACAGCTTTTGTGTTGATGCAGGAATCTGTCAAATGTGTTTTTTTTTTTTTTTTTTTTTTTTTTTAAAACCCATTACGTTTGTGTGATTCACATCCGATCTGGGTGCAGTGCAAGTTCAGCCCATTCATTGAATGGGGTGGAATTGAGGCAGACCGCATCAAAAGTAGTGTATGCGCTACTTTGAAAAAACACATAGCAGCCAGTGCATAGTACCACTGATACCATGCAGTCTGGTGCAGGTGAACACACTGCTGCAGGTCGCAAGTGCAGTGCGTTTCCCACACCATGTTCTGGTATGAACTGGTCTTAAATGTTTCGGATTTACCAAATTTAGACAGCAGGTGGTGAGTTACTATTGCAAGTATCATTTGATGCCCCACTATTAAGCTATATTCAGATTACATACACAGCTAAAATTTTGTCAGAGGAGAGACACATCCTTTCTCTAGTTCATATGTGGAGTGTCAGACAAAACATCCAAATATAAGCAGCTACTGTGCATGGTAGCCAATTGGCTTCTAACTTTAGTTTGCTCAATTAAGTTTTGAAAAAACAAACAAACCTGGAAGCGTGTTGGTTTCTATGCACAGCTGCACCCCATTTTGCCCTCTCCAGTTTAAGTAAATCAACCCCACAGTGTGGTGGAAGAATTTTTTATTCCATTTTTACAATTTTACCATTTAAACCACTTTAAGACAGGGCCTCTTGTTTACAAGTTAAAAACAGTTTTTTATATTGTGAAAGATAATGTTACTCCGAGTAAATTGATACCCAAATGTCAGGCTTCAAAATTGCGCTCCGCTCGTGGAATGGCGACAAACTTTTACCCTTAAAAATCTCCATAGGCGACAGGTAAAAAATTCTACCAGTTGCATGTTTTGCGTTACAGAGGAGGACTAGAAGTATTGCTCTTGCTCTACCGATCTTGGCGATACCTCACATGTGTGGTTTGAACACTGTTTTCATATGCGAGCGCTTCTGCACGCGAGCTCGGCGCGTTTAAAAATTTTCTTTTCCCTTATTTATTTTACCTTTTTTTTATTTTTACACTGTTTAAAAAAAAAAATGTGTTCATTTTATTCCTATTACAAGGAATATAAACATCCCTTGTAATAGAAAAAAAGCATGACAGGACCTCTTAAATCTGACGTCTTTTTGACCCCAGATCTCATATCTCATATATATACACTAAAATGCAATAAAAAGAAATAAAAAAATGTCCTTAATAAAGACCGACAATTTTGAAAAAAAAACACTATTTTACTTTTTGCTATAATAAATATCTCCCCCCCCCCCCCCCAAAAAAAGAAAAAAGTCTTCGTCCGTCAGTTAAAGTGGAGTTCCACCCACTTTTACAACTCTTCAGCATCCCTCACTAAACTGTGCACTGTAAACAAATTGGATATTTTTTTATTTTTTTTCTCAGCACCTACTGTATATCTGCTGTATTCATTTTTCACTTCCTCCTCCCTGGCTGCGGCCCATCGCATCATTTCCTGTTTGCAATGCCTTCTGGGAAGGGGCGGCAACTTCCTCTAAAACTGCCGTTGCTATGGAAACCTGACACCTATTACACTGCTTGTGCTGCACTGATCATGTGCGAGATCTACAAGGATGAGATCCAGGAAGAAATACAGTCTGGCTTCAGATGCCCACACTTAAGATGGCCACGGCCTGCTGTAAGTTTATAAAATAACAAACTACTGCTATAAACTAACAAAACAGACCTTAGTTTACAGACTAACTTTACTAGAATACATTAAGCTTGTGTATTATAGGGGTATTTTTATTTAAAAAGTATAATTTCGGCCGGAACACCACTTTAAGGTCAATATGTATTCTACATATTTTTGGTAAAAAAAAAAAAAACCCAATAAGCGTATATTGATTGGTTTGCACAAAAGTTATAGCGTCTACAAAAAAGGGAATAGATTTATGGCATTTTTTATTATAATTTTTTTTTTTTTTTTTTACTAGTAATGGCAGTGATCTGCAATTTTTAGCATGATTGCGACATTGTGGTGGACAGATCGGACACTTGACGACCAGTGACATTAATACAACGATCAGAGCTACAAATAGCCACTGATTACTGTATAAATGTCACTGGCAGGGAAGAGGTTAACACTAGGGGGTGATCAAGGGGTCATGTGTTCTAACTGTAAGGTGTTTGGGTTACCTAGGACATGACAGAGATTGCTGTTCCCAATGACTGGGAAAAGATCTCTGACATGTGACTAGAATGCAGAACTTGTTTGTCCCTGTTCTGCCTCTTTACACAGCGATTGCGGGTCGCTGGCGGACTTAGAGTCCACAGAACCCGCGGGCACACTCCCGCTAGCTTCCCTGCACAGACCGATGTACACCTACGGCGGTTTGAACAGGAGAGCTGACCTGCCGCAGTATAATGAAGGAGGCTGGTCGGAAAGAGGTTAAAGTTATCAGAATAGTTGATGATTGCACCCAAAACATTCACTCAAAACATTCACTCAATTTTGGGATGTCTCAAAACTCAAAAACCTGTTTTTGATACAAAGTTTTGTACTAGACCCCTTTCACACGGAGGCATTTTTCAGGCGTTTTAGTGCTAAAAATAGCGCCTGTAAAGTGCCTGAAAACTTCCTCTCAAGCCACCCCAGTGTGAAAGCTCGAGTGCTTTCACTATGGGCCGGTGCTCTTGCAGGACGGGAAAAAACTTCTGCAAGCAGCATCTTTGGGGCGGTGTGTACACCGCTCCCAAACCAGTCCTGCCCATTGGAATGAATGGACATCGCTTTCGAAGCTTCTTGGGGGTTAAAAGCACCCCGCTAACGCCCAAAAAGCAGCGCCAAAGCGCCACTAACGCCGGCACCGCCCCAGTGTAAAAAATAGCCTTAAAAACAGACATTTGACCAAATTATTCGAAAACCTCACTTTCTACATCTCCAGCATTAAATTGGTCATGTTTTTGTAAAATGAATATACCAAAGCAGTTAGGTGGAAATTGTACAATATTTTAGCCAGATGGACTATAAAAAAATATTTCCTGACCTGGACTGCAATATTTTAGTTAAATACAATGCTATTTTTGTTATAAAGGTAAGTGAGTTTACACGGAAGGTTAATGATCATCTTTTGTAGCATTTATATATTGCTTGTACTTGCTCTGAGGACATAAAAAGAAAATGGATAATTGGTGCATGTGATGTTACTGGTTGTTCACTTTACTCAGCAAGAAATAACACGTTATAACTTGCTTAATGGGAATAGTCTGACTTGATGGATGTCACAGAACTTTAATAAATGTTATATTTTCACATGCTTGCTGAACGCAGATATCAGACTTTACAATTTCTCTGTAAATTACATGGTAATTGTCCAGTGGTGTGGACTAAATGAGCCTTCAAATTTCATTTGCAGTAATGTAGCTTTGGGTGGTTCTGAAGACCTCTATTTTTCTGGCAATTCCCAGTTTATTCTCTAAAGTGCCATGTACTCTCATTTCTGTAGTGTTGCTATTGGTTTGTCTTTTGCAGTGTAAGTGAGCCTTGAGCAGGCAGTTGATGCAGCCTGCTTCATAATGCTCACTCCCTGTAACAAATATCCCCTGGGTGCTGCTCTCCTGCTCAGTGATGGTATGTAAAAAAAATAAGGTTTTGCTTTTTTTTTTTTTTTTTTTTTTTTTTTAACATACTGTCACCAGTCATATGGTGACACTGTACTGCACTGGTGCCAGTATGTTAAAGAAAAGCAAAGTGGGAAAATGTATTTAATTGCTTCCTTTTCCAAAGAGAAATTGTGACAAAAAAATTACAGCTTAAACTCGCCATGTCCATTACTAAAAAAAATTTGACTGTCTACTTTCCAAAATATATATATACCATAGTTTGTGACTCTATAACTTTCACACAGACTAAATAATATATATTGATTTGGGTTATTTTTTTTACCAAAGAAATGTAGAAAATACATGTTGGCCTAAACTTATAAAGAACATTTTTTTTTATTTACAAATATCTAAAACTGAAATTAAGAAAGGTGTGTTTTTGTTTTTTTTCTTTAATTACTGTATATTATTTTTTATTTCTGTATTTTTAGTTTATTCAGTGAAAAAAAAGTAGTGATTTAAATACCACCTAAAGAAAGCACTATCTGTCTAAAAGAAAATGTTAAAAATTTAATTTGGGTACAGTGTTTCATGTAATTGCCATTCAAAGGTTGACCGTGCTAAAAATCTGAAAATTGGCCTGGGCAGGAAGGGGGTGAAACTATCCGATATTATTAAAGTTTTAAAAATAGCTGATTTGTAATCTGTTCAGCTTAATTCCACATTTCTGATGTTTCTGTTGACCTGTGCGTTTGCAGTTTGCCGTAGAGAATCTTTATAGAGTGTTGTCGGAGGCTTCAACTCATGCCCGCATGTGCTCAGAAAATTGACAGCAAACTCAGTTTTTTTAAAATGTATTTATGTTTTTTTATTTAAAACATATTCAGTATGTTTAAATAGAAGTAGAATGCATCTTCTATCTTTTTTTTGTTTAGGCTCTCAAATGCAAACTTCTTTCTTCTATTATCAGACTTTCTGTTCTAGGGTGGCTACGATTGTTCTCAATGCCCCGTTTTTGTATGTGAATGTAGCCACCCTGTTCTGCTCACCTCCGAGAAGGACTACAGATCTATGTGCAGACACATATAGCTCTATGACAGTTGTATGCATACAGCACAGCATGTGATCAGATACAACGGAACTGCTTGCTCTACACTAGTAGCAGTGAGGTGCATTAATTGCAGGATAGGGAGGGTATACAGGTCAAAAAATGAGAATAAAAACAATGGTAAGAAGCTTTTTAAGGTGAATGTTTTCTTAAAACCCCTGCTTGCCAGGGTGCGGGTTCCGCACAGTTTGGAAACTCACCCACCCATGGGATCCAGTGCTGTCCAGCTGAGATCCTCTTCTCCTCTTCCACAGCTCAACGTCATCGGGAGTTGGCTCTCTCAGGTTCAGCAGACGGGCCTCCCGATGATACGCCTCTTCATCATTTTTTTTTTTTTAAATTAAAGCCTGTGCCCCTTGGTATATGTGGCATGCGCATCCCAAGAGGCACATGGAGCACAGTGCACATCATTGGCCTAGGTGAGTGTGCATGGTGGGGGTGGGGGCAGGACCCAAAATGTAAATGCAAAAAAAAAAATATTTGTGTAGCGAAGGGATGGAGAGGAGGGAACTTTGTTTTGAGGGTGAAGATCCACTGTAAACCAAACCAAAACCATAATAAAAAACGTCAAGGTATACTTTATATTTTAGAACAATTTGATGTAGAAAAAAAAAAAAATCTGAGTTTAATGCCCCTAGAAAAAGCTCAGAGTGCTCTGACCCCCCCCCCCCCCCCCCCCGCGCGCGCTCACTAGCATGCTGGACCATGAAGGGGGTGGGAGTGGCTGACTCAGGCTCTGTGGCTCGCTCAGCCTGGTGCGGGTCCAGGTATCTGGGTGGATCCCCAGCCTGAACTGGCTCTGTGACCACAGCCGACAGCGGGCTTCAGCTGTATGCTGAAAACAGGTGAAATCAAGTCAGGGGTGCAGAAAAACTTCTCTCCTGTGACCTATACAAGCTTTGGCTGTACTTCTCCTTTAAGTTAAAAACTGAGTGCAGTTCCTCCTCAAAGGAGAACTTATTTTTTTGAAAAAGTTTGTCCCTCAACCAAAGAAACCCCCTTCCACCTCCTTCACTGCCCATAGAAACTTGTATTGTAGCTTATAAGAGAGCATATAGGTTCAGTTAACTAAGTTTAAAAAAATAACTTTTTTTTTGTAACGGTTCCAATCAGTGGTAGGAGCAGAAAATGATGACAAATGGCATTAGTGCACTTCATTGCTTTCAATTTAGTAATGGATATCTATAATTTTAAATGAACTTTTAAGACGTGTCGATTTAGTTTTACTCTTAAGACTGATTTTATTCACTGGACAGCAGTAGTTGGGGGGTGGGGGGGGGGGGGGGCGGGGGGATATGTATGCAAATTCTCAGTTGTAAATCAGTAAGTATTTCTTTCAAAATGTCTTTTAGTTTTAAAGATATTATTCAAATTTATTCCTTCCATTTTAGGAGTACATAAAGTATGTTTCTGAGCCCAGAATCAAATGGACAGATCATTTTCAACAGCTTAATATGCAGTTCCCAGTGGAGCTGAGGACAGGCAGTTCCAGCCTTTTGTGTCCTATCCTTCCTATTCCCAGAAACCCCCTGGCAGTCAAGGACAAGGTTGCAGACAGTGGCGGGAGCTCCACAGGGGGTAAATCCACTAACTCGCCAGTTAGGACAAAAGGGCCTCCAGGAACAAAGCTTTATTAATCACATATGTGCTGGGTCACCTCTGAAGGCCAAGTTGCTTCTGTTTCAGGTCACCGGATTTTATTAAATGTGTTGTGTCCTTTCCAGTACAAATGTAACTGTGAGTAAGTTTTTATTTTGTAAGGGGAGAACATATTTGTGATATCTATGAGATAACAGATTTAATTGTCTTGATTTAATGAAAATAATTTGTGATACATGAGCCACAATAAGTTTGTTATTTTGTCCTTCTCTGGATTGCTGTTTCACTATAGTTGATAACCTAAAATCTGCCGGACTTTAGATTTGGAACTTGTTTCAAATCTTTACGTCGTAACTTCCCCGGACCCAGTTCCTATTTAAAAGTTCGATCGTCTGTATGCTAGTCCGACGGACGAAAACCGACGCTAGGGCAGCTATTGGCTACTGGCTATGAACTTCCTTATTTTAGTCCGGTCGTATGTCATCACGTATTAATTCGTCAGACTTTGGTGTGATCGTGTGTAGGCAAGTCCGTTCGTTGGAAAAGTCAGTTGGAAGGCCGCCGAAAGTCCATCGGACCATTCCGGTTGAAAAGTCCGCTCGTGTGTACGTGGCAGAGGTTCCAAGATTGTAGGAAACCAGAAGTGAGTGAAATATGTAGGTTGGCCTCATCTGAAAAAAGCTAGTTGCAGGGCTTTATCTGGCTTTTAGCCACAGACTCAATACAAGCATACAGATAATTTAAAGCTAGCCATAAAGTACATGGATAGAAATTTGGTTGGTTCAGCAAGAACCAAGCAGCAAGTTCACGAGAAGTCAATCTATTAATAGATTTTTCTTGAACAGGACTGCTGGAAAAATTCAGCCAATAGCACTGATTAGTGTTATCTGACAGTGGGGAAGATTCCCCACTGTCAGATAACGCTAATCAGTGCTATTGGCTGCAGCGCTAATCGAACTGAATTTTTGCATCCATACCAAATGTGTTGATGGGGGCATTGAGACGTGTTTTTTTTTTTTTTCCCCTGACTCCGCTGGCTGAGTTAAAAAAACGAAACAAAATTTGACCCATGTTTGGCTAGCTTAAAAGGAAACTTCACCTTAAAGGAAAAGTTTTGCTCTTCTGCCACCCTCCTCCTTTAGATTTGACACTTTTTTTTTGGGAGGGGGGGGGTACTTGATTTTGACGGGTACTTGATTTTGACAGGTACCCACTTTTCCACTTCCAGCCGCGTTGCCGCAGTGTTTGGAGTGAAAGTTTGGCCCCCGCCGCCTTCTGGGACACATCACAGGAACCATTCACAAAGTGCAAAATGTCTCATGCATGGGCAGTTGGCAGTCGGCTGTGAAACCGCAAGGCTTCGCTGCCAGTTTCCCTTAGGCCAGCGCCTCACCCGAAGCTGATTAAGAATCTGGTCGGGTGAGGACAGCTCTGGATCCCTGGACAGGTAAGTGTCCTCATATTAAAAGTCAGCAGCTACAGTATTTCTAGCTGCTTACTTTTATTTATTTGTTTATTTTTTTTAGATTGTGGTGGTGGTGGGGGGGGTATCCATTTTAAAAGATAATGGTAACCTTCAAATACAGAGGCAGCACCTGTGACTTGTGGGTTTCGACACCTGTTTATTGGTCCCAAGGTGTCGCATAAATGCTGTACATTCATTTGTAAAATGTTGCCGAATATCATTTAGCAGAATATACGATACGTGAAACATGCTAATTGACATTTAGACCACTTACAAAGGTTGAACACTAGTTTAATTAGCTGTTAGGATCTTGTTAAACTCAGCATGGTAGATGGTTGTTGTGAAAGTCTGAATTAGGACAGCAGGTGGTGCTGGAAACATCTATATAGCGGGAGAGAGCTCTATTATTTTCTGACCTATAATAAAATCATTGTGTGCATTCAGAAGTAACGGCATGGTATGTAACACTTGCTTTTATAAAAAAAATAAAAATTCTGGTTGTATGAAATGAGATAAAAAAAAGGTTAAATTGGTATAACATTTGCTGAATGTCATACAGATTGCACCTCATTTTTTAGTTGATGTCTGAGGGAAGAATCTGCCTTTTTAACTTTTATATGTTTGTGTTGGTAGCTGTAATTGAGAAGCCGTTGCTTTGGACAACAAAACCTATTTTTGTATTCAGTTGTGAAGGCCTATAGCGTCTGTGAGATCTGTATTGCCAATAAGAGACAGTTATAAGGAGACTCCTGTGATTGGTGTCTGAATGAATAGCCGCCTATGTTGCACATGGCAACCAGATTCCAGATGTCTGAATAACAGTTGCCTTTTGCTGTCCCCAGCCACTAATTGGAGTCAGATTTTCAGATACCATCTGACAGTTGGAATATGAAAGTTTGAATCAGATTGGTAGGCCAGCACAGACAGTAATGGTACAAGGCACATTTCAGACTGCGGTCCACTTTTTTGTTGTCAGGCCTACACAATGACAAAACTTGACAGTCAGAATCTTATTGCTGTGAGCAACTGAGCCTTATTTATACTGTCAGTGTGACCCCATAGCAATTAATCCAATGCAAACTTTTTATTCCCGTACTGTCATTTTTTAGAGCACAGTTGAATCCGTGTGGTTGATATGAGGCTCTGACTATGACACACTCCTTCAAACAATTCCATGTACAGGGCCCAAATATACGGTAATTCATGGATTGGCAAAACTGATTTTCTACAACCAGTGCAGATTTCATGAACACTTTTCCTCCCAGTGACCTGTTTTAACTGAATGGACCTCTGACCCGACTTTATACACGAAGTTGCTAGTCTCTTTGGCAAGCAAAGGTGCTGAGGTTTGCCTTCCTTTTTTTTTTTTTTTTTTTTTTTGGTCCAATTCCTGAATAATCATTTTGGAAAGACTGATGTAAAACTATATATGAGCAAATCTTTAACGCGCATAAATTATTTAAAGACATGTCATAGGCCCCTTTACATCTTGAATCAGAGGTTATAAGAGGAGGAATGATCTATATATCAATTCAGTTGTGAACGCTGGAACATAAAGGGAGTTCATTTTAAAAAGCCTTAGGCCTCTTGCACACTGCAGCTTAAAGCTCAGTACAGCTTTTTTTTTTTCTGCGCTAAATCACAGCCCATTAATTGTAATGTGCCTATGCACACAGGCGTGTAAACAAGCGCCCAGCATTCTTCAGTAAAAAAAAAAAAATCTGTTGTTTTGGTCAGTAATTTACGCCTCATGCGTGCAACTGCTCATTTACATGTTGTACAGAAGGAGAAAGCGAAAGTAAGTTTTTGCACGAATGCTTATACACAAAAATGCTCGTAAATATGCGCAAATACATAAAAAAAAGTCTGAAAAAGTAGATATTCAAACAGGAGTATCATGTGCAAGAGGCTTTAAGGTTGTTGTAAACCTCAGACATGAAATATGAGCAAAGCATATCCCTCTATAGTGTCTACTTGTATCAATCCAGAGCACTAAAGCCTGGTACACACGATCAGATTGTTGGCCAACAAAGCGTCAGACTTTTGTCCGAAGGGTGTGTGCCAGGAACTTGTCTTGCATATAAACATTACACAATTGTCGGCCAACAAACACGAACGTAGTGACATACTACGAGCGCCACCCTTTGGGCATCTAATGTTGTATTTGGTGAGCATTGTTTCCGAGCATGCGTGTTTGTACTTTAAACTTTTGTGTGACGGACTTGTTTACAGGCGATAGAAAAATCTGACAACAGTCCGTTGTCCGCCGAAAATTTACTAGCCTGCCATCCAACATTTGTTGGCGAAAGTTGGACAACAATTGTCTGATGGAGCGTACTGACGGTCGTATTTTAGGCCAACAGTCTGTCATTACACAATTCCCTGACGAAAATCTGATTGTGTGTACGAGCCTTTAGTGTCATTTCTGTCTGCTGCTTTGCCCTTCTTCTTTCAGCATGAATCACTTCTGACAAGTTTTTCTGAGACACAGAGAAAAATGGTGACGGGGAGGGATCTCCAGCAGATTGACAGCCTCAGCTCTGTTCCTTCTTTGTGGAGAGGGGTGTGTGTCTCTCTTCCCTCCAATCGGCTCTCAGAGCTCTCCTCACTGAGCTCTGCAGAGTAACTTTAGCTTTCTGCCCCCTTGTTTTCCGAACTCTCAAGCAAGCTACAGTGCCTTGAAAAAGTCTTCATACCCCTTGAAATCCTCCATTTTGTTATGTTACAACCAAAAACGTAAATGTATTTTATGTGATAGACCAACACAAAGTGGCACATAATTGTAAAGTGGAAGAATAATGGTAAATGGTTTTACAATTTTTTTTTTTACAAATATCTGAAAAGTGTGGCATGCATTCAGCCCCCTTTACTCTGATACCCCTAACTAAAATCTAGTGGAACCAATTGCCTTCAGAAGTTGCCTAATTAGCAAATAGAGTCCACCTGTGTGTAATTTATTCTCCGTTTAGATACAGCTTTTCTGTGAAGCCCTCGGAGGTTTGTTAGAGAACCTTAGTGAACAAACCGTATCATGAAGGAAAATGAACACACCAGACAGGTCAGGGATAAAGTTGTGGAGAAGTTTAAAGCAGGGTTAGGTTCATAAAAAAAATATCCCAAGCTTTCAACATTTCACGGATCACTGTTCAATCCATCATCCAAAAATGGAAAGAGTATGGCACAACTGCAAACCTACCAAGACATGGCTGTCCACCTAAACTGACAGACCGTGCAAGGAGAGCATTAATCAGAGAAGCAGCCAAGAGGCCCATGGTAACTCTGGAGGAGCTGCAGAGATCCACAGCTCAGGTGGGAGAATCTGTCCACATATTAGTCGTGCACTCCACAAATCTGGAGTTCTTTATGGAAGGGTGGCAAGAAGAAAACCATTGTTGAAAGAAAGCCATAAGAAGTCCCGTTTGCAATTTGCAAGAAGCCGTGGGGGATTCAGCAAATATGTGGAAGAAGGTGCTTTGGTCAGATGAGACCAAAATTTTACTTTTTGGCCTAAAGGAAAAACGCTAAGTGTGGCGGAAAACTAGCAGTGCACATCACCCTGAACACACCACCCCAACCGTGAAACATGGTGATGGCAGCATCATGTTGTGGGAATGCTTTTCTTCAGCAGCGACAGGGAAGCTGGCCAGAGTTTGTGGGAAGATGGATGGAGCTAAATACAGGGCAATCTTAGAAGAAAACCTGTAGAGTGTGCAAATGACTTGAGCCTGGGGCAGAGGTTCACCTTCCAGCAGGACAACGACCCTAAACATACAGCCAGAGCTACAATGGAATGGTTTCGATCAAAGCATATTCATGTGTTAGAATGGCCCAGTCAAAGTCCAGACCTAAATCCAATTGAGAATCTGTGACAAGACTTGAAAATTGCTGTTCACAGAGCTCTCTATCCAATCGGACATAGCTTGAGTTATTTGCAAAGAAGAATGGGCAAAAATGTCACTCTAGATGTGCAAAGCTGGTAGAGACATCCCCAAAAAGACTTGGAGCTGTAATTGCAGCGAAAGGTGGTTCTAAAGTATTGATACGGGGCTACATACAAATGCACGCCACACTTTATATTTATTTGTAAAAAATGTTGTAAACTATTTATCATTTTCCTTCCACTTCACAAGTCGTTTACCAAATTTAGAACATTATGGGGCGTTTGCGGGAAATTCGAGCGGAACGCCCCATAATGAACTGCGAGACCGTCAATGCACTGCGAGATCGCAGTGTATTGACGGCTGCTGATTTGGCCAAAGCATGCACCTGACCTGCATGCTTTGGCCAGTCACAGCATGCTCTAATGTGAGAGCCATGATTGGCCAAAGGCACGGTGCCTTTGGCCAATCATGGCTCAGGGGTCTGAGTCCACGCCCCACACTATGAAAGACTGCTTACATAGCGGCCGTACATAGTGAAATGAATGAGAGCCGCAAAATGATATTTGTAAAGGAAAAAATGTCATTTAAAACAGCTCACTGCTGTAATGTATTGTCGGCAATATACATAAAAATCATTTTTAAAAAATGACGCGAGTTGTCCCCCCCAGTCCATTACCAGTCCCTTTGGGTCTGGTATGGATATTAAGGGGGACCCTGCACCATAATAAAAAAATCAAATGGCGTGGGGGTCCCTCCCAAAATCCATACCAGACCCTTATTGGAGCACACAACCTGGCAGGCCGCAGGAAGAGGGGGGGTGGAGACGAGAGGGCGCCTCCCCCTTCTGAACTGTACCAGGCCACATGCCCTCAACATAAGGAAGTGTGCTTTGGGGTCCCCCCCCCCCTTTTCCATGTTGATGGTGACAAGGGCCCCATCCCCACAACCTATGCCGGGTGGTTGTTGGGGTCTGCAGTCAGGGAGTTTATCGCAATCTGGAAACCCCCAGATCTCGCCCAACCCATGAGAATGGATATCGGGTGCATTGTACCCCTACACATTCATCAAAAAAAGTGTCGAAAAAGTAAAAATTACAGCAGACAGTTTGGGACAATTCCTTTTATTAAGAAAAAAAAAAAAAAAGTCCCTCAATGTCCATTCATCTTCAGTCACAGTGCCGACTCTCCAGAGAAAAAAAAATATGGCCAATCCTTTTTGGGATGACAGCTGTTATATAGCTGACGTAAAACGGGTGACCCTGCCCCCACTGACGTTACGTGATGTCAGAAGGGGGCGGGGAAACCTGATTGCGTCACTGAATGACCCCACCCTTAGCCATATAATAGCTGTCAGCGCAAAAAAGGCTGCTCCCATCGAGGCAGAGTTTTTCCATGTTTTTTATTTTTTATTTTTCTTGGGTTGTCGGTGCAGTGATTAAAAATGGATTTACATCACGGGACGTTTTTTTGTCTGTTTAAATAAAGGAATTGCCAAAAACTGTCTGCTGTCATTTTTACTTTTTTGACACTTTTTTTGGAGAATGTGTAGGGGTGCAATGTACCCGATACCCATTCACATGGGTGAGGGGCTGGGATCTGGGGTCCCCTTGTTAAAGGGGGCTTCCAGATTCCGATAAGCCCCCCCGCCCGCCGACCCCCACAACCAATGACCAAGGGTTGTGGGGATGAGGCCCTTGTCCCCATCAACATAAGGACAAGGGTTTTTGGGGGGACCCCAAAGCACCCTCCTCATGTGGCCTGGTACGGTTCAGGGAGGGGGCACTCTCTCGTCCCGTCCCCCCCTTTCCTGTGGCCTGCCAGATTGCGTGCTCGGATAAGAGTCTGGTATGGATCTTGGGGGGGGGGGCCACACTTTTTTTTTTTTCTTAATTTTGGCGCGGGGTTTCCCTTAAAATCCATACCAGACCTGAAGCGCCGTTTGAATGATTTTTATGACTATTATGATTTTCGACTAGATCGCCGGGATCCGACAATACATTACAGCCACGAGCAGTTTTAAATGACATTTTGTCAGCTCTGGTGATCCATCACAGCTTACTACACCCCCCTGTACTTTGCCAGCTTTGTGAGTGCATGTTAATCATTTAATAAACATATATGCTTTTATTAATACTCTAATGTTGTTTTGCGCTGTGGTTTTCTCTCCTTGTTTATATAGATTGTCTTGCCCACAGACAGTAATAATAAATTGACCATGGATGTAACTCAGCCTTATTCTTTTAAGAACCAAAAAAATATTTTTTGCTGGGGTTCTATATTAGGTCTTAAGCAAAATCAGTTTTTTTACCATTTTTTTTTTTTTAACTTGATACTTGTATGGCTTTTTGCTATTTTGTCATTACTATGTCTCCTGGCTTTAGATTCTCCGCAGTAATACCTCACATTATTGTGCTCTTTCTGCACTGTGGCCAGGAATGTTTTTCTGCAGCTCCATTAGTTGACAACCATCTACCCTCACCTCCTAAATCACCATAACATATGCCCCTATTACCCTGCTGTGGAAGTGGTGAAAGAATACCGGCAACCTCCATCCAATGTGCTGTAACCAGCGTACACTGTGGTGGATTCAAGCTACTTTTATTCCTGTCCAGACCTTCCCCTCCCTTATTCTTCCTCACACCCTGAGCTGCTACTAAATCAGCCTTGCTGCAATGATGTGTCATTGTAAGCTAATGGAGCATTTCAGCCAGGCCACTGAGGGAGGAGAAATGTTACATAAAAATAAAGACCACGGACGATGGCTAACAGACAATTATGTTGTGTAGCATTGACCTTCAGGGAACTTCAAAACACCAGGGATGTAACTCTGTCAGCACTTTGATTGACTTGGCACTATACACAAATCTAATGTGATCAGTGCTGAAGCGCTAACTACTTGTGTAAAATGACTTCATCTGCCTGAAGCTGGTAACTAGTCACTCCCCCAAGTTTCAAAGGATAGCGTGTATATTTTAAAAATATTTTATATTATTATTATATTATATTATTTTGTTTTCCCTTTCATGTTTAAATTAATGCTAAGGCTGGCCATACATTATACAATTTTGCTTTAGATTTACCAAAACCATATAATATGAAGGCAAACCTAAACACTTTCAATTTGTATGCAGTCATACAGGCCCTTGCACTACATTAGTTGAAGTGAAATCCTAAAGGAAATTGAACGAGAAAATTGTATAATGTATGGTTAGCTTTAAAGAGAAGTATGGGATTGTATTTTATTTTTGAATCATACTTGCCTATGTGGATGCAGCATAGGTCCCTGCCAGCAATAAGACTTAGAACCGAGCGATCAAACACCACTGATCACTCAGTTCTCAAAGCTCCCTGAGCAGAGAGCCGGTGACTGTCACCAGCTTTCTGCTCTGCCAAACCCCCCCCGCCGCCTGGAGTGCTGGGCTGTGGAGGGGGCGGAAGCGGCCCGCTCAGGCTCTCAGTGGCTTGCTGAGAGCCTGAGCCAGGTGTCGGTCCTTATGGTCGGAATCTTTCCAGAGCGTGGATTCAACCCGCTGTCTGCTGAAAATTGGTTACAGGAGTGCAAAACAAACTGCACCCCTGTGATCCATAGGAGAAGTATAGGCAAACAAGCTTTGGCTGTACTTCTCCTTTAAGCTCCAGATAAATAGACAATAGTAATGCATTTATCTGACAACCTGTCCAGTCTTATGAATCACATACCTCAGGCAGATCATGAAGACAGGACACAGTGCAACTAAGCAGCACGCATCTTTGACAAGTACCCACTCCCAGACTGCCAAATAAATAATGAAGGGCCAGCAACATGTTAGGTCACTCCAGTATCTCTATATAAATATATATTTAATCATTTTTAATTTTTTTTATTTGTATCTATTTGGAGTTTGGTTTTAAGTAAATCTGTCATAAACTTGGATTTGCCAAACTGGACTTTGGCTGAAAACATTCAAAAGCAGAAATTATCTTTAGAGAAAGCTGCATGACGAGTAGATCCAGACATAAAAGCAGCTGAATGTGTGCAAAACTCTTTTCCTGTAAAAGTTGGGTTTGGCTCCATCCTGCCAGAGCTTTGGGGAGTAAAGTGGCACTATGAAAATAGTGTGCCACTTTAGATGGTATACAGCTTCACTGTTACTTTGCCATAAATAATTACATATGTACATTAGTTGACTAGTAAACAAAGGGTGTTTTAGTTGTAGTTGAACAATGTAGGTAGGGAGATGCTGGATACGAAAGCAGTTGGTTAATGTGGTTTGGTTGTAGAGTTTGTGATGTATAGCTCAGCAACTCTTACTAGGCATCCCTTTTAAAAATGCAAGGGCCTCTAAAAGGTGCCCTGAAGGGAATCTAGGAGTTGTAGAAGAAACGAGAGTCACAGTAAGCAATACCTGTCAGCAGTTTTCCTCTGAGCTTTTCTGGTTATTTATTGCTTTGATACAGCATTCTCTCCCAAACTCAAACTTTTTCCTTTCTTTAATCTTTTCAGGCATAAGGCCCCTTTCACACTTGGGCAGTAGGGGGCGTCGGCGGTAAAACAGCGCTATTTTTAGCGCTGTTTTACCGCGGTATTCTGGCCGCTAGCGGTGCGGTTTTAACCCCCCGCTGGCGGCCGAAAAAGGGTTAAAACCACCCGTACAGCACGGCTATAGCCGTGGTATTACCGCGGTATAGCCGCGCTGTCCCTTTGATTTCAATGGGCAGGAGCGGTGAATACACCGCTCCTTCCCCGCTCCAAAGATGCGGCTTGCAGGAGATTTTTTCTTCTCCAGCCAGCACACCGCTTCAGTGTGAAAGCCCTCGGGCATTCACACTGAACAAACAGCGGAGGCTGTTTAGGGGCGGTTTGCAGGCGCTATTTTTAGCGCAATAACGCCTGCAAACCGCCCCAGTGTGAAAGGGGTCTTAGAGTCTTCTAAAATGAAGCTTACCTTCAATTTAGGCGGCCAATATTTTATTTTTAGTTTCACTTTAGCTTTGATCTTTGCTATGTTGTCTCTATTACAAACCATCTTTATGCATGCAAAAATAGCTGCTGGAATAACCTAAATGGGAGAGTGCAAATTTTGGTGCAGCTGTGCATGGTAGCCATTCAGCTTGTTCAATTAAGCTTTGACTAAATAAATCTGGAAGCTGTACAGAGCTGCACCAGATTTTGCACACTCCAGTTTTAGTAAATTAGCCCCTGTAGCTCACTAAAGATGAAGTGAATTTCAGCCGTACTCTGACCACGTTGGTGGCCTTGTTGGCATCTGACCAAAACTAAAGGAGGCAGGTGTAAAATTGTTGGCCATACAGTGACTGCACTCAATCAGATGCAGCCACTGTTTCTGTATTCTGACAGCTGTGGGTGCCCACTGTCAAAACAATAGCTGTCATTCTAGCTTCTTCCTCCTGCCTCCATGGGGCTGTAGAAGAGAAATCTTAGGTGTATGGCTTCTTCTAAATGCTTTTGTGGAGAGGAAGTCCTGACTGGAAGGTAGGTTTAGTACACCGTACTGCTATACCCATATGGGGCAGCATAGTGTGCTTTTTTGTAGCTGAACTTACACTTTAAATAGATGATTTTAAACCTATGTGGCTTAAAGTTAATGTGTCACAAATCTAGACAATTGAGGCTACAACCCGCCATACAAGCATTTTAAATATATTTAATGTTGACCCCCATTCATTTGGAACAGGGGTCTCAACTAAACAAAGGGCCAGTTTACTGTCTTTCAACTTTAGGGGGGCCAGACTGTGGCCAGTGGAGGAAAAAGTCTTGGCGTTTGTGAGAGTGAGCAATACCCTATCATTGGTATTGGGAGTAATAGTGCTCTCTCTTTGGCATCAGTAGGAGGAATAGGACCCCATCATTGGTGTCAGTGGAGGGAATAGTGCCCCATCATTGGTATCAGTGGGAGGAATCACAATTTGTTAGTACAGCCACAAAATGGCACATTTTTGCCCACATAGACTTTTAAATAGGAACCCTTGAAAATTGTGCATTAACATGCATTTTTTTCAGGGGTTCCGATTAGTTTATGGGGCCAAAATGTGGCCTTCTGCACCAAAATGCAGTTTACTGTTTTACCCGACAAGCGACACAACGATTG
This sequence comes from Lithobates septentrionalis, assembly GCA_037952835.1. Classification (NCBI taxonomy): domain Eukaryota; kingdom Metazoa; phylum Chordata; class Amphibia; order Anura; family Ranidae; genus Lithobates; species Lithobates septentrionalis. The sequence continues at coordinate 1,828,411 of JBBDGP010000524.1, read as the reverse complement.
GGTGTAAACAGGTTAGTTGAAACTAATGGGGTTCATCCCATTGGGATCCCATTGAATTCAGATGATTGGCAATAGTGCGACAATGCTAAGGTGTGAATGGCGGCTAAAAGAAGAGCTTGGTACTGCCTTCCTTCCCTCTACGACTTCCTTTTTTGGTCATTGAAGATATTGATTGCTAGGATGAGCAATAACGGATCCTTGAAAGAGAGAAGGGTAGGGTGCCTTTAGCTGCCTATATATAACTGCAGGTACCTTCTGACTGCATAGAGTAAGGCAGTATTCTGGCGCAAAATCAATAGCTGAATGGGCATGCAGATAGTCACATGATGAAGACAGGCAGTTCATATGGTTTATACATAAAGTATGTGCTTAAGCTGTCCAGTGGTTGAACTTCTTGTGAAATGAGGTTGATAGAAGTAAGTTAAAAGCACCAGCAATCCCAAGAGTAAGCCAGCTCTGAATGAGAAAGGAGGGGAAGAGAGAAGGAAGTGCCAGCTCAGTGTAGAGGTTGAACATTCCATTTGATTAAAAGTTAAAATGCACTTACACAAGTAAGTAAATATCAGGCTCAAATGATTGCAGTGGGAAGGAGAGATTCTGTCCCAGAAGGTCCTTTGGTCTGTCACCGTCTGCCGGTATGTTTTATCTTCTAGCAGGCTCCATAGGCATCCTGTGGCCACCAGGAAGTGGAACCAGTGTGGAACGTTGGCGGAAATTACATCACCGGATGGATTGGGAGATACAGGAAGAGAAAGAAAATCAGTACAGGCTAGGAGCCCCGAGCGCGGGCCTGTACTCTCTCTCTGTCTCTTCCTGTATCTGCCAGTCCATCTGGTGACGTCATTTCCGCCTGCGTTCCATACTGGTTTCACTTCCTGGTGGCCACAGGATGCCTATGGAGCCTGCTATAAGATGAAACAGACCCGCGGAGGGTGACAGACTTCTGGGACAGAACAGTCCCACTGCAATCATTTGAGCCTGATATTTACTTGTGTAAGTGCATTTTAACTTTTAATTAAATGGAATGTTAAACCTCTACAGTGAGCTGGTGCTTCCTTTTCTCTCCCCCTAACTTCTGAGTGCAATGCTTTCATCTTTTGTTCAGTTTAAATATGCCAGATTTATGAGTAGTTCACTTCCTATATTAGATTTCAAATCTGGTTTTAGGTTATCTACATTACTGAGATTGCCTCCTTTAATATACTTAAGTGTCCATTGTCTCTGGACACTAGAACACATCCCGCAGGTAGGCTGTAGCTGATGAGTGTGATTAGCATAGCCCAGTGCTGCCTCCATGATCTAAACTTTCTCAGATGTGTTTGGTCTGATGAGTTCCTGAAATTTATTTCATACATATGTATAAATTCAAGACTATCCTTTTTTTCCCTCATACACTTCAGACTTAGTTATCCTTTTATATATTCCCATATTGCCTACTCACACACATTACAGGCAGAGGGGATATAAATCTTCAGCAATCTGAAGCTGATTTTTGCTGCAAGACAAACTCTTTTTCATATGAACTGTCTTCACAGAGCGCTGCTGAATCAGCCTCCTCATCTGTAAGGACAGTGAGTGGGAGGGAGAGCAAGGAATCGGGAATGTACAGCAGCCTCTCCGCTAAACTAAATGAAAGCATGTGAGACATTAACATTAAATGAACTCATTTTGAATGTAGAATAGCTTTTCTGATATATTGGTTTGTGGAGAAACTTTTTTTTTTTTAATGAAGAAATTGCATAACTACTTATACAGTATATCTTGCATAAAACCTGATCTCTCCTGGACAATGTGAATCCACAAAATATTGAGTGGAAATGTGATACAAGTAAATGTACCTGTATAATTTAGTGTTTTATTTTTTTGCTAAGATGTAGATCTTAAAGGAGTTGTAAAGATATAAAGCCTTCTGTGTGCAGCAGCCGCCCCAGCACCCGCTAATACTTACCTGAGCCCCCTCTCTGTCCAGCGATGTCCATTAGTGCCTCAGCTGTCCGAGACTCTGAGACTGGCTGAGACACAGCAGTGGCACCATTGACTCCCACTGCTGTTAATCAACCTCAGCCAATCTGAAAAGAGGGGCTGGGGCGGGCTACAGCTCCGTGTCTGATTGGACACGGGGAGCTGTGACTCGGCTCGGGTGCCCCCCATAGCAAGCTGCTTGATGTGGGGGGCACTCGACAGGAGGGAGGGACCTGAGAAGAGGAGGACCTGGGCTGCTCTGTGCAAAACCATTACACAGAGGAGGTAATAGTTTTGTTATTTTTATTGGAAAAAAAAAAGACACTACTTAGTTTAAAGTACTTTAAAGAAATCATCCTGTATTGATCAAGGATGCAGTATAGTTCTATATTTACATAATCCAAAGTGTACCTGTCTGCATTCTGAGAACTGTTTATAAAAATTAGGGATTAGAAAAAGGGTGCAAAAATGGATACATAGCCTAGAGTGACCAGCCAGATATTTCTTTTGTTATATTTGCAAGGTAAATAACTGTGTAATGGGCACTACTGGCAACATTTATTTATTTATTTTTTACTGTTTTTTTTTAATTTATTTTTTTACTGGTTTTAATAAATGGCACCCTGTCTACTGTTTTTGTTTTGTAAAAACACTCTTGTACATGTGAGCCCACATCATTAGTCTGCTACTGATAACTAGTTTAGGAAGGTCTTGCTCCATGGCCGCTATTCTTGCTTTGGTACTTAGTCATTGAACCTGAAGAACCAATTTTTGCGTATTGATGCACATGCTTGTTCCAGCTTAGTAACTTACTGGGAAATGAGGATGTGTCTCCACTACCCATTCTTGCCCTGTAGTTAGTAGGCTGAATATAATAAAATTTTACATTATGAATGCAAGCTGTTCAATTAACGCTATCAATAAATTTCCCACTACCAAATATTGAGATCCAATGTAATGTTACCTATAAAGTCCTTTTAACACGAGTTACAAATGTTGCAAGATAAGGAAATCCATCCTTTTGTGCCACAATTCAAAGCTCTCTTCATTTATCCAGTGACTATTCACTTGTACCAAATTACTTCATCCAAATAAGTGCTGACCCCCCCCCCCCCCCCCCCCCCCCGCCATCTCAAGTTGGAAAGCCACTCGCCCCACTTACTGACTTACTGACTTTTCTGTCTAAGCAAAGGCTAAAGCCTTGTACACACTTTTCTTTTTCCCATTCAATCCAGCGGGCTGAACGAAAAAAAAACCTGAATCACTCGGGAGGAGCCGCTGTACTAACTAATCGGATGCCGATCAGCAGACCTTTTTTGGTCATGCTCCTTCGACAGAAGCCAGCCGCCATCCACACGGGCAGAATGTCGACTGGTTTCTATTGACCTGGCCAATGCCACCCGATATTCGGCCCGTGTGTACGACCCTTAATAGTGCCTCATTAATCCACTATGCCCTATACCCCCAGAATTTTCTTGCTTCACTTCTAATTGTACTTCTCCAGGATTCAGATGACTGTATGAATCCAAAAAAAAGCAGAGACCACCAGTAGTTTAAAGCCATTTTTTTTTTGTTGTTTACAACAAATAAAAATAAAATAAATATCTCACATTAAACATGTATAACACAGCACCATGTATCGGGCATGTAGACAAAGGGCAGTCACTGCTCTCCATCCAATGTTATGTTAGCTGAATTGGCCCAAAGTGTAGTTCACTGGGGCCCCGTGTTACAGCCCTGCCCCCTTTCTGATGTCACAAGGCTCCACCTTCTCCGTGGAATCTTTACTAGAATTTCTACTGTGTCCGGGTGTCTTGGAAGGTAAGTAGAGCATCTTGGCAAAACTTGCTTAAGCCAGGGCTTTCAGTATGATTTTCATGAAGATTGTGTACTTTGTGAGAAGTAAAGCAAGGACCTCCATTTTGAAAGGCAGCATTGCTTGTCATTGTGCTACTCTTATAGGGCGTACACACGGTCGGACTTTGTTTGGACATTCCGACAACAAAATCCTAAGATTTTTTCCAACGGATGTTGGCTCAAACTTGTCTTGCATACACACGGTCGCACAAAGTTGTCGGAAAATCCGATTGTTCTAAACGCGGTGACGTAAAACACGTACGTCGGGACTATAAACGGGGCAGTGGCCAATAGCTTTCATCTCTATTTATTCTGAGCATGCGTGGCACTTTGTCCGTCAGATTTGTGTACACACGATCGGAATTTCCGACAACGGATTTTGTTGTCGGAAAATTTTATCTCCTGCTCCTGATTTTGTGTGTCGGAAAATCCGATGGAAAATGTCCGATGGAGCCCACACACGGTCGGAATTTTCGACAACACGCTCCGATCGGACATTTTCCATCGCAAAATCCGACCGTGTGTACGGGGCATAACAGTTCACATTAATGTTTTGTGTATTCATTCTTAGTCTTTTTTATTTTATAACACCAAATTCTATTTTTTTTGCAGCATAGAGTTTGACCGAGACTGTGATTACTTTGCCATTGCTGGTGTGACTAAGAAGATTAAAGTGTACGAGTATGGTACGGTTATCCAAGACGCTGTAGACATTCATTATCCAGAGAATGAAATGACCTGTAATTCTAAAATCAGGTAGGAGACATTTTTGTTAATGTGATATTTAATGTTTTTTTCCCTTTTAAATTGAATGCTGTAATAGTTTGACATTTTTCTACAAATAGTTGTAAGATAACTTGCTGGGAAGTACAATATTCATTTTAAGGCAACAGTATGCTGCCACACATTAGAGCAGGGGTCTCCAAGCTTTCTAAACAAAGGGGCAGTTTGCTATCCTTCAGGCTTTTTTGGGGGGGGGGGGCAGCAGACTGTGGCTGGTGGGAGTAGAAAATGCCTAGCTGTTAATGGGAATAAGCAATACCCCATCAGTGGTTTTAGAGGGTGTAATAGTGCCCCGTTGTTGGTGTCATTGGGAGGAATGGCCTCCTTGGGAGGAATAGTGCCCCAAAGGCAACCAAACTATGGTATCCAGCCCCCAGGCCACAGTCTGGAGACTACTGCACTAGAGCATCGTTACCAGATAGTGGCTCCCTAATTAAATGTATATTTTGTGACATTAATCCACTTATTATGCATATTTGTGGTGTTAATAGACACTGTGGGACTAAATCACCCTCTGGCTACTGATGATATGAATCCAGTCCCAGCTGGGTGGCTAGTCCAGCAGCAAAAATGCCCTAATTGGCTCTGCTCCTTTAGAACTCGTATACAATGGAGGGCAGTAAAAACAGACAGCTGAGCCACAGTTTCTTCTGAGGGAGACCTTTTCAGCGGCTCAGGGCTGTACACATGCTGCCACTACCACGATGCTTTGCTTCATTGCTGCAGCCATACCCCTGTCACATTTGATAGCCAGTGCCTCCACCAAGCACAACTAATTCAAGTGAATGGGCCAGCGGAGCAACTGTGTGTAATGCCCATAGTTACAGTGCAGTGGTTTGGGATTTTCAAGGTTAAAACAGGTGGCCAGGAGGCAAATTCTCAACTCACAGCTGCTTGGTCTCTGGATTGCTTCAGTGAGTGGCAAAGGCTGCCTCTTGTAAATGAGCCCCTAAAATTAGAGGACCTGCAGGGCTTCCTTGTAATATTTACAGCAGATGGGCAAGCCTAAGAAGTTAATTGCTGCTAGTGTTTTTATTATTATTCTTATTAATCTGGTTATGTTAAATTCGGTATTTACATGTTTTTGACTGCTTCAGTAACGCCCTGTAATGTAATTTGTAGAGTGAATATTTATCTGTTGCAAAAAAGAATTCCCCCAGTAGTTTAGTTGAGCTGAAATAACTTTGTCTGGAAATCATGTCTGTGTTTAATTAATGTGTCTATAGATCGGTCCAGGCTTATTATGTACAGTCCCAGCAAGCTGCTGCCTATTTGTGTGTCTCTAGCTGCACTGAGGACACTTTCCACAATCCGCTCTGTCTCCTTTTCAAATCAGAGTGTGATACATGTCTGCTCCCGTCAATGCTGCACTGAGCTCGCTGAGCACTAATCTGCAGTATGCCAGCTGTGTCCCCCAGCCCTGACTGCCTCCTCTGTACCAGCAGTGTACTTGGAGCGTAGCCACATACCAGCTGGATCGCCCATTCTTCTCACCTGCTTCCTGAACACATCCATCGCCTGTCTCCTTCCAATCTGTATTCACAGAATGGACCTTTGGGAAATGCACTTCATTTTCATTTACTGTGGCGTTCCTCCAGCTCTTTTTGCAGACACATAAGTTTAGCAAGATTCCATATATAGTAGACTGTGTCAGTATTTGTGGATCTTTGTTTTTTAAATTCAAAATCACCTTGGTGTATATTGCCTGTTAATCATTCCAAAGATCGTGGGATCTGCAGCCGATTCAGGTTTGAACTGTTGTGGATTATGGTCATTTGGCTGATCATCCTACTACTGTGTAACATATTGCTTCTCTTAACCTTGTCTGTTGTAATTAGAGGTCAGTGTGTAGGTATCCACAGTAAATGTCAAAACGAAATCTCCATTATTCTTCCAGTTCATCAAAAATCAATTCACTTGGAGACAGGACAGGTGCCGATTCTTTATTAGAATGGTGGAGTTACTGACATTACATTTATTCAGAGACTTCGTGTCCTTGCAGAACGATCTTTAACTTTTATTTTTAGTTTGAATAAAAGTATTGTTTACTGTAGTTCGGGGGTCACATATGTCTTAGAGAGTTAAACAGTAATGGGCAGATGTACCCCCTAAACCTTAACTTCTCACTCTGACATCACCTGCAGTTTTATAATGTGGCATGAACAGACCCTTATAATTGTTAGCTTTTTTCAGTTTGTTTTGCATGGCTGACTAAAGACTATAGGAATTTATACAAAACGGATATTTTTAGGGGCTACATGCTTCCATGCTTTTATATATATATATATATATATATATATATATATATATATATATGTATCTTTTAGAAGCTTAAAGTAAAATTAATGATCCTTACATGAATCTGTGGTTTAATAGGAGCGAAATCTCAGACCTTTTCAATGTCATTCTGCTGGGTAATTTAACCTCTTGTCAGCAGGCTCCTCACTCTCAGGACATTGGTTTCAGCGTGTTACAAATGGAAAAACTGGTAGGAAGAAGTTATATTGTTCAGCAGTGTAAGGTTGGGGGCAGGGGTGGCCTAATGGACTGTTGCATGGGAAGACACTCCGCGCTCTCCACACAGTCTTGTAGCCAATCCTGTACACTGTATGCTCTATTTTTCAGTGTCCAAATCCTTTGAAACAGTTAACTTTCTACTGCAGACACAGCGAGGATACCTCTCTGCTCAGCACCACAGTCCCCAACCCAAATTTTCACTGGACCCCCAGCTAGCAGAGGAATATGAAGCGAGTGCAAAGGTCGAGCCTAGCCTGCAGGAAATCGTAAAGGCCATACAGGATTTCGACGCCTACCTTATTGTGCAAATAGACTATCCATGGTAATTTTCTTGCTTCTTAGAATAGATTGCAGGCCTTGAGAGACTGCACGACAGCTACAGAGGACTGTGTTAACAGTATAGAGTACCTTCTCCCCCCCCTGTCAAAAGACGCTTGTGATTCAGCTAGAGAAATAGGTGAGATGGATGGGACTTTTATGAGTGGGCCAAGTATGTTCTAATAAAATCAGAAAATTGTGTGTTTCACTGTGTTTAGGATTCCAAAAATCACCTATAGTGTTTTATATATTTCAGTGCTGCAACTTCAATAATAAATCCAAAAAATGTATGATATTAATAATAATTCCACAGTAGCACAACCACTGCTACTATGCAGTGGATAATCCTACATCTGCAAGTAATATAATCAAACGTGACTATAATACAAAATATTCAAAAATGTCTAAATCCATACAAATAAGTCCGTGTATAAATCAAAAATAAAGCTTCAAAGTAATTCAATTCAGGAAAGTTTGTGATCGACAGTCAGCTCTTTGTGAGTAGAGCCAGGAATAATACACCTTTTTTTCAACCACCAGTGCAATTAGTCGTCTCCCCTATGGAAATGCACTCACCAGATTGAATTGCCTTTCACTTTCATGAAAAGACAAATAAGCTTTTACGTAAATATCCACCCGATAGTATCACTCCACAATCAGCAGGTCTCATCTCATCGCATGTGTTTGAGAGAAAACAAAAAGCCTCCAGTAGTGCATTAATCCCATAAAACATTTTATTAAAATCCAAGTAAACCACTTACATTTCAAAATCATCTTGTACAGTGCATGTAAATGGTTAGGTATCGGATAAGTAACAACTCATTCCAGTCTCACCACCCCCACGCTGGTTTCAACTGTCAGTGTAGTCACCTTCCACACTCTCCCATGATCAACACATGAACTAAGATCCTTGGGACGTGGCTATGTGGAGCTCGATTAATGGGAGAGTGTGAAGTATTTGTATGATTTTAAAATTTTTGAATATTTTGTATTTTCACGTTTAATAATACCTCAAGTTTTTAAAAAAGTGCAAAACATTTATTTCAATTTTACACGAAAGACAAATACAATTCAACATAGATTGTCATGCTCAAAAGTCAAATTCACCAATGTACATTAAAGATGCCAACATGATGATTAAAGCATTATTGGTTTGTGGAAGTTGTAGTCTCTATGCATTTTGCCTGACAACGCCCACTTCATCAGGAGACATCCACAATTGGGTTATGTGTACATCTGTGGAAAGACCATGTCTGTATACAGACAGGCTCAGAATTTTGTAAAAATGACCATACAACTTAATTAATATTAAAAAGTGCATTCGTTTCCATTAAGTGGAGTACAATAAAATAACCAGGCTATACTCACATAAGGGTCAATGACCAGACCATATGGTAAAGGGCAGGAAAAATGACATCTTGATCCTATGCTGTGAAAATAACATAACTGCAGGGGAGGTGGCTGGTCTGTGTCCACTCTGCTTATGCAAGGCAGACACAGACCGCCCGCTCTCCTCTAGGGGCTGTCAAATGTAAACGGACCGCCTGTCCATTTACACCCGACTGCCATCCGATCCCCCAGACAGATGGGGAACAGATCCCCATTCATCTGTTTTTAGCAGATCGCATTGGATGTTGGCAGGTGTCAACGGACACATGTCCGCTGACACCTGCCGTTCCATAGAGGGGACTGGAGAGTTCACTTGTGTCCACCTGAAAAACTGACAGGCGGTCCGCCTGTGTGAAAGGGCCCTTACACTGCTTGATGTCGCAATGGACTTGTGATTGCTTCATTGTCTTCTGCATACAAGTAAGGCAAGATATATTCTTCTCACAGCCTTTAGGGTCTGGGCATTTCTCTTTTTTTCTTTTACAAAGGTGTTAAAATGTTATCCACAGATTTTTCTATAGCTGCATATTGTAGAGGGTCTCATTCACTTTTAGATCCAAGTAATCCTGCATAAGTGAAATATTTGTGTAGGTTTACTTCTACGCTAATGCATTCAGGGGGATAGAAATCACAGCACTTTTATCAAAATATATTGAAAACCAGTGCAACACTTCGTCAGCTGCCCGTCACAAACCCCTAAAATGTTTCTCTTTCTCACTTTCTAGTATGACGGTACTGATTAGAAATAAATCATGCTGTTGCATTAAGGGGAAGCGGGGCAAGCTTGGAGTCCCCTTGTTTCCCGCCATAAGACACGTGGCAGAATGAGGCAACAGCTCTGGCAAACTTGAATTTAAGGAATGTGTTTTGGCTTACCTTTTTATAGTGTTCTTCAGAATATAAATAACAAAGATGGCATTTGCCATTTGCTGGTCAGGGTTTAGATAAGTACATTAATGATGTGCAAGAACAAGAAATTTGATCGATCAATTATCTACTGGTTGTGCCACATCCTAGATTTCGAATTTAAAACAAAAGAAATTCCCCTAGCGGACTTTAAAGGCACATTTAAGAAAATATTTAGAAAGGTATGTAAAGTAAGTAACAGTTTATTAATTACAAAAAATAATCAAGTAGGTCACATAATCACATAGTTAAAAACAAGGAATGCAGTTCCATAAATACAAGGATTAATGATACCAATACATTTGCACCCGACGCGTTTCGGAGTTACTTATGCCTCCTTCTTCAGGGGTGATTGTAGGGTTTGCAACAAGAATTTTCTATATGGGAAATAGTATATATAACATAAACATGGTAAGTGCACAGTGAAAAGATCATAAGGACAAAATCTATAGTTGTATAAATCTGTATATATACACATACATTTTTTCTGTTTACACTTACATTGGTATCTATGGATATAGATTATGCATTCCAAGACGAGTTTAAAAGAAACATAGAAGTATTGACGTACTGCCCATCGGACGCGTTCCCTGGTCGTAATGTGTGGAGCTTTAGTAAGGTATAACAGCAGTATTCACAAAGCCACTGTCGAGGTGGAGATAGAAAGGTATGGATATGTAAGATGGTTTTATTCTTCCTTCCAATGGGAAGGAGGGCCCATTGTTAACGGGCGTATGGCAGTTTAGATCTGAGATCACACTGGGGCCAAATGTGTATCCTGTAAATCATGAAGACATATATATATATGTAAGGATGTGCGTACATATGGATAGCCAAAGTAATACATGGAAAATCCAAAAAATGTGTCCTACCTGGTCCGCCTAAAATTATAAAGAACAGTAACTGATGGTGAGTGTGGATCAAATGTGGTCCAAGTAGCTGGAAAGTCAACATGAAAATGAGAGGTAAATTAGAACCCTGATTTGTGAAAAACAGGGGGGGAAAAAAGAGAAAAGAGAAGGGGAGAGGGGGGGGGAGGGGGGGGAAATGAGGGGATGGAGGGGGGGGGAGAAGGAGGGGGGGGGGAAAGATGGAAAGGGAGGAAGGGAAAGGAAAAAGAAGGGGAATAATAAAGGGGGGGGGGGGAAGAAACAGAAAGAAAAAGATGGTAAGTAAAAAGACGGAAAAAAGAAAAAATGTAGGGCATCCAAGTAGCATGAAAGGCTAATAGTTTCAATAAAGGAGACTAGATCATTGGATGTATTATAAGAGGAAAGGGTAAACCCCAGAACATAGCAGATAGCGGATGAAACAAGTGAAGCATGACGGACAACAGGCAGGATTTACAGCCAATAGTTCCAACATAAAAATCCATGTCAATAAATATGTGGTAGGTTACTAACCAAGTGTTACAGCACCTCACACCGAAAGCGTCCTGTCAGCAGCAGATGACGCCTGGTGTGGGCTAGAGCCGGATATATAAAGCCCTCCCCACCTATCAGCTGTTGATGGAAGAGCTACAACAGCTGATTATGGTGAGGGAGGGGCGGAAACACTGTGACTGTCCCCCCGGGTGGAGCGCGCGCCGCCAGGCACCCACAGCGCATGCGGACGCATACGTCGTGAGGCGTGGCCACGCCTACTGCACCCGCCGGCACGTCTAGCTTCCCCAGTGGACTGCGCATGTCCGTTGGGGTCGCAAGATGGAGGACAGATGATTCTGTACCTCACATAGCGCCACCATGAGTCCAAAATTCCCTCAGGCGGCTCTTTTCGTGCCGGGCGGATCACAGATCATGGTATAGGACTAATAAAAGAAAGGCATATGCTATATGCAGCTAAATAGAGGATACAGTGCCAAATCTTGTTGCTATAGCAGGGAAACAGGGCCGATGGACAGTGCAATACGGGTTAGGAAGGCAATCTGATGGAGGGAAACATAACAAAACAATAATCACATACAAATATTGAGAGTATAGTTCGGGGGCATGTTATACAAATAAAGTGACATCAAATATATATGCATATCGTTTAGACATCAATAACCTCAAGTATCATACAGTATACAGGATAGAAAGCAACATTTCAATACATGACCTAGAGTGGCATAATATATAGTATAGGGACTGTATGTCCCATAATATAATCAGGGTTGCCCTTTTATGCGGGCCAAAGGGGGGGGGGGGGGGTTTTGGGAAAAGGGGGGGGGGGAGAGAGGGGGAAAGGGGGGTCCAGTATGCAGTGGTCAGGCTCGGCTGCTGCATTGGATATTGGGTATGGAGTCTTTCCTTTCCTATTAGTGGGTGTGGATAGCAGATATATGGGGGGTACACCAAACGTATACGGGGCCATATAGCCAATAGTAGAGTCCCCTATGTTTGGTGGTAGTAATAGATGGAGTAAGGGTAGTTAACTGGTCCATAGTGCCACCCCAAACATGTAGTAATCTATGGGGTGGTCCTCCCTATTGCTCTCTACCACCAGATGAAAAGCCTTCGAGGAAGGGTTTAAACCAAATGGTTTCGTTTAGGCCTGGGGGTTCGGTGGCTCTTAGGTTATATATCCACCGAGACTCTAGTTGCAGCAAAGTCTTGTTCCAGTCCCCTCCCCTTGACTCTGGATGTACCCGATCCAAGATAAGAAATTTGATTTTTGGGCATATGCCGTTATGTACTATTAAGGTGTGTCTCCCCAATGGGAGGTCCGGGTCACCAGTTTCCATGCTTGCTAAATGTCTGTATGCCCTCTTCCAAAATTCAGTCTTAGTTTTTCCTACATAGAAGCAAGTACATTCACAAAGGAGTAGGTAGATCACCCCAAAAGTCCTGCAATTGGCAAAATGTTTGGGGCGGAATAGCTGTCCATTTGGAAGGGTCGGGTTTCTGGTTGTAAGCATATATTTACAGTATCTACATTTGCCACACATGAATGTCCCCTTGTGTTTGCAGTGTGTCTTGTTATTCCCTGCCTTAAATTCACTAGCTGTGATTTTATCTCCCAGGGAGGTAGTTCTTTTAAATGTAAAGAGGGGTCTCTGTGGGACCAAGGGTCCTAGAGTTGGGTCGCATTGTAACATGTGCCAATACTTTGTCACGATGTTCCTCACCTGTCTGTGTTGGTTGTTAAATTTGGTAATGATTCTAAGAGTACCAATATCATTTTTGTCAGATTTGTTGGTTTTTTGAGAGTATAGCAATTCCTCTCTAGGCTGCAAGAGGGCTTTTTTAAAAGAGCGTTTCAAAGATGCATGGGAGTACCCCCTTAGTAATAGCCTATCACGTAGCTTATTCGCCTCTAGTTTGAAGGTGTTGCTATCTGAGCAGTTTCGTTTTGCTCTCAAGTACTGGCTATATGGGATAGAATTAAGGAGGGGTTTGGGGTGGAAACTGCTTGCATGCAATATGGCATTGCTCGCGGTTGATTTCCTGTACAGTTTGCTAGTAACACTGCCTTCCTCACCTCTGCAGACCTCTACATCAAGGAACGTGATGCATTGTTTGTCAAATGACATGGTGAAATTGAGGTTGAAGTCGTTACGGTTCATCCTCAATAGACACTCCCTAAGGAGGTCGATTGGTCCGTCCCAAACGATGAAGAGGTCGTCGATGTACCGGTACCAACACAGTATGTGGTCCGTGTACATCGACAAGCTCTCATCGCCTAGGAACATGGCCTCCCACTCCCCCAGGTACAGGTTGGCATACGATGGGGCACAACATGTCCCCATCGCAACCCCCTGCACCTGGAGGTAGTGGGAGCCATTGAAGGTGAAAACATTATGGCTGAGAATATGTTCCAAAAGTGAAGTAATGAATTCACTATAAGTAGGGTCCAGGTCTTGTGCTGTGCGTAAAACGTGTTTTATGGCTGCTACGCCCTTCTCATGGGGGATAGAGCTGTAAAGGGATTCAACGTCAATTGTGACAAACATGGCATGTTAGGGAATTTTTTGCTGGTCAATGATTTGTAGAAAGTGTACTGTATCCTTTACAAAAGAGGGGAGGGCATGAACAAATGGTTTGAGTACTTCATCTATCAGCCTGCTCGCATTTTCACTGATAGCCCCTATACCGGAGATGATCGGTCTGCCGGGGGGATTTTTGATGTCTTTATGGACTTTGGGCAATGCATAGAATACTGGTGTACGTGGGAAGTCATTTCTGATAAACTGCCATAGGGATTTGGTGATAGTAGAGTTGGAATATGCCGTATCTATCAGTATGTAGAAGTCCTTGTTATATTTTTTAACCAGACTCGCCGGTATAGGACGGTACCACTCTCGGTTGTCCAGTATTTTATTGCACATCTTGATGTAATCCTTATTGTCAAATACTACAATGTTCCCACCCTTATCTGCATTTTTAATCGTGATATTGTCATTTTTTGACAATGATTTGAGCGCTGCCTTCTCATTTTTAGTGAGGTTTTCAGGAAATTTGTTGTGGATTCTTATTTTATCTAATTCTTTGCCAACTAGCCTTAAGAAGGCTGCTGCGTTTGGATGGGTACTTGGCGCAGGGCAGAAATCAGACTTCTTTTTAAGTGTGGAGATGTTTCCCTTCGGAGGTTCATTAGATCTTTCAATAGAGTCTAGTATTTGGGGTAAATTAATTTCATCTATGAGATCAGTTGGATCATTCTCATCGAGAAGAGATACCAAATGCTCTAGTGCTTGGTGTTCCTGTGGCGTCATGTTAGTAGGTCCTTCCTGCTTATGATAGAGTTTTTTTAAAATAAGCTTACGTATGAAAAGTTGGAGGTCCTTATAGATCTCAAACTTGTCCAGATTTTGATTGGGACAGAAGTTTAGGCCTTTTTGCAGGACATTGGTTTCATCATAGGAGAGTTTATATGATGAAAGATTAATAATATTGAGACTATTGGGTTTCGATTCTTGATCAGTATCAGGGATAGTTAGAGTGCTATTTGGGTGTAAGTATTGGGGTTGGGTTGCGTGGGTTGTACACCCATCAAAATTTTCTCTAAAAAAGATGGGTCATTGGAAATTGTATCCAATGTTGTGACTGTCGACATTTCAGGACTACATTAAAGAGGATATCAACCCTGCGGGACTGCGAGTCAGATCTTCCCGACACTGGAGGGCCTGGACTCGGAGTTCAAAAGCAAATGGGAACATGCACTACGGGCATGTTCGCAAAGTCTAATGGAAATCCTGATTGAGGAATATAAAAAGAGATCTAACATTCTAGACTCAGACATTGTAATTCTCTGCAACAAGCTACAGCAATTGAAAATGCAGAGACCACTCACTAACAAAGAAGATAAACTGAAAACACATTTAGAAACATTCAATAAAGATGTACTTATCAAAAAAAGACAGAAACTCATCCGTGACAGGAATGCGTTTAAAAGATGGAAGGGCCTATAGATGGACTCAAAATAGGACTAATCAGAACAGAAACCATCAATATCAGGGATACCAAACCAATCCTTCACAAACCACCCCCAATCCACCCCAAATTCACAATCAAACACTCCAGAAACCCCAATACGGGACACAGTACCAAACGCACATTCCGGGGTGATCCCAATGAGGGGCAACAAGCAAAGAAACTAACCCTCGATATCCCTAAAAAAACTTATCCCCCCACAGCGACACAGGAACCAATTCCCAAAACACCATATGCACAGAGTAACACACACACCTCGACAAGGGGATATGAATTCCCAATCTAACCCCTCGACAGTCACAACATTGGATACAATTTCCAATGACCCATCTTTTTTAGAGAAAATTTTGATGGGTGTACAACCCACGCAACCCAACCCCAATACTTACACCCAAATAGCACTCTAACTATCCCTGATACTGATCAAGAATCGAAACCCAATAGTCTCAATATTATTAATCTTTCATCATATAAACTCTCCTATGATGAAACCAATGTCCTGCAAAAAGGCCTAAACTTCTGTCCCAATCAAAATCTGGACAAGTTTGAGATCTATAAGGACCTCCAACTTTTCATACGTAAGATTATTTAAAAAAACTCTATCATAAGCAGGAAGGACCTACTAACATGACGCCACAGGAACACCAAGCACTAGAGCATTTGGTATCTCTTCTCGATGAGAATGATCCAACTGATCTCATAGATGAAATAATTTACCCCAAATACTAGACTCTATTGAAAGATCTAATGAACCCCCGAAGGGAAACATCTCCACACTTAAAAAGAAGTCTGATTTCTGCCCTGCGCCAAGTACCCATCCAACGCAGCAGCCTTCTTAAGGCTAGTTGGCAAAGAATTAGATAAAATAAGAATCCACAACAAATTTCCTGAAAACCTCACTAAAAATGAGAAGGCAGCGCTCAAATCATTGTCAAAAAATGACAATATCACGATTAAAAATGCAGATAAGGGTGGGAACATTGTAGTATTTGACAATAAGGATTACATCAAGATGTGCAATAAAATACTGGACAACCGAGAGTGGTACCGTCCTATACCGGCGAGTCTGGTTAAAAAATATAACAAGGACTTCTACATACTGATAGATACGGCATATTCCAACTCTACTATCACCAAATCCCTATGGCAGTTTATCAGAAATGACTTCCCACGTACACCAGTATTCTATGCATTGCCCAAAGTCCATAAAGACATCAAAAATCCCCCCGGCAGACCGATCATCTCCGGTATAGGGGCTATCAGTGAAAATGCGAGCAGGCTGATAGATGAAGTACTCAAACCATTTGTTCATGCCCTCCCCTCTTTTGTAAAGGATACAGTACACTTTCTACAAATCATTGACCAGCAAAAAATTCCCTAACATGCCATGTTTGTCACAATTGACGTTGAATCCCTTTACAGCTCTATCCCCCATGAGAAGGGCGTAGCAGCCATAAAACACGTTTTACGCACAGCACAAGACCTGGACCCTACTTATAGTGAATTCATTACTTCACTTTTGGAACATATTCTCAGCCATAATGTTTTCACCTTCAATGGCTCCCACTACCTCCAGGTGCAGGGGGTTGCGATGGGGACATGTTGTGCCCCATCGTATGCCAACCTGTACCTGGGGGAGTGGGAGGCCATGTTCCTAGGCGATGAGAGCTTGTCGATGTACACGGACCACATACTGTGTTGGTACCGGTACATCGACGACCTCTTCATCGTTTGGGACGGACCAATCGACCTCCTTAGGGAGTGTCTATTGAGGATGAACCGTAACGACTTCAACCTCAATTTCACCATGTCATTTGACAAACAATGCATCACGTTCCTTGATGTAGAGGTCTGCAGAGGTGAGGAAGGCAGTGTTACTAGCAAACTGTACAGGAAATCAACCGCGAGCAATGCCATATTGCATGCAAGCAGTTTCCACCCCAAACCCCTCCTTAATTCTATCCCATATAGCCAGTACTTGAGAGCAAAACGAAACTGCTCAGATAGCAACACCTTCAAACTAGAGTCGAATAAGCTACGTGATAGGCTATTACTAAGGGGGTACTCCCATGCATCTTTGAAACGCTCTTTTAAAAAAGCCCTCTTGCAGCCTAGAGAGGAATTGCTATACTCAAAAAACCAACAAATCTGACAAAAATGATATTGGTACTCTTAGAATCATTACCAAATTTAACAACCAACACAGACAGGTGAGGAACATCGTGACAAAGTATTGGCACATGTTACAATGCGATCCAACTCTAGGACCCTTGGTCCCACAGAGACCCCTCTTTACATTTAAAAGAACTACCTCCCTGGGAGATAAAATCACAGCTAGTGAATTTAAGGCAGGGAATAACAAGACACACTGCAAACACAAGGGGACATTCATGTGTGGCAAATGTAGATACTGTAAATATATGCTTACAACCAGAAACCCGACCCTTCCAAATGGACAGCTATTCCGCCGCAAACATTTTGCCAATTGCAGGACTTTTGGGGTGATCTACCTACTCCTTTGTGAATGTACTTGCTTCTATGTAGGAAAAACTAAGACTGAATTTTGGAAGAGGGCATACAGACATTTAGCAAGCATGGAAACTGGTGACCCGGACCTCCCATTGGGGAGACACACCTTAATAGTACATAACGGCATATGCCCAAAAATCAAATTTCTTATCTTGGATCGGGTACATCCAGAGTCAAGGGGAGGGGACTGGAACAAGACTTTGCTGCAACTAGAGTCTCGGTGGATATATAACCTAAGAGCCACCGAACCCCCAGGCCTAAACGAAACCATTTGGTTTAAACCCTTCCTCGAAGGCTTTTCATCTGGTGGTAGAGAGCAATAGGGAGGACCACCCCATAGATTACTACATGTTTGGGGTGGCACTATGGACCAGTTAACTACCCTTACTCCATCTATTACTACCACCAAACATAGGGGACTCTACTATTGGCTATATGGCCCCGTATACGTTTGGTGTACCCCCCATATATCTGCTATCCACACCCACTAATAGGAAAGGAAAGACTCCATACCCAATATCCAATGCAGCAGCCGAGCCTGACCACTGCATACTGGACCCCCCTTTCCCCCTCTCTTCTCCCCCCCCCCCCTTTGGCCCGCATAAAAGGGCAACCCTGATTATATTATGGGACATACAGTCCCTATACTATATATTATGCCACTCTAGGTCATGTATTGAAATGTTGCTTTCTATCCTGTATACTGTATGATACTTGAGGTTATTGATGTCTAAACGATATGCATATATATTTGATGTCACTTTATTTGTATAACATGCCCCCGAACTATACTCTCAATATTTGTATGTGATTATTGTTTTGTTATGTTTCCCTCCATCAGATTGCCTTCCTAACCCGTATTGCACTGTCCATCGGCCCTGTTTCCCTGCTATAGCAACAAGATTCGGCACTGTATCCTCTATTTAGCTGCATATAGCATATGCCTTTCTTTTATTAGTCCTATACCATGATCTGTGATCCGCCCGGCACGAAAAGAGCCGCCTGAGGGAATTTTGGACTCATGGTGGCGCTATGTGAGGTACAGAATCATCTGTCCTCCATCTTGCGACCCCAACGGACATGCGCAGTCCGCTGGGGAAGCTAGACGTGCCGGCGGGTGCAGTAGGCGTGGCCACGCCTCACGACGTATGCGTCCGCATGCGCTGTGGGTGCCTGGCGGCACGCGCTCCACCCGGGGGGCCAGTCACAGTGTTTCCGCCCCTCCCTCACCATAATCAGCTGTTGTAGCTCTTCCATCAACAGCTGATAGGTGGGGAGGGCTTTATATATCCGGCTCTAGCCCACACCAGGTGTCATCTGCTGCTGACAGGACGCTTTCGGTGTGAGGTGCTGTAACACTTGGTTAGTAACCTACCACATATTTATTGACATGGATTTTTATGTTGGAACTATTGGCTGTAAATCCTGCCTGTTGTCCGTCATGCTTCACTTGTTTCATCCGCTATCTGCTATGTTCTGGGGTTTACCCTTTCCTCTTATAATACATCCAATGATCTAGTCTCCTTTATTGAAACTATTAGCCTTTCATGCTACTTGGATGCCCTACATTTTTTCTTTTTTCCGTCTTTTTACTTACCATCTTTTTCTTTCTGTTTCTTTTCCCCCCCCCTTTATTATTCCCCTTCTTTTTCCTTTCCATCTTTCCCCCCCCTCCTTCTCCCCCCCCCCCCTTTTCCCTCCCCCCCCCCCCTCCCCCTCATTCCCCCCCCCCCTCCCCCTCATTCCCCCCCCCCCTCCCCCTCATTCCCCCCCCCCCTCCCCCTCATTCCCCCCCTCTCCCCCTCTCCCCCTCTCCCCCTCTCCCCTTCTCTTTTCTCTTTTTCCCCCCCCTGTTTTTCACAAATCAGGGTTCTAATTTACCTCTCATTTTCATGTTGACTTTCCAGCTACTTGGACCACATTTGATCCACACTCACCATCAGTTACTGTTCTTTATAATTTTAGGCGGACCAGGTAGGACACATTTTTTGGATTTTCCATGTATTACTTTGGCTATCCATATGTACGCACATCCTTACATATATATATATATATCTTCATGATTTACAGGATACACATTTGGCTCCAGTGTGATCTCAGATCTAAACTGCCATACGCCCGTTAACAATGGGCCCTCCTTCCCATTGGAAGGAAGAATAAAACCATCTTACATATCCATACCTTTCTATCTCCACCTCGACAGTGGCTTTGTGAATACTGCTGTTATACCTTACTAAAGCTCCACACATTACGACCAGGGAACGCGTCCGATGGGCAGTACGTCAATACTTCTATGTTTCTTTTAAACTCGTCTTGGAATGCATAATCTATATCCATAGATACCAATGTAAGTGTAAACAGAAAAATGTATGTGTATATATACAGATTTATACAACTATAGATTTTGTCCTTATGATCTTTTCACTGTGCACTTACCATGTTTATGTTATATATACTATTTCCCATATAGAAAATTCTTGTTGCAAACCCTACAATCACCCCTGAAGAAGGAGGCATAAGTAACTCTGAAACGCGTCGGGTGCAAATGTATTGGTATCATTAATCCTTGTATTTATGGAACTGCATTCCTTGTTTTTAACTATGTGATTATGTGACCTACTTGATTATTTTTTGTAATTAATAAACTGTTACTTACTTTACATACCTTTCTAAATATTTTCTTAAATGTGCCTTTAAAGTCCGCTAGGGGAATTTCTTTTGTTTTAATGATGTGCAATTGCATTATTTAATTTAAATCACTGTTGGCATACAAGGAAGTGAGTAATAGACATTTCAGCTGCTTTTTATGGGCGGTATAATGCAGAGATGCACTGGTTTTGAGATGCATTTCTTGTAACATAATGCAAGTTACCAAACACTTGTGATGCATAAAAAGTGGTGTGATGTTTAACTGAACTCCTGGGCTAAGTCAGGTGGAAGAACTGCTTCACCAAGACTTTGCCTAAAGGAAATCCTAAAGGATTTCTTGTATTTGTAAAAGGGAATAAGACTATACAATGGGGTTTAAGAGGAGTTTTTTTTAGCTGTAAAAACGCACTAACTCTGATAAAAGTTGAAAAACGCAGCTATACTGCATTTATTAGCATTTTTGAGCCAACCGCTTTTGTGGGAGTATAGTTTTGCTGAAAAAAGATAAAAACCACTACAGCACTCATTCTACAACTACAGCTTTCTACAGCTAACACTACTGGCATTTTTATAACGTCTAGTGTGCATGAGGCCTAAAACACCCTTGAGGCAGAGTGGATTGGAGATGAACTTTAGTTAACCTCTGATTGTGGGGGTTCTGAATTTGTGGACTGGGTTGTAATGACAGATCTGTAGTTTGTAGCAGGGAACAACTGATTTTTTTTTTTTTTGCTAAATATCTTTTGTATTTTCTTTTTGTATATTCTTTGGAAGTGCATAATATATAGTATCCCATGTTTTTTTTTTTTTTTTTTTGCTTTTGTTGTTTCGAACCTTATTGATGCAGTGCATACTACCCCTGCATCTGGAGGATTGGCCTGATTTTTTCTGGCCTTACATCTTTTAGAGCTGTTGCTAATGGGTCATGAGCCCTACCGGGGAGTGTGTCAGAACTTCTTCTTTTTCGAAGGGAATTTGTAAATTGGTGGTCTGTTCCCATCATGGTTACACCTGTGACCCACCTTAATGGGAATACCATTAGATTAGTTCAGGGAGTTCTCCCCATTCAGCATTCAACTGACAGTCAGTCCTTACTTAAATCCTGGTTTGAATTGACTGGTTTTGGCCTCTCTTATGTTGGCAGCGATTTTGATCTGTCAAACCATATCAGAATAAGCATAATCTGTCAAATTGGATCCTTCCACCACTGTGATAGGTTCCCATTTGATCTCCCACTTAGCCTGTAGAACTTGAAGATAGAGTTCAGCTAACCCCCTCTGAAAAGCCTTCTGCGCAAAGGTGCACCCCCTACATCTACAAATGGGGATATATTTGTGCATCAAGACTTTAGTCTGTACTACAGCTTAAATATTTCTGGGTAAAGTTGCTGGCTGTTGGCTATTCTTTGCATTGCCCTATTAAATAAGCTCCATAGTGTTTAAAATGAAACATGTTGATGGCACTTGCAATTTGCTTTAAAAAGAGTGTGTCCTTCTCCAAACAACCTTTTTATTTTTGAAGAAATCTCTCCTTATTCCCTGTATCCTGGGCACAAGGAGCATGCTGCATTCAGCTGGGTGCCACTAGCTCACAAAAGAATAGAGAATTGATGTGGAGAAGAGTAAAACCGCACACAATGCGAGCAGCGGATAACTCATTTGTCTGTTATAGAAGCTAAAATTTTGAAATGTTCCTTTTTCCTCCGTGGCATTCTCCTTGACTTTGTACTTGTCTGGTTATAAAGCACTGCCTGGAGTGAGATTTCTAGAATATTTTACGTTCCCAAATTTTAGACTTTCAAAGACTTAAGACCACACACCGAGGGTCATTTGAGGAGAGTTAATCAGAATGTGGTCACCGTTTTATTAACAAGGGTCAAATATAAAAATAATTTAATAGTTTTTTAATTAAAGTGCTATCGGTTGATTTCCAGTTATTTTATATATGTATTTGGTAATCCTGAAAATAACACACTTCATGTCCTTCGGTGGCTGTGCTCACTCCTTCACTGTATTTCTGGAAGGGTGTCATGGTTGCCACCCAGGCTGGACTTCTAACATGTTTTCCTTTGTTCATCTCTAATACATGGGGATAGGGAGATCAAAAGAAAGGTAAAGTGCTTTCTTTTTGGCTCTCAGGAAGTGACAGACATTGATTTTCTGGTAAGATCAACAGGTATTTATTTGAAAATGTTCTTGGCTGAAATAGAAAATGAATGCAGCCACCATATTGAAGGCCTGGGAAACTGCAATATATTAAGTGTTTGTTCTTGGATTTTACTGCTCTCCGACCACAATCGTGTACCTGTACGTCGCAGGTTTCGTCCGAGTCTGCTCGCGCATGGACCCGGAAGGCTATGCTGTTATTCGCTGAAGCACAAGCTGATCAGCGGTTCCCAGGCAGTGATTTATGGCCAGCATCTGCAGATGATTGACTGAGTGAATGACAGAAGAGAGCCCTGTGTTGGTGAACACAGAGCTCTCTACAGACAGCAGCAATGTGCCGTTTACAGGGAGTAAAAAAACGGCACATTGGTTGGTGAAAACAGTACACACACTAAACATCCCAGCCAGTGTCATTAGTACAGTGACAGTGTATTATTAGCAATGATCACTGTATTAGTGTCACTGGTGATGTCAGTGACCGTTCCCTCCTCAGCATCAGTGTCAAAACCCCAGTCCCACTATATAAGTCACTGATCACCACCATTACTAGTATAAAAAAATAAATAAATAAAAAATTCCATTATCTATATCATTGTTCGTAGACGCTATACCTTTCACTCAAACCAATCACTATGCACTTATTGGGATTTTACATTTTGGGTCTTTTTTCATTTTATATCCCGCAAATTAAAAAAAAAATACCCTGGGTGATCAAATACCACCAAAAGAAAGCTCTATTTGTGTGAAAAACTAATCTATTTCATTTGGGTACAGTGTTGCATGACCACACATTTACCAGTTAAAGTAGTGCAGTGCTAAATTAGCAAAAAATGGCCTGGTCATGAAGGTGGTAAAATCTACTGCATCTCAAGTGGTTAACTACACTCTAATGTGACATCCTTAAGTAAATTTGTGCACCAAAACCTGTTGGTGTATTTTCATGAACAGCTGTCAAGCCCTTGAGCACTAGTATTAACTGCCAATTTTTCATTCAACCACTTGCCGCCCGCCATATAGTAGAATGACGGCGGCAAAGTGGTTGCGATATCCTGACCGGACGTCATATGATGTGATCAGGATAACAAGCCCCCCCGCATTGCGGCAATTGTTGTTGCGGTGTGTCAGTCTGACACATCGCAACTCCGATCTAGGTAAAGAGTCTCTGAGGGAGACACTTTATCACGTGGTCAGCCTCGTCCAATCGATGTAAACAGGAAAAGACGTTTATCGGCTTTTCTTCACTTGCGTCGCGAGTAGAGGAGCGCCGATCAGCTGCTCCTCTGACTAGGGGGTCTGTGCTGATTGTTTATCAGCGCAGCCCCCACCCTCCAAGGATGCCCGTCCAGGACCACCAGGGATG
The DNA here is from genome assembly GCA_037952835.1 of Lithobates septentrionalis. Taxonomy (NCBI): domain Eukaryota; kingdom Metazoa; phylum Chordata; class Amphibia; order Anura; family Ranidae; genus Lithobates; species Lithobates septentrionalis. The sequence continues at coordinate 1,804,565 of JBBDGP010000524.1, read as the reverse complement.
GCCATCACTGATGACCACCAGATATGGCATCTCTGGTGGCCATTGGTGGCAGTGTGTGCCCACACATGATGCCAATGTGTGCCCACCAACAATACCTGCCAGTGCCTCAATAGCAGCGATGCCCATCAGTGCCACCCATAAGTATTCATCTGTGCCTCCTATGAGTGCCGCATATCAGTGCACCTCATTGGTGCCACATGATTTGTGCTCATCAGTGCCCACCAGTGAAGGAAAAAATTTACTTATTTACAAAAATGTTATAACAGAAACAAAAACTTTTTTTTTTTTTTTCAAAATTTTCGGTCTTTTTGTATTTGTTTAGCAAAAAATAAAAACCCCAGAAGTGATTAAATTACCACCAAAAGAAAGCTCTATTTGTGGGAACAAAATGATAAAAATTTTGTTTGGGTACAGTGTAGCATGACCGCGCAATTGTCATTTAGACAGCGGCAGTGTTGAAAGCTGAAAATTGGCTTGGGCATGAAGGGGAGAAAGTGCCCTGTATTGAAGTGGTTAAACAGCCTTAATATTGGCATCAGTTTGAGGTGGAGAACGAACAACTGGGGAGCCAGCACTCAGCCTGGGGTGTATGGGCATAAGTATCTGCAGGGAAGCACGGTATCTTGTGATTATTAATTGCCGCCATACACCGTGAAAGGATCATTCCCTTTTCTTAGCAAAGGGATGCTTAAAAGTGTTTTTGCTCTGACCAATGCATGTAATTTTCTGGCCAACAGTCACCCACTTACTTCTCAATCCAGTCCTGTGTTGCGATACCCATACACAGGTTGGAATTATGGTGTTTGTCAAATGTTCATGGAATAATTATTTGTTTTCACACAAGTGACAGTTGGCACTTTCTGCCATTGTCAATTCGAACACCAAGATGATAAATCATTCTCTCTACCTTTTTCCTTTTAGTGTAGGTAAACCAACTTCTCTAGGTTCTTCTCTTTCAGTCTGTGTAAATCCATCATTAAAAACATTATCATATCCTGTTTTTTTTTTTTTGCTACTGTTTGTGAATCAGGTAAGTTTTATTGAAAACCTTTTTGCATTCAGATCCAGACAAAAAAGAACATTAACAAGAAAGTCAAATAATACAATTAAGACAGAGACGAGCTGAACTAAAAACAGTACAGTGCCTTCCAGATTGCTACAATGCATACGCTAAATTACCAAAAGTATTGCAATGCCTGCCTTTACACGCACATGAACTTTAATGGCGTACCAGTCATTTTTTTTTTTTTTTTTGTTCTCTTAATTTTTTTTATCATTTACCATGAACCAAAACTATATAAAAGAACAAAAGCTTACAAACAGGTCCACGTTGGTGTCAGTCGTGGTTCACATCATAATGACCGTAAAAGGGGGAGATGAGTTAAGTAGAGCATCATAACCGTACTGTAACTGATGAACCTAAGCATAAATGTATTGCCTCAAGTAACCCACCACTTCTTGAAGCTAGTGGTGACTTAAACCCTATAACATGGACTGGAAAGTAGGGGGGGGTGGACAACGAGAGGGAGGACAAAATAAAACAAAACATAAGTCAACCCTCCTTGATATAACCAGTCCAATAACATGAACGTGAGTACAATGGCCGATCAATATCGGCGAAGGGTCAGGAGCTACCTACTCCCATTCCCATGCGGGGGGGGGGGGGGGGTTGCAATAGGTGGAGCCACCTGAGAGCCTGTTGTGGCCTTGCCAATGTAATGTATCCAAGTGGCCCATATACTATAGAACTTGTCATAACGATCTTTACACATCGCCATCCACTTTTCAGCAGGCATTATATTATTCACTAAAAGGATCCAATCAGCCTGAGTAGGAATTTGTGGTCTTTTCCAGTATATCAAAATTAACCGTCTAGCCGCATTGAGTAGGTGAGGCAATACGGACTTGCAGTAATGGCTGAGAGGAATGGCAGGAACGTGCAGCAATAGCTCCAGTGGGGAGTCGGGAATCTCAATGTCCAGAATAGCCCTAATTTGAGATTGTATGTCTTGCCAGTAGGGTTGTATCTTGGGGCATTCCCACCAAATGTGGAGGCATGAGCCCCTGAGGCCACATGCCCTCCAGCAAGTGTCAGACGCAGCTGGCTGAATCCTAGCAAGCTTAGAGGGAACCCTATACCACCGGGTGAGTATTTTAGAAACCATTTTCCTGCATTTTTGTGTCCACGGAACTTGTGTGAATGAGACGGTAGAGATGTCCAACTGTGTTTCGGTAAAGACCTGCTGAAGGTCTCTCTCTTATTCCCTTGTGTAGATAGGCTTCCCCTGTTCGCCAGCGACTGTAACATCTCATACAGCAGATAACAGAGATAACATGAGGAATCGCAGAGGTAGACATACGAAGTCGCTCAAAGGGGGGAGGCTGTGGTAGGGGAGTGAATATTCTGGGGTTGACTGCAAACAAAGTGTTTGCGCTGTCTATAGCGCCAATCATCCATAAGAAAGGATTCATATTGTGTTCTCAGAGTAGCCAGTGGCAATAAACTTCTAATATCTTGTATAAATCTGCCACATCTTGTCTCCCTGTAAGCTGACCAAGCCTTGAAAAAGGGAGGGATGTCCACTGGAGTGAACCAGGGGAACCCCCCAAGAGAGCCAGGGGGGAAATCAGAGGGGCAAGCTGTCCCTGCTTATTTAATGCATCCCAGATTGCTAAGGCATGAATGGCCATAAGAGAGGCAAGCTCAAGACAGTCCCCAGCATTCTCGGGGGAGCCAGGGGGCATGAGATAAGTTACGGCCTGCTAAGAGTTTGTCAAGCGGGACCCGTAATTTAGTAGCCACATTGTGGTACCGAATCTAAGATCCGTTGCAGAGCTATTGCTTCATGTTATTTTATGAATGACCGGTACACCCATACCTGCCCCTCTTTTAGGGCGCTGTAATATGCGAAAGACCAGACTAGGACTTTTCCCATTCCAGATGTATTTCAGAAACAAACTGTTAAGGGTTGAGAAGAAAGACCGGGGCAATGAAATAGGCACTATTTGTAAATAGAAAAGAATATGGGGCAGCACGTTTATCTTTAAGACACTGACTCGGCCCATCCAGGAAAAGGTAGAGCGGTCCCAGTTTTGTAAGTCCACTCTAATAATGGAAAGCAACGGACAATAATTACAGGTGTACAACTGGGAGCATTGGGCTGGTAAATAGACACCCAAATACTTTAAAGAGGTCTGACACCAGGTAAAGGAGAATGAGGCTTGCAGCTGTGTACGCAATCCCAAAGGCACGTTCAGTGGTAGAATTTCTGACTTGTTATAGTTTATCTTAAAATTTGAAAGCAGATTAAAGTCTTAGTTCAGCCATAATATTAGGGAGGGAAATCAAAGGGTCCAAGACAGAAAATAAGACCTCATCCACACAGGCTGACAGTTTATGCTCCGTCGGCCCCACCGTAAAGCCCTTAATGGTGGCATTAAAGCGTATTTTGTTAAGCAGTGGTTCAAAGGTCATGGCAAAGATGAGGGGGGACAAAAGACATCCTTGCCGCATCCCTTTGCGAATGAGGAATGAGCCCGACAACACCCCATTCACTTTTACCTTAGTTTCTGGGGAACAATAAAACAAAGCCACGAAAGCATATTAGGGCCTAAACCTAGTCTAGCCAAAACCATCCAGAGGTAGATCCAGTCCACCCTGTCAAACGCCTTATCAGCGTCTGTGGAAAGCAGAAGACAGGGAGGGTGATTAGCCTGCAGCTCAGCCAATGAATTAGCTGAATCTGTCTATTAGAATTATCCCTCGTTTCCCTCCCCACAATGAACCCAGTCTGGTCAGGGTGGACGATTGTAGGCAGGATCAGTTTTAATACGGTTGGCTAAAATCTTTGCTAGGTTTTTAATGTCGGTGTTCAAAAGCGAGTATGTCCTATAATTACCAGGAATAGTATGGGCCTTCCCTCTCTTTGGAGGTTGATCGTAATGTGGGCCATCAATGCCTCTTTGGGCATCACTGTGTCTGATGCTAAAGCATTGAAATAGGCACAGATGGGATCAGAGAGGAGCGATTGAAACTTACTATAGTAGGCATTGGTGAAGCCATCAGTGCCCGGACTCTTTCCTTTAGGGAGGTTTTTAATGACTGCGATTTCTGTCTGAGAAATAGGGGGTGTCCAGTTGGTCACTAATTGGGGTGGTGAGCTGCGGAGATTGGGTCCCCCCCTAGAAACTGCAGGATACGCTCCACCTTCCAGGGCTCTGTAGAGCCAGGTAGAGTATCAGGGAGATGGTAAAGCTGGGCTTAGTAATCCCTAAACACGTCTCCTTTTTTTGACAAATGCACCACTGAAGAGCCCACCATAGTAGTAAGCCCTGAGACACATTGACGTTTGAGAGCCCTTGCAAGTAATCTTCTACATTTTTTTCCCAAATTCATAGAATTTGAGGGAAGCGTGGCACAGCCTAGCCCGAATCTGGACATCAAACAGGTTCGCCAACTCCTGATGGAGGGATTGTAGTTCCATTGCCAACTCTCGCCTTTTTCAATCTAGACATTTTGGACAATTTCATGCACTCAACTTTTGTGGGAACAGTTTTTTAGATGGCCCCTTCCTGTTCCAACATGACTGCACACCAGCCCACAAAGCGGGGTCCATAAAGGAACTTGACTAGCCTGCACAAAGTCCTGATCTCAACCCAATAGAACCCCTTTGGGATGAATTAGAGTGGAGACTGTGAGCCAGGCCTTTTTTGTCCAACATCAGTGCCTAACCTCACAAATGCGCTTCTGGAAGAATGGTCAAACATTCCCATAGACACACTCCTAAACCTTGTGGACAGCCTTCCCAGAAGAGTTGAAGCTGTTATAGCTGCAAAGGGTGGGCCAACTCAATATTGAACCCTACAGACTAAGACTGGGATGCCAATAAAGTTTGTGTTTGTAAAGGCAGGAGTCCCAATACTTTTTGTAATATAGTACACATCAGTAGGTCAACAACAAAGCCAGAATAATCATGAACTCCCTAACTGGGGATCAGCTAAGTTACGCCTGCGCAACCACAAATATACAAGTATGAAAGTTTAAACTTGTCATGCCTAAAAGAATCACACATGTTCCCTAATCAGCTGATGACTGTATTGAGGTATGTGTCGACTTGTTACATCTGTTTAAATGCAAAAAATACTTGTGCTGGCTCTTATCAAGTTGCATTGTTCTGGAGGTGTTCTGAATTCATGCTCTAAGATGACAGTGCTCACTTACTGCATAGTATCTATGGAAGAGCAGTGTTGGCACCATAGGGCAGGAAGTGCGTTACAGGCAGGATCACCAGGTGAAAATAAGAGAAAAAAAAAATCTGAAAATAGAGAACAAATTCAGCCACCATAACTAAGGGCTTGTAAGCTACATTCTATTAAATGTTTGATCATTGGTTTAGATGCGCTTTACATACATAATTGTATGTAAATAATACATGCGATATGAGTTGGAACAGTCATTTCCAGTAATTCTTGTGCAGCTACGAAAGAAGTGTATTTTTTTTTTTTAACTAGATTAATTTTATATGCATAAAATGATAACCATTGCAAGCACCTCTTGGTGGTGTTAACTGTCAATTCAGTCAATTTGAAGTCATGTAAACACGCACACAAAAATATATATATATTTTTTTTTACTAACGTTAATATTCAAGCAGAACTCAAGGGGCTAATATTGGTTCAGCAAAGAAAAAAAGCCTTTCCTGTTCTATATTTGGCTTCATTCAGACCTTTTTTGGCACCTTCTTGTGCTATATAACCTAATTTACTTTGTGATACAAGTGTGAAGAGCCAGATTAGATGATTTTCATGCGTTTTGTGTTTTCACCTTCCAGATCTCTGAAAAAAAGCAATATTCTCTGATAAATTAATCTGGACATAATACAAGATACTCCTGTCATTAGGGAACGAGGCCGCTTGCTTGCTTTTTAGGTTTCTATTTTTCGAGAAAGCAATTATTTTACAATAAATGGAAGCCCCTGACAGATTAAACTCTGAGATGTTTTTCCACTCAAGTTTAGCTGTTGTCGTCAAGTGTTTAGATCTGTCCCATGCTGAAAGGGCCCACATCGCATTAAATGTATTAGGTGTTGAGTCAACAAACTATCCCTATAGACATTACACTGCAAAGCAGGCTGAATTTTCTGCTTCCATCACTTTACTTTCTTTTTTTGTTCACTTTTTTTTTTTTGCAGCTGTATAAGTTGGAGCAGTTACCACAAAAACCTCTTGGCCAGCAGTGATTATGAAGGGACCGTGATTCTGTGGGATGGTTTCACAGGGCAGAGATCCAAAGTTTACCAGGTAATTCTAAACACCTTTGTTTTGAACACCAGGAGCCAGTCTTTTTTATAGTGTGTATTTATACTGTTAGCGATAAACTGCAGGATGTCTGCAGCACTTAGCCATATGAAATGGTCATGCCACCACAATTGCGTTGCCTCTTTAAAGCTGCATCTTTTGCATACAAAATACAAAGAAAAACCCTACGAAGATTTTTCATTTACTGTAATATTTAGATTATCCTGTTGTACTGCTTTGTTTGCTTTGTCCGTTCCTGTAATATTAACCATTTGCTTTTCTCTAACCCAGGGAGAACAATTACTGGTTATTCATGCTCTCCATATCTTTAAAGGGGTTGTAAAGTTTCAGGGTTTTAAAAACAAAAACATGTCATACTTACCTCCGCTGTGCAGTTGGATTTGCACTGAGTGTCTCCAATCCTCCTCTTCTGGGGTCCCTCAGCGGCACTCCTGGCTCCTCCTCTTCTCAAGTGCCCCGTCGGAGAAGCGCTGTCCTTCAGGACACCTGTGCGGGTGCGCTCCCGTGTTGGATTTGATAGACAGCAGCGGGAGCCAATGGCTGCGCTGCTATCAATCTGTCCAATCTGGACACGAGACACCAGCCAGAGCTGGTGTGCTCGTTCCCGTCGTGGGAAATACAGGGCTCGAGTAAGTATAACCGGGGGGGGGGGGGGGGGGTAGTGCTGAGTGACAGAAGGTTTTTCACCTTATTAATTTATTGAAGTGATTGAAATTGATTAATTTATTGCATTAAGGTGAAAAATCTTGAGGGTTTACAACCCCTTTTAAAGATTAAAAATCACCAATAGGCATTAAAGGAGAAGTACAGCCAAAGCTCGTTTGGCTGTACTTCTCCTGTGGACCACAGGTGTGCAGTCCATTTTTCACTCCTGTGACCCATCTTCACCTGACAGCGGGCTGAAGTCACAGAGCCGGCCCAGGCAGGGGAAAGATCGCGACCTTTTGGTTGGGATCTACCCAGCAGCCTGTATCAGCACCCAGTTCAGCCTCTCAGCGAGTTGCTGAGAGCCTGAGCCAGCTGCTCCCTCCCCTCCAAAGCCCAGCGCTCCAGTGAGTGCTGAACGAGCAGAACAGAGAACCGCAGACTGACAATCAGCAGCTCTCTGCTCAGAGGGGGAGAAGTGAGCGATCAGCTGTCTTTGATCGCTCAGCTGTCTTTGATAGCTCAGTTCTCACTGCAGAGGCGGTGGGAGACAGATGAAACATCGGAGCAGTGTATGAAGTGAAAATTCATTATATTTCACCAAATAGTCAGTAGACCAATCTGATGTCTGCAATCAGTGCTCCCTACACAGATTTCCACCACTTCTCTTCACTTCCCATTTTCCAGTTTAAAAAGGTTGTAGCATTCTCACAATCCACAATTCTTTTCTCCCTCTTATAAGTTTAAATAAGGACTTATAACTTGGTTCTCCTGGGAAGAATGCACATGAAAACCATACAGGCAGTCCCCGAGTTATAAGGACTGTAGGTTTTCTTCTAAGTGGAATTTGTGTGCAAGTCGGAACACTGCGTTTGTAAGTGTAACTTCCGCCTGTTCATGGATGTGGGATGTTCTGGGCATTTCTGGCCATGCAGTACATGTAGTACTGCAGTGTGGGATGTGTTCAGCGCTGCAAGATAGCTGCTCAGAGGTATTCAGGAGCATAGTGGAGCACAAGTGGCCAGCATTGAGGCCATTCGTAAGTAGGAGTCGTTCGTAACTCGGATGTTCGTAACTCGGATGTTTTGTAACTCGGATGTTCGTAACTCGGGGACTGCCTGTATAGTGTAATCTGTTTATTAAAATAGATATATACTGTATATATTAAAACAATAAGAACTGTTATGCTAACCTTTGCCATTTGTTTATTTTGTGTGTAAGAACATCTATGGATATGGGGGGGGCTTTGCTGTACACTAAATTCTGGCAACTTACCTATCTTGTTTATTGTTATGTAACTGGCCATCGTTAACTTTATGAGGTGGGCCTTGCTGTTTTCCAGTTTTCCTAATAGTTTGTTGTTTTAAAATGATTTGTTCCTGATAGTTTTTCTTATATTGATGTGTTTTTTAGTCGAAGATATCTTACCTACTGTAATATTGATTCTCATTTTGTGTCACAAAAAGGAACATGAAAAAAGGTGTTGGAGTGTGGACTTTAACCTCATGGACCCCAAACTTTTGGCGTCCGGCTCAGATGATGCCAAAGGTTTGTTATAATTTCTTTCTAATGGAACTAATTAACTAATTCCAATGTAGACCAATTAATTTGTATTTCACCATATTATTTGTTTTTAGTTCTGTTGAATAGAAATCTTTATGTACATAATGGAAGTACAGTGATACACGTATGCTTTTAATGTTTTCAGGCACTTTGATTGATAGATTGATATGTGACTGACATTTTAAGGTTAAATGCACCTCCTCTTTGCGGGTCCCCTGCCGCCGCTTCTCCCCTCCTGTGAGTGCCCCCATAGAAAGCCCCTTTCTATGTGCGCACTCATGCGGGTTCACTCCTGAGCTTTGATGTCTTCATTTATAGACACAGGCAACATGACTTGGTCCTGCCCCCCGCTCCCTTGTCACTGGCTTTGATTGACAGCAGCGGGCTCCGGCTGCCTCAGCAAAGCCTGCATTCCAGGCATTAAGATAAAAACCTTCAGTGTGCAGCAGCCCCCCCCCCCCCCCCCCCCAATACTTAACCTGAGCCCCCCTCTCTATCCAGAGATGTCCACGAGTCCCTCGGCTGCCCGGGACTTTCCCTCTTGATTAAGACACTGCAGCAGTGCCATTGGCTCCTGCTGCTGTCAATAAAACTCAGCCAATCAGGAGAGAGGGGGTGGGGCCGAACCGCAGCTCTGTGTCCAAATGGATACACAGCTGTAGCTCGGCTCGGGTGCCCCATAGCAAGCTGCTTGCTATGGGGGGCACTCAACAGGAGGGAGGAGCCAGGAGCTCCAGCCAGGGACCTGAGAAGAGGAGGATCTGGGCTGTCCCGTGCAAAACCACTGCACTGAGGAGGTAAGTATAACATGTTTGTTATTTTAAAAGCGAAAAAAATAGGACTTTACAATCCCTTTAACTGATCTCTCCACCCCCTGCAGATTTCACTTAATTGCAGCAAAGTTTTTCTACTGAAACAGTCTTTTGTGGGGGCAATTTCCATGGTCGGTAGATGGAGTTCTTAGTCCTGTGTAAGCACCTACCCTGTGACTTTTTAACATGCTTAGGGTGGACTGCATGGGGGTAAACTTGTTTCTAAAACTAAATCAAATGTTTTTTGCATAATGCTTGGAGAAAAAATGCTTGCAAGGTGTGTCCTGGTGCTTATTGATTACAAAATAAAATAATGCCTTTTTGAAGCAGAATTCTTAAACTCATTAAGACAACTTTATATGAAAGATCAGCCAATCCTCAATATAAACAACAATCTATAGCACAGATCAATATAATTGTCCCAAATACCTTTATTCGATCCCATGTACTGCGGTCACGTGACATCTAGAGGTTGTTTTTTACTGCTCTGTGGGATGAAGTAATAAGGAAAGCTCTTACAAAGCTGCCAACATCCCTATAGAAACTACCTGCAGATAACACTGCAGCAGCGTTCTCTATTCTATCAGCGTGGGGGGAGCTGTCATTCAACATGCTGAAGCCGCCCCTCATGCTGACGAAATAGTCACGTGAGGTGGCTTCCAGGGAGTAGAGGGGAAATTAAATGGCTTCTTCGTGGGTACTGGCAGAGCATGCACAATTACAATGGCAACGTAACAGCCAGTGGATCAACTGTGACAGCGTTGCCACCGATAATATTGAAGCTTCATGGATATGTCCAGATCAACCAGATAATTATTAAATAATAATTTATTAAAAATTACAAAATGACCCTCCATCCTCTGAGAATGATCGCCCTGCTAAACAATACACTTATCTCTGAATTTACCCCAGAGACTTAAAGGGATTGTAAACCCTCGTGTTTTTTTCACCTTAATGCATCCTATTTATTTTTATTTATTTCGGGGACTTATATAGCGTCGTCAATTTACGCAGCGCTTTACATGTACATTGTACATTCACATCAGTCCCTACCCTCAAGGAGCTTACAACCTAAGGTCCCTAACTCACATTCATACATACTAGGGACAATTTAGACTGATTCCAATTAACCTACCAGCATGTCTTTGGAATGTGGGAGGAAACCGGAGCACCCGGAGGAAACCCACGCAGGCACAGGGAGAACATGCAAACTCCAGGCAGGTAGTGTCGTGGTTGGGATTCGAACCAGCGACCCTTCTTACTGCTAGGCGAGAGTGCTATCCTATGCATTAAAGTGAAAAAACTTCTGTTACTCAGCAGCCCCCCTCGTTTTACTCACCTGAGTCTGTTCATTCCCTCAGCGGAGATGCGCTCTACCTCTCTGGCCGGGGTTCTGGGCTCTTGATTGGATAGATTGCTAGCAGCATAGCCATTGGCTCACGCTGCTGTCAATCAAATCCAATGACATTGGGGGCTGGGCCGAGTCCAGCATTCTGTGTCTATGGACGCAAATGCTAGACTTGGGAGCGAGCCCACACGGTAACCCCCTAGGAGAGTGCTTCTCCTAGGGGGGTTTCCAGATGCCAGGAGGAGCTGCAAGTGCCAAAAGGGACCCCAGAAGACGAGAACCAGGGCCACTCTGTGCAAAAGAACTGCATAGTGGAGGTAAGTATGATGTGTATGTAATTTAAAAAAAAAAAAAAAGAGGGTTTAGTAACTCTTCAATTATGTGAGCGTTTGAGAAAAGGATCTTTGTATACATTTGAAATGAATGGGACCAAATTTGGTAAACCACCAAATCCTGCTCTTGGGGCACAGCAGCAGTTAAGATCAACTATAAAGACCACCTTAGATGGTATATGTGCCTGTTAGATTGGCCCGTGTCAGCACTGATGTTCCCCTGACCTGTTTTCACGGATGATCAGACATGGGCACATTCCTTCATGCTTGGTGGTCCTGTCCAATGGCACACAGCCTGTGGTTACAGGTGTAAAATATCCTCAGAATACTCCTGTAGAAATCTATATCTGTGCAACCGCAAGAAGTACTTCTTAATGGAAAGCCTGACAGAATCACTAAACAATTTACTCATGTCCTGACTGCCGAATAACAAACAGTTGCGGTAACTTGACTAACTGACATCTTATCTATATCTGAAGTTAAATCTCACATGTAACGGGTGTTAATAAAAGCATAATAAATAGCCAAATTACAGAGTACTGTATCTAAATTTAATCGAGTTTGGGCTCTATGGGTCATCCACTTCATCCCAAGGGATTTCAACTGTTTCCTTCTAGAAATTTGATGTGTGCCAAGATTTATAACGGAGACCTAACAGTGGATTGCGAACCCCCTTCCCTTCTTTTCTCCCACTCCTTTATCCTGCTTTCATTTTCCAGTCCTTATCACTTTCTGGCAGTCTTAAAATCTATGTTCATCCTCCTCTTTCCTTTAGGTTTATGACTTATTACAATTTTTCATTTTCACACTACTATTTCTGTAATGAGGAATGCATCCAATAACAATCTGTTATTTACGAACATTCATATCATAAGGCTGGCGATCCTTTTATGGATTTTTATACTTGATCGATGTGCACTCCAATAATTGATGTAACATATTAAGGTATTCTTCTCTGGATATCTCTTGAAGTGCCTGACTGTATGTTCTATTGTTGCACTTTAAATAGATGAAAAGATTGAACAAGAAAAAATATTTGGGTTTAATGACACCTTGGGCTTCATATACACATAGCCTACTCTGGCCGCCGGAAAACGCTGCAAAATCGCGCCGCAGGCAAAATGTTCCTATCCTGAATGCAATTCTTCTGAGTTCAGGAAAGGAAGGTTGAACCTCCCCTAACTTCTGCAGCTTCTAAATGATCCTAAAAGCCTACGTGTACATAGACACTATTGTGGAGTTGAGTTTAGGAGATTTGGCAAAAAGCCAAAAGTTCCTAAACAAATTTAGGAGCTGTAGTGTACATGAAACCTAAATCTGCAGTAGGCCTAAGAATTCTAAAGCCCTATACACACTATTGGATTTTCTGCAGTTTTTTGTCTTCAGATTTACCAAAACCATATAATATGAGGTCAAACCTTGAGTTTCAATTTGTATGCAATCAGGCAGGCCCTTCCACTATATGGTTTTGGTAAATTTGAAGACAAAAATTTGCAGAAAATCTAATAGTGTGTATGGGTTCTAAGACGGAAAAGCAAAGGTTATTACAGGTTTCCAGAGCTTCCAGTCATGATTTGACTATTATCAAATCTGAACTTTAAACAATATCTATGATGTGAGGAATAGGATCATCCTGTCCACCCCCCCCCCCCCCCCCCCCGAAAGGTGCCAATCATGGCACTGGAAGGGGGAGAGGAGACAAATGCACTTTTGGGTAGACCTCCGCTTTAACAGAATCTGTCACTTTTCCCATTTAGACTTGATTTTTTCCTCTCCAACATGTGACAATGTTCAGATCTGGCAATTAGCTTCTCAGTTTCAAGTACTGCATCCTGAGAGAAAGGGGAGATGATCACATGCACCCACAAATCTGAAAATACTGGATAATTTTTAGCACTCCTGTTGATAAACTGAGTGAAAGTTTAGTCCAACAAAGGTGTGAGTATCAGTGAATGGGCAGAGGGGCTGCAAATATATCATCACAAAAGCTACTGCAGCCTTCCTCCCCATATTTCTGCTTTAAAACAACTGTCCTGTATTTAAACAAAATTGAGCTGGGTGGACACAAGTTTTCAGCATCTAGTCTTTAAAGGAGTTGTAAATCCCTGAGGTTTTTCACCTTAATGAATAGAAAAACCTCCTATGCTGCAGCTGCCCCCCAGAGCCCCTTTTTTCTTTTCTGAACCTGATCGTTCCAGCGACAGGAACGAGCACAGTAACTCCAGCCGCTGTCTCGTGTCCTCATTGGATAGATTGATAACAGCGGGAGCCATTGGCTCCCGCTGCTCTCAATCATGTCCAATGATGCGGGGGACGGGGCCAAGTTCTGCTGTCTGTGTCAATGGACGCAGCAGCAGGACTCGGGAGTGTGCCCCCATGGAAAGCGGCTCTCTGTGGGGGCACTCGAGAAGAGGAGGAGCCAGGAGCGCCGCCGGGGGACCCCAGAAAATGAGAATCGGTTCCACTCTGTGCAAAACCTTGCACAGAGCAGGTAAGTATAACATGTTTTGCTGTGTTTTTGTTTTTTTGTTTGTTTTTTTTTTTTAACAAACCTTTACAATCACTTTAAAGAGGAGATCCAGACAAAAAAAAAAAACTAACATTCAGGAGCTACAAATACGTATCGACTTCTGGTTGCTGCCACCGCCAGAAGCTGATAAGGGAACCAGGCAGTGAAGCCTTTTTGCTTCACTCCTGATTCCCTACTGCACATGAAGCGTGCTGCGCTTTCTACTTGGTCCGGTGGCGGGGAAGGAGGAGGGGTGCCAAACTTTCCAGAGATCTCGTCTCCTGGAGGTGGGGAAGGGGACCCCCCCGGAAGGTGCCAAATGTGACACCAGAGGGGGGGGAGCAAGCATAGAAGCAGAAATTCCACTTTTGGGTGCAACTCCGCTTTTATATTGTCCATTGATCTAAAAACATGGGGACCCCACTGAAACTTTGAAAAAGAGCAGTTTACAAAACGATTGTTAGTGTTACTTTAGTCAGAAAATTTAAGCGGAAGTAAACCCTCCTATCGTTTTCTTTGCTTCTGTTTAATCTTCAACTGCCATGGTGCTGCACATGTGATCAGTATGGCACCAGCCATTGGATGCTGTGACTGTTTGGTTGAGAGCACAAACAATGTGACCGTTACATTCCCGATAGGTACTGGGAATATAGCTGTTTTTTTTTAAACCGTTAAATCGATGGATTTACTTCCGCGTTAAGTCCTGCTAGATGACTTAAGGCTGGCCCATTTTGCAGGTAGAGCTATGTAAAACATTACAAAATAATAACCCTGCTCTGCACATGCTCAGTTGCTCTCCACTTTTAGGCACTGCCATGTTTGTAGATCTGCTGACAGCCTTAAAGCGGAATTAAACTCTCCAGTCTTTTACAGCCAAGAAAGCTGCTTCCGTTTGATCTGCAACTGCCATGGTGCTGCACATGTTTGACACCGAACATTTAATGGTTTGGTTGATGACACAAGCAAATGTGACAGCAATCCTGGCATTCCCGGAATGTATCTGTCTTTTGAAACTGTTAAATAATGTGTTTAGTTCCACTTTATGATTTACTGCTGTTCTGGGGCTCTGGGCTTCAGCACAATGGCAGCCTCCAGCAAGAAGAAACAAACAATGCTGGAGGCAATTTACAGCACACACTAATGTTGGTAGCATAATTATTAATGTGGGATGCATGTTCCTTGCTAAAGAACATTATTTAAGTTGTTCTGGGTAAAGTTCTGCTTTAAGCCGAGCCTTTTATTTGAGTGTGTCTCTTACTGAAATTAGCTTGGTAGAATGTATTGCAGGGTCTGTTTATTAGTATGTTATTATGTCTGGTGACAGAAGGCTCAGAGTAAGCTCAGGTTCGTTTTTTTTGACAGATGGACTTTGATCAGCCTCTTTTCTGACATTATGAGGAGCTAGGTTATCAAAAAAAGCCCAAAGTAGTAAAGATATATTCCTGTGATAGATCACTAAAGCAATGTATAATTTGTCCTGGATCAAGAAATGCCAATTCATAGTGACAGGTCCTCTTACAGTAAGGTCAAAGATGTTGACAGTTCTGCAGAAGCAAAAGCTGCTTGATAAGTAAATCTAGAGCTAAAGCAGTTGACATTTTAATATATTCAGCTTTTAGAAAATCTATATTTCAATGGATGGACCATTGTCTCTACACAGGTGTAATGTTCTGTTAAAAAACCTTAGGTCTACAGTTAAGGATCCAGTAAGCAAATATTGAAGTCTGTGATTTGTCGGTCTTGTGCCTAGTCCAGTGTTTTGTGTAATTTAATAGATATGTAATGGTTAGAAGCAGATAAAGTTGTAAGCTCTGCTGGAGAGTTTTTTTCTCCTGGTCTTTTTTTCCCTCACTCTTTTTACCTGTCCTTAAAAGCTGTTTCTTTTAATTGCATCTGTCAAAGCTTTCATGGAACAAAATGCCTTTGTCTGCAGGTTTAAATAATGCTCTGTTTACTGAGCTGGTGACTTTTGACCCGCTCTGTCTAGTGGACTTCATTTTTAGGCCCAGGGTTTTATTTGCATGTGGAGTGAAAAGTCATTACTGCCAGTAGTGCATATTACAGCTGTTACGTTTCTACTTGAGAGGCATCTCTCCTGCTAGCATCTGCCATCCCAGCCTTGTCTGGCTAATCTGTTTTGATTGGTGAGACACAACTGTATTGGTCGCAATTACATCTCCATGGCAGCCTTTCCGCTTAGATCAACATCAGCGCTTTCTACCCGACAGGACTGTTCTCTTGGTCTGGTTGACATGTTTTACGAAGTCTTTTGGAAAGCTGTAGCAAGTGCCTTAAATATGACAAAAGGCCACAGCCAGGTTTACTAATGAAGTGTTTTAGTTTAAGCAATCTGAAAGGTCCTGTGCCATCCAGCAATTTTGATTGATCATATCCTGAAAGCCTGCTCTAGCTTTCTGGTATTCCCTGCCTGTCCCTGTTTAACTTAAAGAAAAGCTAAACTCTGTTTTAAAAAAAAAAAAAAAAAATGATTCAAGTATGTATTAACTCAAAAAGTACCTTCTATTGTTCTCGGCCTTACCAAAAATCTAAATTCCTTTCTTTTCCTTTTGTGATCCAGCAGCGGTTGTCGGTGCACACATGTCACAGTCACCATGCTTCACGGCCACTCCAGGGATTAAGCCACCTGCCATGTTTGGTGGGCACTACCCTCCGTCAAACATAACACATTCAAGGTAGTGAGGCATTTAGGGGGTTAAAACAGATGGGTGAGTAAGCGACATATTGCCTCCTTACTGTCTGTCAAAAGGCCTCTGAAAAGCTATCTGTGCATGGCTTTTTAGAGGACCAGCAGTCTTCTCCTGTGTGTAAATGAGCCCAAAAAAAAAAACCTTTTTGTTAGGGATTTCAGGGCCAGTAAAGCAGTATTTTTAACCCCAAGCCATAAATGTAATCTATTGCAGCTTACCGGTCATAAGATTTGGTGGCTGCATTGGTTTTCCTTTCTTATGGCTCTTTTACACAGGCTGTCCGATCAGGTCCACCTGTCAGGTTTTTCAGGCGGACCTGATCGAACCCTCCAGTTACTTCTTTGGAGCGGCGGATGTCAGCGGACACCCACCGCCATCCGATCCTGTCCGCCAACAACAGATGGACGGTGGTCCTATTTTCCATCCGTCCATCGGGTTGGATGGAAACAGGTGGTCTGTTTCCATCTAATTTTCCCATAGAAGAGAGCTGGACTGGGACTGTGTCTGCACAGCAGAGTGGGCACAGACCTGTCATCCGCCTGTTTAGCAGGGATCAGCTGAGCGATCCCCCCCGCTGAGCAAGCGAATTTCGTTAAGCAGAGATGCCCGTGTGAAAGGGGCCTAAGGCTTCCCCCCTGTGTTTTCACCTGGTGATCACACCACTTGTATTATAGTGCCTCCACTCTGGACAAAAGCGCACAGGGGCACCTTTGGACAGCAGTCTGAGGGAAGGGGAGTTTTAGATATACTAGCAGATATAGATACACTAACAAATTGAAGCCAAACTCCAGCTAAATATTTATAAGTAGTAACAGCAGTCTTTTATTTTTTTTTTTCCTATTAGGATAAAATTTTTACATAAATAAATAAAAACTGATCATTGTAATCACCTTTCCCAGTGGTAAATGGTTTGTCTCCTCTCTGTTAGCGCAATTTCACACTGGGGAGTGGGGGGGGGCATCGGTGTTAAAGCACCGCAATTTTTAACGGCGCTTTCTGTCCGCTAGCAGGGCGCTTTTAACACCCGCTAGCGGACGAAAAAGAGTTCAAAGCGCCCCTGCAGGGCACTTTGCAGGCGCTGCCCATTGATTTCAATGGGCAGGGGCACTTTAGGAGCGGTGTATACACCGCTCCTAAAGCGCTGCAAAGATGCTGCTTGCAGGACTTTTTTTTAACATCCCGCAAGCGCTCTGCTCCAATGTGAAAGCCCTCGGGCTTTCACACTGGAGAGACAGGAGAGCCACTTTGTAGGTGCTATTTTTAGCGCTATAGCGCCTGTAAGGCGCATCAGTGTGAAAGTGCTCTTACTGTTGCATTCTGCTGGAGAGGTTATTCTTTAAAAAAATAAAAAAAACAGGCTTAATACTGTCCAGATCACCAGATGAAAATAGAAAGCAATCCTTAAAAAAGTCATGCAGCCACTACATATAAGAATTGGTAAGCTGCCATATAATGTTTTCTGTTGGGTTGAATACTGCCTTAAAGGGTAAGTTCACCTTTACAGAAAAATCTGTAATGTGAACTTACACAGGACCCCCTCCTCACCCCCCCCCCCCCCCCAGTCCCGCTGACCTGCAGCACCGATATCTCCCGTTCTGAGCTCTGCTATAGCCGCCTCATGGCTCTGGGGCTTATAAATCCCCGGAGGTTTATCTCTTAAAAACGTACCCCGTCAGGAGGGACATTTAGGAGCATTCTAATTGGTGGGCACTGCCACATGAGTGGTGCCAACCAATCAGAACCCGCGCAGCTCGTCTTCTCAGCAGGGAAGAAGATGCGTGAATGGCGAGGAGATTTCCAAGCCGTAAGGCAGCGCCTCAGCCGCGATGCAGGTCAGTGGTACTAGGGGGGGGGTGAGGAGGGGGCCCTGTGTAAGTTTCCTTAACAGATTTTTCTGTAAAGCAGAATTTACACTTTAAGTAGTGGAAGTGTATGGATTATTTTTTGGGAAAATAAGGATATCATTTATTTTCACCTTAAAGTAGACATAAATTCAGTCGCTAAAATCTTGTATAAGTTTAACACACTACAATTTCAAAAGCTTTCAGCTGTCATTGGAGAGCATTTAACCAGGAAGGTGTTGTAAAAAGGCTGCAGGAGATCAGCAGCACTGAAAGCTACGAAGGAAAACATTATTTTTAAAAAGAAAAACGGTAAATGTAATGTAAATGATACACAGTTCTTTAGAAAAATAAATGGCTTTCATTTGTGGTCGCCACCCTCTGAAAAGTTGTCCATGGTGGCAGAAAGACACTTGGCTTCCTCTTTACTTTTATATTTCTATTTGCTGAATGGCAATTTTGCATTGCGGGTACTCGCCTCTTTCCCATATCAGTTGTGTGCATTCTGTTTTTTAATTGATTATAGCTTTCAGTACAACAATGCTCATACAGTATTGATGCATCACTGGAAATGCTTCTATTAACACCACTGTGATCATACTTCAAGTATAACTAAAAGCTAATTTTTTTTTTGTGTGTTTTGGATAGAGTGAAGAGGGATTAGAACCCCTGTCAGATTTTTATTGCCTTCTGTGTCCTAATTAAGGAGATTCTTGCTATATTTGTCCTGTTTACCGTTATCGAAAATGAAAGAAAATCCCAAATTTTGGGTTATCCCCAGAAAAGTAATAGAGGGGAAATCTTCCAATGAGGACTCTAGTTCTGGTGACCTGGGGGGGGGGGCGGGCGCGCAAGAGGTTCTCTTCATTTTGTAGATGTTTCCTATTACTTCCTGTTTGGCTGTGGGACAGGAAGTGAAGGAAAGTAATTCTCCACAATGGGACAAAGATGGCAGAAAAAAAACCTTACTGGGGTTATAACCCTTTTATGCAAAGAAGAAAAAAACTTTGCCTAAAGTTTTACGTTAATGTTAACATTGCTGTGGAATAAGGGCATCCTCCCTGTGGCTCTAAAGTGTACACACGTTAGCTGGGAGGGCTAAATACTCTCCTTGGGGTATCAGAAAGTGAGCACCGGACAGCTGTAAATGCCTGGTATCAGCAGGTTTGTTTTGCCCTTAGTGAACAGATGGAACAAAACATTTTTAATTCTGGATAGAACTGACCAAAAGGAAACTAATAAGAATATTTTATAGTTGGGTTTACCATTTTTTATCTGGTCATTGCTCCTCGTGTACCCCTTGTGAAAATAAATATACTTACCCGTATTTTTTGCTCCATAAGACACACCTGACCATAAGACACACCAAGGTTTTAGATAAGGAAAACGAGAGAAAAAAATTCCGAACCAAATGGTGTACTAAAATATTTATAGTGCCCATGAAATGCAGCCTGACCTGTGCCCATGAAATGCAGCCTGACCTGTGCCCATGAAATGCAGCCTGACCTGTGCCCATGAAATGCAGCCTGACCTGTGCCCATGAAATGCAGCCTGACCTGTGCCCATGAAATGCAGCCTGACCTGTGCCCATGAAATGCAGCCTGACCTGTGCCCATGAAATGCAGCCTGACCTGTGCCCATGAAATGCAGCCTGACCTGTGCCCATGAAATGCAGCCTGACCTGTGCCCATGAAATGCAGCCTGACCTGTGCCCATGAAATGCAGCCTGACCGGTGCCCATGAAATGCAGCCTGACCGGTGCCCATGAAATGCAGCCTGACCGGTGCCCATGAAATGCAGCCTGACCGGTGCCCATGAAATGCAGCCTGACCGGTGCCCATGAAATGCAGCCTGACCGGTGCCCATGAAATGCAGCCTGACCGGTGCCCATGAAATGCAGCCTGACCGGTGCCCATGAAATGCAGCCTGACCGGTGCCCATGAAATGCAGCCTGACCGGTGCCCATGAAATGCAGCCTGACCTGTGACTGGCAAGGACGTCGTCACATCCGCCTGTCACTCAGATAGAAGATAGTGCAGCCCGAGCGGTCATACTCCATTCGGCTGCTGGGGCTGCTCTGTCTTCTGTCTATGACAGGCTCAGCCAAAAGGCCGCCCGCTATTGTAACATGGCGGGGGGGGAGAGGCCTGGTCAGTATTCGCTCCCATAAGATGCACAGATATTTCCCCCCATTTTTTGGGGGGGGGGAAAGTGCATCTTATGGAGCGAAAAATATGGTGATTTTTTTAAATGATATGTATGCAGTAGTGGGTTATCTATCCCTTTCATGACTAAGCCTATTTTTGAAATTTGGTGTTTACAAGTTAAAATCCATATTTTTTGCTAGAAAATTACTTAGAACCCCCAAACATTATATATATATTTTTTAGCAGAGAATCTAGAGAATAAAATGGAGATTGTTGCAATATTTTATATCACACGGTATTTGTGCAGCAGTGTTTTAAACGCAAATTTTTGGAAAAGGGACACTTCCATAAATTTTAAAAAATCCAAACAGTAAAGTTACCCCAATTTTTTTGTATAATGTGAAAGATGATGTTATGGCGAGTAAATAGATATCAAACCTCTCACGCTTTATAATTGCACGCACTCGTGGAATGGCGACAAACTATGGTAGCTATGAATTTCCATAGGCGACGCTTTAAATTTTTTTTTACGGTTACCAGGTTAGAGTTACAGAGGAGGTCTAGGGCTAGAATTATTGCTGTCGCTCTGACGATCGCGGCGATACCTCACATGTGTGATTTGAACACCGTTTACATATGCGGGCGCGACTTCCGTATGCGTTTTCTTCGCTGCGCGAGCTCGTGGTGACGGGGGCGCTTTAAAAAAATTTTTTTTATTTATTTATTTTTAGACTTATAAATTGTGTTTTTAAAAAAAATGTTTTGTTTTTTTTTTTTACTTTTATTGCTTTTACAAGGAATGTAAACATCCCTTGTGACAGTAATAGGTGGTGACAGGTACTCTTTATGGAGGGATCGGAGGTCTAAAAGACCCCCGATTCCTCCTCTGCACTTCAAAGTATTCAGATCGCCGAAAACAGCGATTCTGAACACTGTATATTTTTTTAAATTCGGCGCCATTGGCAGCCGAGTAAATGGGAAGTGACGTCATGACGTCACTTCCGCGTTTACATTGAGAAGGCTGGAACGAAGCCGCCCACGGCTTCGTTCCAGCCCGCCCACAGCCGCCGGAGACAGCCGATTGGACACCGGGCTTCCCGATCGCACGGGAGGCCCGGTAAGAGCGGCGGGAGGGGGGGATGTCCCCTCCCGCTCCTCCGGTATAACAGCCGAGCGGCTTTTGGCCGCATCGGTTGTTATATACGGGTAGCCGATCGCCCACTCTAAACAACGGTACTGGGATGATCCCTGCAGCTGCGGGCATCATCCCGGTATAACCCCGGAAAGCCAAGTACGCATATCTGCGTACGGTCGGCGGGAAGGGGTTAATAGTAAGATGGGATTCTCTAAGTTCTTGTGTACGCCTATAACCCTATTTTTATTTTTACAAAACATTCAACATTCTTTGGGAAGAACTGCAGCCATGACCGTTACAAAAAAGAAAGACAAAGATGTTGTCTAAACAGTCAAATACCCCAATGGGCTTCAAGTCCATTAGTCATCCACAAAAGTCTAGGCTCTATTTTGAAATGACACTATAAAACATTAAGCACATAATGACTTATTCATAGCATTTAATCAGCAGAAGCTATAAAATTGCAATATAAAATTTTACACTACTTGTAATAAACGTGAATCCAGAATTGCATTAGTGTGTTTAAAGAATCTCACCGAAACCTGAACAAGTTTATAAAAGTTTTCGCTCTTCTAGACAATGACTGCTGACTGAATAAATTCTGAAACCCCTCTTTACACCAGTGTCAGCTTATATTACTGAGGGTCGCTGAAATCTCGCTGATGCCCAGCGCATAATGCCAATGCACAGTGGTGCTTGGTGTTGACGGTCAGCAATGTGGGCATGTAGACTCAGTTTGCACTTCTGCATGCAGGGCTTTAGCTACAGTGCCCAAGAGTAGTCTTTATGGAGGGTGCAGAACAACAGACGCTCACCTTCTTCTTCTTGTACTTGACAATATAGCAATATCTTGTAAACCAGCACATTTTTACAATGGCATCATTGGCCAGTCAGAGGTGCACCATCTCCACCATAACTCCAAAGCACACAAGTTCAGCTCCTACAAGGGACACGTGTTCAGGTTCTTAAAGGAGAAGTTCAGATTTTAGAAAAAAATAATAAATGCACTTTTTTGTACAGGTAAAAAAAAAAATGTGCATTTATGTTTCTTTAGTTGGAGCCTGTAAAGCTTTGCACCAGCAATCAGCAGATCACTGGTGCAATGCAGGTCTCCTGCAGATCTGTCAGTGTATCTGTGTGCCTGTACATCCCATACAGGCAAGCAGATGCAATCTAACAGTAAAAATCAATAAACTACCACGGCACTCCACAGCACCATGGTAGTTCATTGAGAACTACAAGTTGACAACAGCAAAGGATGTTGAGCTTGTAGTTCATTCACACACAGAGCTGTGTGAATGAATGACATAGCTGTGTGGGTGAAGCCCTGCGCGGCCACGCTGATTTCAAAAAGTGACCGCTAGTACAGGGAACTCCTCTGGTCAGCGGCTGCAGCACTGGGAACATGTTACATGTTCCACCCTAAAAACAGGTGGAACATGTAACATGTTCCCAAAGGTGAGCTTATACTTTAAAGCTCATTTCCTGCTTTACTATCCCTTTATCCACCTCAATATCAGACCCTTTCACCCCCTTCCTCCTCAGGCCAATTTTCAGCTTCCAGCGCTGTCACACTTTGAATGACTATTGTGTGGTCATGCAACACTGTATCCATATGAAAGTTTTATAATGTTCTTCAAACAAACAGAGCTTTCTTTTGGTGGTGTTTAATCACCACTGTTTTTTTATTTTTTTGCAAGATAAATTTAAAAAAAAAACTAAATTTTGTTAAAAAAATGTTTTTTTCTGTTTGTTAGGAACAGTACAAATATCCCCCAAATTACCCCTTTTTAAAAACTAGACCATCCAATGTTATTCAGTAAGAGGCATGGCCAGTTTTTTTAAGTTGTAATTTTTTTGTCACAATTCTTTGGAAAATTGAAAATATAAAGTTTCTGTCGCAATTTTTTGCATACGGTCACCAGTGCAGTATAGCGTCCTCGTAGAACTGGTGTGGTGGTGATCAGGGACACTGACAGGTGACAGTATGTAAAAATCATAATTTTTTTACATAAGAGATAATAAATGTGTATATATATGTGTGTATATGTGTAATTTTTTGTCAGGTCACCTGAGACCAGGTGACAGATGCACTCCGTAGGAGTCAGGAGTGCACCGCTAAGGTAGTGGACCCTAGGACTGACTGCTGCGGATTAAACCCTGGGAGGTTCAGGAAGCAGGTCTACTAGATCACTAACACAGATTCCAGTGGGAGCTAGAGCATAAATTCCCCAGGGCACGGTGTCTAAGAGCCAGCAGGTGTTCACCAGAGCCTCTAGTGGTGAGGATGGACTGCGCTGCAGTCTGGCTCCAGGTCGCGACCCCCGGGGTCTTACAGCTCACGGTAGACTACAGGAGATAGAGGAAGGAAGCAGAGGGCTGGAACAACAAGGATAGTAAGGGGATAAGCCAAAGTCGGAGCGACTAGCAGACAAGGACAACAGAGTACACGCCAAAGGTTCAGGGTCACAGGCAAACAGGGATAGTCGGGGACACGCCAAAAGGTCAGGGTCACGAGCAGACAGGAATAGTCGAGAACACGCCAAGGTTGGACAAACGCAAAGCACGCGGGAAACAGGAAGCCAAACACACAATGGTTGATCAGCAAGGTTTGCTTGCAATGCACAGGTTAATATAGTGTTCCTAATTAGAGGCTGAGGTTGAGCTATGCTGAGGGAAGATTTATATATGCAGTCAGGTGAGAGTGGCAACACATGGAGAGAGGTAAGCTGACAGACACACATTACTGCATAACCATGACATT
The DNA here is from genome assembly GCA_037952835.1 of Lithobates septentrionalis. Taxonomy (NCBI): domain Eukaryota; kingdom Metazoa; phylum Chordata; class Amphibia; order Anura; family Ranidae; genus Lithobates; species Lithobates septentrionalis. Next base: position 1,780,443 of record JBBDGP010000524.1, on the reverse strand, counting down.
TTTTTTTTTTGTTGACATACAATGAAAAGCTCAATACAGTGTTACTGTAGTACACACAATGATTTCTTAGACTTTTACAGTTAAACAGCCATTTTTACTAAATTAAAACATTTTTACTCATTCAGTGTTTACTATTTTGATTAGCTGTGATTAGTCACAGCTAATCACATGGTACAGGTGGGCTGTGATTGTCTGTACAATGTGGTGTTTGTGACCAATCGCAGAGCTCATCACTATTGCACACAAAGGCATTTAACAAAGCCTTTTATTGTGTACAACTGTCATGTGATCTGCTGTGATTGGCCACAGCGGTCACATGATACCGACAGCAGGTACAGTGATCTCTCATCGGCTGTCTCCAGAGGATGACAGATCGCACCAGAGCTCGTTCCTATCCTGGGAGGATGTCCTATGAATACAAAGCTCTCTCTGATTTGCTGAGGTGTTAAGATGACATCTCAATCTTCGCCTCAGCCTTTCAGAAAATACAAAGTTGCCTATAAATGGCTGCTCAACTGACTCATTGTGCTGGTTTGTAGAATAGGATGTTTGTGTCCCACTGTCAGAACACAGGGCTTTATATTTATATGTAGCTGAGAAAACATACAGTTTATTTTGCTTGCCCTGCATGCACCTGTTACTGTAGGAAGTGGTTTGTTGGACCAGCTTGACCCAAACAAACTAGTGAAAGTAAAGCAGGAGATCAGTTTTTAAAGCTGGCAACATATTGGTAAAAAGAGTTTGCCTGCACAATTATTTGCTGTTCTGTTCAGCCATATTAGTGATTCACTCGCATAATGGCATCACCTCCCTGCTCTTAGCCTGCTGATTGAATGGTGGTGATGCAGGAGAACACTGATGACCTAAACTCTCTGCTCAGCCCCCTGTTTTTTGTTTCTAGGAAATAACGAATTGCAGTTCGTAAAAAAGGTTTGTAATAACTGCAGGAGTTTTTAGCCACATTAAAAGGTAGTTGCACAGTCTCAGCCTTCAGTAAGTATTGACTTTATTCAGTACAGTTGATGGTGAGCATTGCACACCAGTGATTTATAACTAGAAGAAACATTGTACCAAGCTGCAACTCTGTAGCTCAAAAAAAAAAAGCCAAAGAAAATCTTTGTTCTAGCTGGTAACAAACCTCTTAGTGTGATATGACCATTATTTTTAATAAATCATTTTGTTTCAAACCTGCCTTGGAACAATGACAGCTGAAAAGTGGTTGCAGGGAAAAAAATAAATTACCAGCGCATTCAGGAGAAAAGCCTCTGGGCTGAAAAAACGCACATAAATGTGCATAAACGCTAGACATGTTTAGGTATGTTAATGCATTGCATTCTAATATCCAGAGTAGAGTAATATTCTGGCCAGTAGAATGCATTAACACGCAAACATGCATACGTGTGTGTGCAATATGTGGCTTTTACCATGTTTTTTAAGCAGTTTTTCTCCTGTCAGGAAAAAATGCGGTAAGAGGAGCTGAGCAAACACTCAGCGTGCTTGAGGCCTTTCTCTATTTGAACTAGTGACTATTGTTACCCAAAAAGCGATGGGAGATCCAAAATTTTACAGTTATCACCAGAACAAGAGGACACCGGTTCCTGTTACAGCTGTCTAATGATTATTCTCCACACTTTGGAAAGTTTTCCTTTCATTTCCTGTAGCATCTACAAGACAGGAAGTAAAGGGATGTCTCCCCAACCAGAAAAGACAGTAAAAAATGTAACCCTGCCTTATTCAAAAAAAAAAAAAAAAGATTTTGATACCCAATACAACTTAGTGTATACACAAGAAAAAAAAACAGGGTCTTTTACGGCCATATTAAACACATACCGTATATACTCGAGTATAAGTCGAATTTTTCAGCACGTTTTTTTGTGCTGAAAGTGCCCCCCTCGACTTATACTCGAGTCAAGCACTTTTCTGCAGCAAAAAATTTCATTTTCCGAACCGACTTTGGGGCCCTGTATCTCAGGGCCACTTAGTGCTAGGAACCCCAAATTTGGTGTGCAAACCCAGTGGAACTTGTACCACAACATATCCAAAGCTGAAGTTCCTAGCACTAAGTGGCCCCGAGATACGGGGCCCCAAATTCGGTTTGGAAAATGTCATTCTATGCTGCAGAAAAGCGCTTGACATTTTCTGAACCAATTTTGGGGCCCTGTATCTCGGGGCCACTTGGAGCTAGAAACCCCAGTTTTGGAAATTTTATGGTGCTAGTTCTACTGGGTTTGCACACCAAATTTGGGGTTCTTAGCACTAAGTGGCCCTGAGATATGGGGCCCCAAATTCGGTCAACTGTGTCCATCTGCAAAAATGTCATTTCGGGACCCTTTGGGTTCAGAGACCCCAAATTTTGGCTGCAGCTAGGGGGCATCTAGGAACCCTTAACTACCGAGTATGAAGTTTTGGGGACCTATGGTTGCAAATGGGCACAGTGAAGCATGCAAATGGGAACAGTGATGCTGCAAATTGGCATTGTTGACCCTCTTTTCCACTTACAAGAGGCTGTGCATTTCTCACCCTCGTCTTATACTCGGGTCAATAAGTTTTTCCCATTTTTTTGTGCTAAATTAGGTCCTCGACTTATACTCGGAACGACTTATACTCGAGTATATACGGTAATTGTATAGAACAATAAAATATAAAAGAATGATACAAACTTTATTTGAACAACAGTAGAATGCTATTGCATTAGTAAAAACAGAAAGCTGCTGCAAACATGATTTCACACCAAAATTACATCAGTAGGTGCTGAGACGGTATTCCATAGTGCCTGTTGATGACACAATAGTCTCTTGGACCAATCAAACCGGAATCACCCAACGCGTTTCAGAAGTTAATTTCTTTCTTCAGGGGTTTAACATATGCAGCAAGAACATCACTAGTGTGGTGGAGCAACAACTACTAAAACACAGCCGTCAAGACATTAAAAAAACAAAGGTTGAACATCCACAATGTCGCAAGGAGGTCATAGCCAACACTCATGGAAAGGGCTGCCCAAATTGGTCCTCACTGTGGATCCCAAATCAGCCAACTCGGTGGGGGCAAAAGAGTGCAACCAGACGAGATGGTAAAAAATTAACTAAAAAAATGTAACCCTTCCCTACTAAAAAAAAAAAAAAAAAAAAAAAATTTTGATACCCAATATAATTTACAATATAATAAATACAGTAGTTAATGACCATAGCGAAAAATGTTTAGTCTGGGGTCCTAGGGTTTAGTGTGCTATATTTTGTGGATGATCAATATATGTGAGCATCAAAGACTGAACGCTGCTAGCAATGTAGAAAATGAAGCCACACTTTGTAGATGTCAAATGAATAAGCCCAGTTAAAGGTGCATGGCTTAGGGTGCCGACTGTGTTGGAAGCCCATTACATTGAATTAATACTATGGTGTGACATCTACAGAGTACAGCTTCATTTTCTACATTGTTATCAGGCTAAGTGGAACAAGCTCTTAGGGACCAGCACCTGGTGTAGTGAAGGACCTGAGGATTGTGCAGCAGTGTTAATTTTGTCGACTAAAACAACTAAAACATTTTAATCGACTAAATGAATATTATTTCAGTCGACTAAAATACGACTAAAACTAAAATGCCATTTTAATCAAAAGATTAAAATGGGACTAAAACTAAGATGTCATTTTATTCAAAAGACTAAGACTAAGACTAAATTGACGTATGACTTCAAAATTAACACTGGTCTGTAGTGCATGTTCATACCTCAATAACATAAATAATAACTGATTAGATTTTTCACTCCAGCAGTATATAATGAGTTTGGAAATTGTAGAGAAATGTTTACGAATGCATTACAATTTAATTACACTCATTAGATTTTAGATGACTAAAATGAGTTTGTCGACTAAAATGTGCTGGAGATTTAGTCGACTAAATACAACTAAAACAATTGCAGAAGACTAAAATGGGACTAAAACTAAAAAGAACTAAAATGGCAAAGACTAAAACTAAATGGAAATTTGCTGCCAAAATTAACATTGTTGTTCTAGGGCTGGGGACAAAAATCGATTTGAATCTTGAATCGAGTTGAGAGGTCAAATCGATTCAAAATTTCAGCAAATCGACTTTTTAAGATTTTTTTTTTCTTTTTCAACAGGACCAGCGCTGACAACACGCCGGTCCTGAAGAGTTGCGGGCAGGAGTTTTTAGGTGAGGCCGCGGCTTCGGCCAAGTCCGCGAGGTCGGACGCCGCAGACTAGGCCGAAGCCGCGGCCTCGCCTAAAAGCTCCTGCCTGCAGCTTCTCAGGACCAGCGCGGTGTCCAAAAAAAAAAAAAACTCGAATCATGAATCGAGTTTTTTTTTTTTTTTTAAAAATCGCAGATTTTTTTTTTGGAAAAAATCGCCCAGCTCTATATTGAGCAGAAAGCTTGGAGCTGTGCAGTTTTTTGTTTTGAACTTTCACACTCAGCTCCGCTAATTTCAAACACTTTTCATACATGCACCCTTCCACCTTTCCATTTGTGTAGAGACATAGTTGGAAGTTATGTGAATAATGCCTTAAAAATCAGGCCTATTAACTATTTTATTTTTATTTGGCCTTGTATCATCTCTGCATTCTACATATATAACAGTCCTGGTATAATAACAACACGCCAACTATGATGGCAACACACACACTGAGAATAGTGTGACAGAGATTAATTGACGCTGCATTGCAGATATAAGAATGACGTTCCTGAGTTTAAACAGTGCGTTACCGTTATCTTTGTAAGATAAGCCATGACATCTAGTTGGGAGAGGCAAATTAATGCCACATACTGAATCACATTTACAATCTGCAATGAAACGGGATGCCCGGCTATTCAGGCTAATTTAGATTTTGGAAAGCTTGGAAGAAATCCTGCTGAAAATAATTTTCTGATTAATTGTCAGTGTCTCACTTTAGGTCTCTGATCCAAAGGGTAAATGCATGAATATTAGAGAAACCCAATATTTTTTTCTCTAATCCATAGAAATAATGAAAGAGGCTGTAAAGCATCTTTGTCGCTGCCTCTCCTTAATGTACCTCCAGCAGCCCCAAGGATGCATCTAGGAGCCTAAATATGTAAATCAAATACTTTAACATTTATTATTGCCGTGTACTTAAGTAGATGTATGATGCCGGCAAATACACAAGCGAAAATGTGTGTCTGCAAGTGCCAGCCTTCTCCGAGGGGTAATTATACATGCTTCATAATCACAAAGTCTCGTACTTCACACAGTGCATAAATATTATAAAACGAGGAGTCCATTTGATTGTGCAAGATTTAATCAAATACAAAGTGCTTTGCAGTCTTAACCAATTTTTTTTTTATTGCCGACAAGTAAGCCGTAATGACTTATTGTTGTGTTTTGAAATCAGTTTTATTTTAATGTAATAAAAGTGACACACACACACTGCACATTTGTTCCGGTACAAGCTTGGAAACACAGCATAGCAAATAGAGTGGTACGTAGAGTGTGACTGGCAGGAGTGTGCGTGCCTCACTTGCAGCATAGTATTGAGAATTTTTTAATGAGTGTTGGCACAGTTAGACAGTGTGCGTCTGTTGTGTAATATTGGAAAATCTGTCATTCATGTTACATGTAAATATACTTACTGCAAAAAGTTGATGACATATATGTATTTGTCACTAACACATTTAATGCATACTGTATATCATTTGGGTAAGTGTCAAGTCAGAATTGATTGACAGATGCATTTGACCTGCAGTTGACCACTGCCTGACTTGCTTCAAGCTGCTTTTGCATTCACATAGACTTATATAAATTAGCCATAACTTTATGACCAGCCATATAATAATGATTAAGGGCCCCTTTTGCCACCAAAACAGCCCTGACCTGTCGATGCATGACCTCTGAAATAATGCTGTGGTATCTGGCACCAGACTCCCTTAGTGCATCCTGGTGCCATCTCTTCTCCAGGTAAGAGGCGCATATGCACCAGGCCATCCATATGATGTAAAAGAAAACTTGATTCATCAAGCTAGGCCACCTTCTTCCATTGCTCCACAGTCCAGTTCTGATGCTCTAGTGCTCATTGTAGGCACTTTTGGCTATAGACACAGATTAGCATGGGCATACTGACCAGTCTGTGGCTGCGCAGCCCCCTACACAACAAACTGCGATACACTGTGTTTTCTGACACCTTTCTATTGGAGCTAGCATTAACTTTTTCAGCAATTTGAGCTACAGTAGATCTTCTGTTGGATTAGACTACATGGACCAGCTTTTGCTCCCCATGTGCATCTATGAGCCCTGGCTGCCCTTGTCCTTGTCTCTGGTTTTTCTTCCTTGGACCACTTTTGGCAGATTCTGACCCCTGCAGACCAGGAACACAGTACAAGAGCTGCAGTTTTGGGAGTTCTGGCCCATTTGTCTAGCAATCACAATTTGGCCTCACATCTGGGCACAGCTCCATCCTCTGGAGCTGTGAAAAATAAAAAAAATCTGCATCCACGGTGCAACATAAGGACCATATTTAATGTTGTACATGTTTGTGCTAACCCCACCCAGCAAGTTAATACTCGCCCATGTTGCTTTGTAAAAACCTTTGATCAGCGGATGCTGGATAAGGATTTACAAATGACTTTCCCATCTTGGGTTGGGAGAGGCAGTGACATCTAACGGGTAAGAAGAAAGGGAGTGGGGATGAGGGAATTACCTTACCGGGCTTGTAGGGCTATAGAAGGCAAATAAAAGAAATGAATACATTTATTTCTCTTGGTGTCCCCATTAAGTATTTTGACTCTTTGTCCAGGGACAAGTGTCCAAACAGAAGGGAAACCTTAATGGGGGTACAGATAGCATTTAAGACTTTAGCACTCTAACCTTTATGTACTCTATCCGAAACCAAACCTATGTTTTGGCTAGTGGCTTTAGTAGCAGATACATGAAACACCTAAGCCTTAACGATGCAGACACCAGCCTTCCCTGCATCCACTAATATATTTAATACCCCTAAATATGGGGGGGGTTATTGCTAACAGAATTGAAATAGTTTGGATCATGTGATATTGTCTTTTGTATGGTCACCTTTGGGCTTTGATATAAATTCTGGGTAATACATGTACAGTAGCTTCTTTAAATTGGTTGTAGAGGCAGAAGGATATTTACCATAATGCATTCTCTGCATTAAGGTAAAAAAAAAAAATCAGTGTTCAGCCCCTCCTAAATGCTTATCTGAGTTTAATTTCAATCCAGCGCTGTGCCCAAGAGCAGCAGTTCTCTCCCTCTCCTCACTTTTTATGGGAGGCAGTAGTGGCACCATTAGCTCCTGCCAGTCACAGCCTGTGAGAAGAGAGCAGCAGTGGGGCAGAGCAATGCTTTGTGTGGCAATGAATACACAGAGCCCGGCTCAAGATCGAGCCCACACAAGTGCCCCCATAGCCAGCGGTTTGCTATGGAGGCACTCGGAAGAGGGGGAGGAACTTCAAAATAGGAGGATTGGAGGTGGTGCTCTGTGCAAAACTATTGCACAGAGCAGGTAAGTATGACATGTTATTTAAAAGAAAATAAACCTTTACAATCACTTTGACCTATGTGTATATTAAATTATTTTCATGAGTATGCAGACAGCTCTTTCACTAGCACAAAGCATGCTATGTTGTAAGCAGTCTCCCAACAATCACCTTACTTCTGATTGGTCCTGGCTAGTCATATGCAATTTAGTGTAATAGGTTTGCAAGTGTTTCATGTATTATGAAAATACAGTGAGAATTTACAGCTATAAATTGTAATTTGGCTTTAGTATTAATAATCTTTCCGGTTCAAATGATGGCTCTACTTTAATGTAAAAATGTATTGTCTTATCACTTATTGCATATTTCTTCGGGTAGCTGTGCCCTGCCACACGGCTGACTTACTCATTGTTTAGTTAAGTAAATCTGGAGAGATGGGAGGTATCCCTCCGTAACGTTTCTATTACCTTACTGTCTAGTGTTATCTATTGCCTCAGTAACGGAGCTCGGCTCTTGTGTCTATTACTTCTGAGAGGTAAAGGTGTGTGGATGCCGCCGGAATGTTAATCACATTCCTGACATTAAACAGTATTGACTGGTGAAAGTAGTTTGACATCTGTGGTTCGTTATGGATCTCTGTATTCTGTCGTTATATGAATTAAATTATCATAATTCCAAACACTGCGTATTTACTCATGGCTTGTAATAGGAAGTTGGAGATCAGCTGCCAGCAGCAAACCTAGGAGTATGACAGCGCTATTCTATTGTGGTATAGCGAGTAAGTGGATTTCCCTGACACAGACTTCATTAGGGAACACTGTTACCAGGATTCTCTGATAAGTGATCAGTAAATGTCAGGCATATTTTTTTTTTTAACAGTTAATCTACTATGTTTATCCAATCTGCAACTCAAGTTTGTAGTTCCTGTAGGATTCAGGTTTTCATGCTTCCACTCATGGTTACTAAACCCAACTCCAAGTGTTAGTGTACTGATACACTGCTTTGTTCTCTAGAGTAGGGTTTCTCAGCTTTAATGCTCCCTTCACACCTGAAGCACACCAAATCGCTGCATAACACGGGACACGTTTGCAATGCCATTACTTCTAATGTCACCCAATCGCGCCACTAATCGCAAAGCTCGGCGCTGTCGCACAAAAGCTTGTGCTCCTTTTTAAGTGACAAGCATCGCACGTCGCGATTGCAGCGCAATTCACCGCAAAATTGCAACGCACAATTGGGGTGCCGTTAAGAAGTAATTTAATCTCAAACGCGTCTCACGTTTTGCAATTGTTTGAAATCTGCAACTCTGCCCATGCGAACAGGGGCTGCTACCTAGAAGCTGATTGGTTGCCATGCACAGTTGCACCAGATTCTGTGTCCACCAGTTTAGGTAAATCTCCCCCTGTATGTGTTGTGCCACCTTGTGTGTCTCAGGATACCCCAAAAAATCTGTACAATTAATTGCCAATGCCCCTATATTCTTATAATAGAAATATTAGAGGCATAGTCAGGAATTTATGCAAATTAGCAGCATGTTTTAATGGTTATTATAGGTTTATTTTACCATAGGCTGTACCTCTTGGTCCTGTCAGATAATACTCTTAGTGGTACATGGGTCACATATGAAGAACGCACTGCAAAAATGGTTCACAAATGACTTCAGGAACACCACAATGTGGTTGAGGTGTTGACTTGGCCTCCAAATTCTCCAGATCTAAATCTAATCGAGCATCTGTTGGATGTGCTGGAAAAACAAGGCCTGGGAACCACTGTGGGTGGCAGCGGGTTGGGGAGAGTCCTTCCGTGCACTGTAAATTGGTTCACACCAGCTTTAAAAAAATACTACCGGGATTATGGCTGCAGCAAGTAATCAAAGAAGGCAAACTTCAGTCCTTAGATAAATGTCAGTTTTGGTGCTTTTTTTTTTTTTTTTTAACAGATCGATACATTACATATAAAAACTAGTAATTAGACCAGTTACAAAAAATTGCATTCTATCTAAAGCATCCTATTTTAACCAGGGTGCCCAGACACACCGAGGTGCCTTCAGGTTTATTCAGGGGTACCTTGACAAAATGCCTAAAAATTGATAAATTGTGGATCAAGCCAGGTTTTCATTGTACACCATTACAGCCTTCCAGCTACCGGCACCCTAACAACTAATTACGTCATCATTGATAAGGAGGATGTCAGGCGCTTGCACAGCGTGCTTGTTTGACCCTCCCCTGCCCCTCTCTTTCAGCACTGGGATTTAGCTGAGTGAAGGAGAGAAACAGGGAGAGGAGAAACCTTGGCATACTAGTCAGTAGCAGTGTGCAAAAGTGTGTTTTGCTTTGAAAGAATAAATCCCCTCTAATCTCTATTTTAGTTTTTTGCATTTTAGAATGGGGTGCCTCGTGATTGTGAATAATTTTAAAGGGTGTCTTGACTGAAAAAGAGTTAATAGACACTGATCAAAAGTTTCTAAGAGCAACATTCCCGTTCATTTGTGATGATTATTGTTAGCTCGTATTGCATAATGTACTGGATTTCCTAAAATTAACACAAATCTTGACGCTTTCTTCTGGCTTTCCTCTCCCTTTTTGATGTTTTTTTTTTACCAGTTTAGGATCGGAAATGTTTAAATTTCATTTTTTTTCCTCTTCTCTCCTAATACAGTAAAGCTGTGGTCTACCAACTTGGATAATTCTGTTGCTAGTATTGAAGCCAAAGCCAATGTATGCTGTGTCAAATTTAGTCCTTCTTCTCGCTATCACCTGGCATTTGGCTGTGCAGGTAAGTCATAACCTTATATGCTTTTCCTAACTCATTTTATGTTGTGTTCATAATTGTCAGACACAAAAAGGTTACTGTTCTTAAACTAAGCTAAAGCGTGTCAAGCAGTGAGCAGTGAATTTGAGCTAAAGAGAGAGTTGTGCAGTGGATTTCAGCTAGGAAGGTGCAGTCGGTCTCTAAATTTGAGTAAAGCTGTCTATATACAGCCAGTTCAGCGGGGACTGGACAAATTTTGATGTGTGTGACCTCTACCATTGATCAGAAGTCAATCTATGAATGGTCTCCTGTTCAACCACCCTATCAGATAAAAGCTGCTCGATCAGCGCTGCAGGCAATAGGCTGCAGTGCTTATCAGTGTATTCTGATAGCGGGGCAGTCTCCCCACTGTCAGAATACAATAGCGCAGCGGAGAGGATTCCCCCATCCACCTCGAATGTGTGGATGGGGAAATCAGGTCAGCTTTTTTCATTCAACCCGATGGCTGAATGAAAAAACGGACCCATGTATGGCCAGCCTAAGTAAAACTTTTTTTTATAAAAATGTTAAGTTGCCTTTTATGTCTGGCAGAATGTGGCCAGTGTATGAAGGTGCGACTGCCTTTGGGTCTTTTCTTGACATGCCTGTTCTAATTTGCTCATTTAAAGGCATCTGCCCAGTGTATCTAAAAAAAATAAAAAAAGATAGTGGAATGGAATCATGCATGATAGTGGAATGGAATCAGCGAGTGTTCAGGAGGCGGAGCTACTGGCACTATAGGTGACCAACCTAATATGCTAATAAAATTCAAAAAAATGCAGCGCTTATAAACATTAAGTGATAATCATATGATGAAAAATAAGTTTAGAAAAAAAAGTGTAAAATATAAATATATATATATATATATATATATATATATATATATATATATATAACAAAAATGATCAATCATGCACAAAATGAAATGGTGTCCATAGTAAAATTTGATAAAGTGAAAGAATTTCCAGTGACAATTGAAGGAAAAAAAATCCTCTGAAAATAATATTCCTGCTGTAACAATAAGAATACACAAAGTGACTCCAGTGCTCTTCCTCCACCACTATGCATAAATCCAGAAAAGCAAGCTAAGCAGAGAGGGGTCCCACCGCTCAGGTAGGCGCAGACCAGGGGAGATGAAAGCCAGTGTAGTATTATCCTTCAAGAGGGAAGAGTCCCAGGTGCTGGCTGATGCAAGATGAGGCAGACAAATCGAGGAAAGCTGGAAGCTGCACACCGGTATAATGATGAATGCTTTATTTAAAAAGCTGAATCATGAAGAAACACGAAACATAACAGCAGAAGCGTACAAAAGCAGCTGACGCGTTTCACACTACAATGAGTGCTTATTCACAAAAGTTTACATAACCTGGAATGTTTGGCCTTGGTACAGACACAAGGTGGCACACACAGGTTAAAATGACAATTAAAGGTTAATTCCCCACATTTGTGGCTTTTTAAATAACAATTAGTGTTTGTGTATAAATAGTCAATGAGTTTGTTTGCTCTCGCATAGACGCACTAAGCAGGCTAGACACTGAGCCGTGAGGAGGTAAAAAAGAACAGTCAAAAGACCTGTGTAACAAGGCAACAAAGATTTACAAAGATGGAAAAGGATATGAAAAGATATCCAAATCCTTGAATATGCCAGTCAGTACTGTTTAATCACTTATTAAGAAGTGGAAAATCAGGTTCTCTTTTGATACCAAGCCGAGGTCAGGTAGACCAAGAGATTGCAGCCACAACTGGCAACGTTCTGTCTGCCTCCAAACACGGGCGAAGTTCTGTCTGCCTCCAAACACGGGCGAAGTTCTGTCTGCCTCCAAACACGGGCGACGTTCTGTCTGCCTCCAAACACGGGCGACGTTCTGTCTGCCTCCAAACACGGGCGACGTTCTGTCTGCCTCCAAACACGGGCAACGTTCTGTCTGCCTCCAAACACGGGCAACGTTCTGTCTGCCTCCAAACACGGGCAACGTTCTGTCTGCCTCCAAACACGGGCAACGTTCTGTCTGCCTCTAAATTGAGTCAGCTCGGATGCTTCTCCACCATTCAGGAGAAGCCTTTTTTTAGCAGTGAATACAAGGTTTCCTCTGATTTGCTAAGGTGGAGAGATGATGGGCCAATGATGTAACAGTTCCCACCTCAGCTAATTAGAGGAACTACATGCTGTATGGGTAGGTGATACGAATACAGTATAGTACAGCACACACAGTGGTTGCAGTTAGTAATAGTTTTTGGGTTAGTTTGGCTCAGACGAACTATGTAAAGAATATGCAACCCGACATTTTATATTCCTGACTGCTGTACCATGTACTTGTATGAAAAAGTATGCTGTTCTTTGTATTGCATCCTTTTGTGTGAAATATCTGGTGTTCTGCCAGTCCCATCTGCTTTCCTATTAAAATCTTAACATGCTGGGCATGAGAACTCAGCAGTGGTCAGTATTCTGGCTGTGCTAGGAACTCAGCCTGCTCTCCTCCTATGACCCCCCCCCCCATTACAGTCTTTCACTGGGAAGATCAGTCTGCTGCTGTTTCTCCTCCCCTATCTCTTATGCAGCTGAGAACAGAGGGAATGTGATCACTTATAAAAAAAATAAAAAAAGGGAGGGGGGAAATGTATATAATGTTTTTTTATATCTATACACAAATGTTTTGCCCTTCATTTCTATTTTAAACCGAATAGGTTGTTTTATAAGGTGAGAGTTTACATATACTTTAAAGTCCAAGTAAACCTGAAATCCTACTTTTAAGGCTAACTTCACACTGAGGCGGTTTTCAGTCGCTTTAGCGCTAGAAATAGCCTCTAAATGCCTGAAAGCCACCTTCCATTAATTTCAGAGTGACTTTTCACACTGGGGCGGTGCGCTTGCAGGACGTTCTGAAAAGTCCTGCAAGCAGCATCTGTAGGGCGGTTTGGGAGCACTGTATACATCGCTCCCAAAACCCCATGCTCATTAAAATTCATGGGTAGTGCTTCGGAAGCGCCGCAACACGGGTGCTTTTAACCCCTTCTGCAGCTAGCGGGGGTTAAAAGCGTCCAAAAAGTGGAGCTAAAACGAGCTGCGCTTTAGCGCTAACGCTCGGCAGGCCCCAGTGTGAAAGTAGCCTATGTATTGTTTCAGCTTCAAAATCTTTTTCAAAGTAAGCTCTCTTTTAAAGGATAAGTTTTTAGGGTGGAACATGTAACCTGTTCCGAATGCTGCACCTACTGCCCTATTTTCCGCCGTGGTAGTTAATTGATTCTTCATGCCAGGGTATCTGCTTGCCCATACAGGATGTATGGGTACGCAGATATACTGACAGATCTGCATGGCACCCGCAATCTGCCGATCGCTGGTGCAATGATTTACAGGCTCAAAATTTAAATGCACATTTTTTTTTTACCTGCAAAAAAAAAAAGTGAATTTATTTATTTTTAAAAAGTGAACCTATCCTTTAAATTATTGCTTTTTTATCCAAAGTCTTTAAAGTTCACCCACTATGTCAGGTGTGCTATAGTCACTGCTTGCAAACTGAAGCAGGTGTTTGTAGCCCGAAATAAATGTATTAAAGCATGTAAGCCATTCCATTGAGATGAACAAAATGAATAGACATTGACTGGTCTGGGTGCCAGCTATCCTTATGGTGCCTCCCTGCACTGTGGGGTAAATGATATACTAGGCTAGCCTCCTTGGTTGTGTGTGTAGATTTTGGCAGGGACTATGTGGATTGGTGACAACCCTGATGATTTGGTGAAAGCTATTTGCAAGGTATTATAAAATGTGTAGCATTTAGAGAACAAGTCGCTGTAGGAATCGACTGCTTCCCTCAGTGAAAAGGAGGAGATTAACATCAGCTTGGCAACCTGGAATGTATCGGCCCTTATTATCTATATTGAGGCAGCTTTCTTTTTAGTTGTAGTTTTTTTCCCCCCCTTTCTCTTCTCTGCAGTGAACCTTGCTCTCTTTCATTGACATTTTTATCGCCTGTTATGTCAAAAGCTTCTGACAATACAATTAAAACAGAAAGGGCGCGTGCGTCCCCTCCCCCAGCATTCAGTGTATGCCCATTATCCAGAGCTGGTTGAATGTCATCTATAACCTCCAGCCATCAGCAGGGCCTGTCAGGGAAGAAGGTTACTAAGTAAGGGCAGGACACACTGTACTCGACACCATCATTTCCATGTGCTCCCCAGCCACACGCAGCCTGTTCCTGAGCCCTCACAGAGACAGACTTGTACAACATGACCCCTTACGACACGAAATGAGTGTTTTTGTTTTAGCTTGAGTCCTTCCATTCTAGCCATGAACGGCAAGCCTTAAAAGGAAGGTACAATGTTTCTTATGGTCAGTATTATAATGTTTAAATATTCTGAAATATTGCAGATTAACGAATATGTAAACGCAACATGTCCCGTTCCTTATATGTGCCTTCTGTACCATGTACTTGTATGAGAAAGTATCCTGTTCTCATTGTATTGCTTCCTTTGTGTGAAATCCCTGGTGTTACTGCAAGTCCCTCTGCTTTCCTATTAAAACTGACCACACTAAGCAAAGGAACACACTGTGATCAGTTTTTTAACTATGCTGAAGTATGTTCTCCTCCAATAATCAGACTTGTCCTAAACCAGAGGTGCCCAACCAGTGGCCCGCGGAACCCTCTGATGTAGCCCGCGACCTCCTCTAGGATGGTGGGTTGGCAAACCCAGATTGCAAGTTGCTGACCCTCTATCCCAGGGCATCAGTGTTGTGAATGGGGCCAGCAGTAGAGAAAGCAAGCGGCTGCAGAGCCGCATAAGCTGATGCTTCCTGTATAGCGCCGGCTCCTGTCAAAAGTGGAGTGATACCAAATGCACTTTGCCTGGGACAGCAACAGCCGGCGATACCTGAGTCGAAGACTGTTGAAGATAAGTGTATTACTAAAATTACAGCGTATATACAGTGGATATAAAAAGTCTACACACCCCTGTTAAAATGTCAGGTTTCTGTGATGTAATAAAATAAGACAAAGATAAATAATTTCAGATCTTTTTCCACCTTTTTAATGTGACCTATAAACTGTACAACTCAATTAAAAAACAAGCTGAAATCTTTTAGGGGGGGGGGGGGGGGTAGTGCAACCTCTTATAACTGGGGATGTAGCTGTGTTCAGAATTAAGCAATCAAATTCAGACTCATGTTAAATAGGAGTCAGTACACACCTGCCTCTGATTATCCACAAATAAAGTTCAGCTGATCTTGTAGGTCTTTCCTGACATTTTCTTGGTCGTATCCTACAGCAAAAGCCAAGGTCCGCAGAGAGCTTCCAAAGCATCAGAGGGGGTCTCATTGTTAAAAGGTATCAGTCAGGAGAAGGGTACAAAAGAATTTCCAAGGCGCTAGATATACCATGGAACACGATGAAGACCTAAAGTTGAGAAAATATGGCACAAAAGTGATATTACCAAGAACTGGACGTCCCTCCAAAATTGAAAAGACGAGAAGAAAACTGGTCAGGGAGGCTGCCAAGAGGCCTACAGCAACATTAACCACTTGCCGACTACTGGCCGTCATATGACATCCTGGGCTTTCAGTGGTGATATCTGAATGATGCCTGCAGCTACAGGCATCATTCAGATATCAATCTTTTCCGCCGGTGATTCCCTTCACCGTAGAACAATCATAGCGGCCGTTCTTACAGGCAGCGGAAGGGGACCCCCCCCCAATCCCACCACCCTCCGGTGCTTCTCCTGGGTCGCCCATGCCATCGGCAACCCAAAGAAAGAATCCACCGCCAGTGGAAGATGGCCATAGAGGTTTCCGAGGGACAGATGGTCCCGGGCGCAACTTTATGACGTCACGTCCGGGCCGGCGGAAGTAAACAAAGCCAGGGACTCATCAGGAAAGGCTGGGATCGTGAATTTTTTTTTTTTTTTTTTAATCTCAGCCTTTCCTGCCTAGAGGAGTGATGTGGGGTCTTATAGACCCCACATCTCTCCATAAAGAGGACCTGTCAAGCACCATTCCTATTGCAAGGGATGTTTACATTCCTTGTAATAGGAACAAAAGTGATCAAAACTTTTTTTTTAAAGGGAAAGTGTAAAAGTAAAAAAAATTAAAATAGAATTTACCATAAAAAATGTAAAGTGCCCCTGTTCCCGGGAGTTCGCAGGCAGAAGCTGACGCATACGTAGGTCACGCACACATATGTAAACAACATTCAAACCACACATGTGAGGGAGGTATCACCGCGAACGTTAGAATGAGAGCAATAATTCTAGCACTAGACCTCCTCTAACTCTAAACATGTAACCTGTAAAAAATGTTAAAGCGTCGCCTATGGAGATTTTTAAGTACTGAAGTTTGGCACCATTCCACAAGTGTGCTCAATTTAAAAGCGTGACATGTGAGAAATCTATTTACTCGGCGTATCATAATCTGTCACATTATACAAAAAAAATTGGGCTAACTTTACTGTTTTTTTTTTTTTTTTTTTAATTCATGAAAGTGTTTTTTTTTTGTCCGAAAAATTGTGTTTGAAAAATTGCTATGTGGAAAAAAAAGTTGCAATTCCCCAGGGTCTATAAAAAAATATATATATGTTTGGGGGTTCTGAGTTTAGGAGATAATCATTTTACCTACAGGTAAGCTTTTTTATAAACTTTGCTATAGGTAAAAATAAAATTCAGGATTGTATCTCCACCTCAAGTACATTTTAGGTCTTGGCAACAAAGAGGTTAATTATCTTGTCCATCATAAGGATGAGACTAGGGCATTCTTTTGTGTCTTAAATCTGGCTTTATAGTTCTAACAAATGTTAACCTTAAAAATGTGAAAAACCAGCGCATGAACACATGACCAAATTTCAGAAACAGATACTTAACAAAGTGTGAGCATGTGGATAGCATAGTACATTTTCCCCTTAAATAAGTATATTACTGTTGCTTTATTAGAATTTTAAATTGATCCCCCCCTTTTGCTAAAACTATGTATGGGAACATCGGTGTCTTCTTAATACCCTCAGCACAGATTACTACTTAGACTAGCATTAATTCCAATTTCTAAGTGCACACAGCCATGTAATATCAGATATTAGCATTGTTCAGCTAAAGAATAGGATACTTTTTGCTCTAGCTTGAATATCACTTATGGTTTCCAAAGTGCTTAATAGGAGCCTTTTGTATCAAGACATTTGGCTATTTGTTAATGTGGTAGGATTAGAAATACTAGAATGGTTGTATTTTCTAGCAGCACTACAGATCTTCAGATCTTTCTTAGTAATGTGTATATTCTAAACTTTTTTTATTTTTATTATTCTATGTAGTGTACCTCCCTGATATTTGCTTTAATACTGGGATATATCTACATTATATACCCCATTGTTAAATTATGGGAATTGGTAGACACCCTTTATGGAGATCAATACAGTTCTACAGTTTGTACTTCATGTGCAAAATTGAAATGAAAAATACCTAATCTAGTTTTGTCAGCACAGAACAGGCACTTCCTTGTGCCTTCATGTCAGTTCCATGTTCAGTTGAAGCAAAACAGGTGACTAATGCCAGTGTGCTGTGATATGCAGACACTTCGTGTGACATATGGGTCAAACATCTGTCTTCGTACCAGGGCTGGGTACACACTAGCTGAATGACAGATGGTGTATACAGCTGTCTTGTTATTAGACCCCAGATCTCTCCTCTGCCCTTCAAAGCAATCTGATCAGACCAAGATCAGTTTGATCAGATGCCTTACAAACTGGTAATGGCTTGTAAAAAGCTTCCAGTTTCTAAAGTCACAGAGTGGGAGGAACAACATAGGTTCCATTTTACTCTGTGAACTCTGTCTTGGGCATGGGATCCAACCAGTCATATCGCTACTGGGCTCCCCGATGTTACGGGAGAGCCCAGTAAAGGCAGTAGCAGGGGGAGCCCCTTCAGCCACCTGTAAAAGTGTATAGTGTTGTACTTTTTAAGCAATCCCCTGCACTAAAAACATTTATATCTTGATCATTGCTGCAACTGTCCGGGAACATATATACACGTGTAATGCGGACGGGAAGCAGTTGGTAAGAATGTGAAATTTAATTGACAAAGGTAAATTAGTAGTTAACTTTTATCTGTAAGAAACAAATAGTTGTTACGCAACGGGAAGTTTTTTACAAATAATAACCATTTTCAGATCAAAGTTTGTTTTAGTGAACAGCAGAAAGGAATGGGGAAGAAGCAGCCTGCACTTTAGCTTAACTTGGGGCGTTGGGCTCTGAATGAAATGTAACTGATATGTCAAGTGTATTTACTGTGCCTCCAAGCAAGTTAGGCTTTCTATAGCTGCTGTCCATTCAGATTTGTTGAGTATTATGCCGCGTACACACGGTCGTACTTTTCGTCTACAAAAGTCGGACAGCCTGTCCGACAGACTTCCGGCAGACTTTCGGTGGACTTGCGGCGGACTTGCGGCCTACTTTCTAACGAACGGACTTGCCTACACACGACCACACAAAAGTCTAACGGATTCGTACGTGATGACGTACACCGGACTAAAATAAGGAAGTTCATAGCCAGTAGCCAATAGGTGCCCTAGCGTGGCTTTTTGTCCGTCGGACTAGCACACAGACGAGCGGATTTCGGGGTCCGTCGTAGTTACGAAGTAAAGTTTTAAAACATGTTTCAAATCTAAAGTACGTCGGATTTGAGGCTAAAAAAGTCAGTTGAAAGTCCGGAGAAGCCCACACACGATCGGATTACCAGCCAGCTTTAGTCCATCAGCGTCCGTTGGACTTTTGTAGACGAAAAGTAGGACCGTGTGTACGCGGCATTAGGCTTTCTGCTTCATTTGTTTACAGTGCCTTGGGGAATGTCTGACTCCATGGAGCTTGTCTCATATCATGATGGGCATGCCTTTATTTGGGGAAGGCTGGGGTTCCCGCTGAGCTTCTCCAATGTGCCTGGAAGCACACCCAACTGAAGCAAACTGAACGGCAGGAAGCTTAAGTTGGTGTTGTGTGCGCTCTGTGGAGTAGATTGGGCTTTGTATTCATACCAGACACAGTCAGTCTTGTTGGTAGCTAATTTAGTACAACCCCTCCAAATAAAAAACTTAAACCTGCAGTCATTATTGGTTCTGCATCACTTCTAGTTCCAAACATCTACATCCTTGGTTGGGTTAAGGCACATCACCAGGGTCAAGCATTAATTTCCCATTGTCTGTCATTGTTGGTACTATGAGGTACTAGAATCATTCTGACATTATGGTTCGCTCTTGTGGTCAAATATATACCAATAAATGGGAGCAATTGATCAGTCAGTTTGTTAGATTATTTCCTATTTAAACAATATACTTTCTAATGTTTAGGAGTATGTTGGTACATTTAGAGTCAATGGGTGATCATGGGCTTGTAGTTATTGATGCTATTTATTTATTAGTTATTTATATAGCACCGACCATGAACGCAGCACTAAATTGTATATTTACGTCAGTCCCTGCCCTCAAGGAGCTTACAATCCTAATTCACATTCATACATGTGCATACTGGGGCCCATTTAGACAGGAACCAATTAACCTACCAGCATGTCATTGGAGTGTGCGAGGAAACCAGAGTACCTTGAGGAAACCCGCACAGGGATGACCTGCAAACTCCCTGCATGTAGCTATTGAACATCTGAGTAAATGTGTGCACTGCTTATAGTTGATCCGAAGTAACTTAGGGTTTTGTTAACCCCCATGAGGTTGACATTTGCCTTTACCTAAGGGAGGCTTTATGAAACCTAAATAAAACCCTTGTTATTTTGGTTAGTTCATGCGTCCACGCCTGCCTCATTTACATGAGCTACACATGGGTATGATCATCAAGTCTTCAATAGATCAGTATCAAAGAGAAGAAAGTGCACCGTTTACCAACCAAGTGCATTAGTATGTAGATGAATGTGGCCTCAGCTAGTGTCGCTCCAGCCACGTCCCCCTGACATGTTTAGTCCCACCCACCGGCTCTGTGACCAAGCCTCCAGTCTTAGTCACAGACCCAGGGCTAAGAGATGATGCTCTTACACCTCTGAATGGTACACTGAAGCAAGTTCCCTTCACTGCAACTGTCGAGGAGGTCTGAGCTTAGAACAGCATTGCAAGTTTCATTCAGTAGATCAGTTTCTCTTTTGTCCTAACCCTGCAGTTGAGAAGCACTAAATGCAGAATGACACCCACAAAAGCTCCTTGGCATACAAACTTTCCCAAACAAGTGCCATTGTGCTTTAGGTGGAGACTTTAACCACCTCCCATCCACCATGTAGTAAAATGACGGTGGACGGGATCCCCTTTTTCTGTGATGACGTCATAGGACGTTGCCCCAGTCTCACCACTCTCGCACACCCGTGGCGGTGCGCCGTGTCCCAGGGACACGCGATCCCGATCTCGGTAAAGAGCCAATGACGCAGCTCTCTACCCATGTGATTGGCTGTGTCCATTTACAGCCGATCACATGTAAACACACTGACGGAGTGTGAGGAGAGCCGATCAGTGGCATCTCCTTGTAGGGAAGACCTGTATAGGTAATCGGGGCACTGATGACCAGTGCCCAGGAGTGATGCCAGTCAGTGACCATCTGTGATGCCAATCTGTGCATATCAGTGATGCCAGTCAGTGCTGCCTTTCAGTGCCACCTATCACTGCGGCTTATTAGTGCCATCTCATCAATGCCCATCAGTGCAGCCTATCAGTGCACATCAGTGAAGGAGAAACGTTACTTATTTATAAAATTTTCTGACAGGAATTTAAAGAAAAAAATTTTTATTTCAAAATGTTCAGCTTTTTTAGTTTTTTTTTTTTTAGCAAAAAATAAAAAACCCAGCAGAGATTATTTGGGTCTGATATGGATTTTGGGGGGGTGGGGGGGGGGGGGTAAGGGACCTCATGGCAAGAAAAATCTTGTGAGCTCCTCTCCAAAATTCATACTAGATCCTTATCCGAGCAAGCAGGCTAGGAAAGCGGGATAATCAGCAAGCAAAACTTGTGAAAAACTGGCTCCAGGTTTTTATTTTTGTTGGTGACTGAATAGGGGTAATACAGTATGTACCCCAATAGTATGTTTTATTTCTGTTTTTACAACCCAGATGGCATTTTCTTCCTTTTCTTTAGTCTTCATATGTGATATATGGCACAGGGGCAGCAATAACTTGTTAATGTATCCTAGCTGTTACCTGGCATTCCCTATCAAGGCTTATGGATGTCATTGATCTTATTCATTGGTTGTTGGGAAGTGTAGAATGAATGTGAAATAAAGATTTCCTGAATGAATGTGTGGAGGGAGATGCGGGTGTACACTGCATGTTTTAACAATCAATGAATAATTAAGCACCTAATTTTAGCTAGATAAGAAACTATGCCTAAAGCTATAGCAAACGATTGAGTGCTTGGCCTACACATGTATGAAAATCATGGCCAGAAGGCTTCATTTTCCTGCACGTATCCATAGGAGGCATTAAGGTTACAAGGAGATTGGGTCATCTGAAGCTATTTGCAGAATATGTACCTATGCAGGCAATTTTTGAAGGTCTGAGGTCAAGCTATGTTCCTAAAGTGCTTTTAAAGTGTTTAGTTGAATTCTGTTTGTGATCCCTTTGTCTGATCTTGTGGCTTTAATGTAAACACATGTATATGATAAAGGTTCATCTTGCACTTTCTTACATTCTTGTGTTCCCTAGTAATGGCTTAGTCAGTGCAAAAGGTTAGACATTGTCTGCTGAAAGGCTCAGCTTATCTGCTTTAATCTTGCCAATTTTATTACTGCTTTCCAGCTCTGTGATGGGAAGGAGCAATATTTATCTGGATTGTTGAGTAGCAATTGTTCATGTATGCACTCAACATTGAGGACATTTTCACTATTTTGGCTTGTTCTGTGTACAAGTGTTATATCATCAAGGGTTGTCTGTAGCTGTCAAATGACTAAATGGAGTCTGTGTCAACACTTGAATAAAGCTTTGTCAGTTTTTGAAAATTACAGGCAAGTAGCATCAGCAGCAGACTAAAATCGAAAATTAAGCTTTCAGCTCAGATCAGGCATGTCCGTTTCCTATTCCAAATACTGCTAAAGTAAATAATGAAGAGTATTCTACAGAATTATGATGTGTAGCCAGTAACTGTACAGGGAAATTATCTTATTTTTTTATTTATGGTCTAAGTGGTATCTCCTAAATTAGATTGTAATTTTACATTCTAATTCTAGATTAAAGGGTAAGTTCACTTAAATAAATGTACATCTTTTTGCAAGTAGAAAAATGTGCATTTATTATTTTTCTTTGTTGCAGGAGCTTGTAAAGCATTGCACCAGCGATCAGCAGATCATGGGTGCCATACATGTCTCCTGCAGACCTAGGAGATACAGTGTAGACTGTTAACTAATTTATTGAATAAAAACATTAAAATACACTCACATTTTGTGATTTGTACTAAAACACATCAATATTCCAAGTCTGGTGTGTTCCACTCTCTTGCGTTTTGCAAGTGGATTTTGAGGGCTGGCGAGCTATGGCTGCCTGGGATCGGGAAGGGGGGGGGACGCCGCCGGCAGGCGGGTTGTAGGGGATCCATTCCCCCAGCGATCGGAGGGGAGGAGAGCCGCCGCCCGGATGATCAGAGTGCCGGGAACATAACCGCTTTCATTTCAATAACTGTGTGTTCGCCGCCACATACAACCCCGACTCTTTTCCGGGCACTTTGATAGACGGATCGTCTGTCAAATCCTGGGATGGGTGATCTGTCTATCAAAGTTCCCCGGACAAGGGGGAGGGGCTGTATTTGATGGCGCGCAGCGTGGAACACACAGCTATTGAAATGAAATGTTCCCGGGGCTCTGATCATCCGGGGGGGGGGGGCGGCTCTCCTCTTTCCCCCTGCACAGGTAGGCTGCATTGTTTCGCATGGATAAAGTTGTTAATATTTATTTTTTTTTATAACTTAATCCTGCATAAAACATTTAAGTGATATTTCATGTGATACTTTATGAGGGCGTGTTTAGGGGCGGAATTAGGGGTTGGGCGGCGCAACTGGTGGCGAGTAACCCTTGAGGCCTGGCTAATAGTTCAGGTCTTGAAATTTCAAGCACCGATTTAGAGGATATTTACTGTAGTAGCAGCCGGTGATGTCAACGGCGCACTGCCCTCCCAATATACGGCGTGCCATTCATTGAGAGTGCCGTGGCGTGGGTGTTATTCCCGTGCGCATGTGCCAGATTGATGTAATCGCGGCTTGGCCAGTCTAACAGCCGAAACCCGTGAACCTGGAAGAAAGACCGGATGAAGGTGGAAGTCCTGTCAGTGGTGACAACGTGCTGCTTGAGGCCTTCATTCTTCTTTTTTTTTTTTTTTTTTTTTGCTGGTTTATTACTGCTTTCAACTTCACCCAGAATGGGATGTTCCACTTGTTTGCCTCCTCCCCCTCTCCTCTTTAACATTTGACATTTGTTTAATTATTTTTTTGGGGGAGCGGGTACCTGGTTTTAACAGCTGCTTTAACAAGCTCCCACATCCGCCTGGATCACCTAGGCAAGGGGAAGCTCTTGTGAAATTAGCAATGGCAATGATGTGCTGCAGATTATCTGTGCGGATAGCACAGTGATTGGAGAGTGATAAGAAGGTCCGCCCACAACAGGCTGCCTACAGAAAACTAGAGGAGGGGGCGGAGACCAGACCAGTCACCCTGCACAAGGATAGAGAACAGCCGTAACTGATCTTTATTACAGAAAGCTCCTGCACAGTGACAAACTTTCACACTGGATCGCTGCACATACCTGTAAAAAAAAATACACAAAGGACACCAAGATCCAAGTAAGAATACACATGTCTCCTTTTATTTAGACAAGATGTCATTATCTTGGCGTTTACCAGAACTATTTTCCATGCCCTGATCTTTATCAGCAGGATAGAGCTGAGCTTTAAATGTAGAGAAAAAAAACAAAATCACCTTACTGGTTATTTCCTCCACACTGAAGCTGTCAAAACTTTCTTATTGTCAGAAAATGACAGGCAGTAATAGGCTACATAAAGACGCGGCTATTCCGGACCAGCTCATCAGACATGGGTCACTTTACCGCTTGCTGGGGATGGGGAAGATTAGTGCTCCCTGTACTGCAAAGAGATTTGGTCCATGATCCCAATCATTGCAGTGCACAGGACAGCGTCCAAGAAACCGGCCTCCGAGTAATATGACCCCGTTTTCTCATTCCTGCAATCAATCTCTGCTAAATAGCCTATGTGGCCTGTGTCTTTGTAACAAATTATCCAATAACGCGTATTGCCAACGTGTGCTAATTTTGATTTGTTGTTTTACGGATTCTACATAAAAAATGAATGCACACCTACAAAAATCAATGTCTTTGCAACATTTTTAATACATTACGGCAAGAATGTGACTTGTATCTTGTTGGGGCTTCATATTTCCACACAGAACTGTAATCTTTCATCTACATTATTTTTTTTTAACCCGTACTTGTTTTATCCCTAGATCACTGTGTACATTACTACGACCTCCGCAACACTAAGCAGCCGATCATGGTGTTCAAAGGGCATCGCAAAGCTGTCTCCTATGCCAAATTTGTGAATGGGGAGGAAATAGTTTCTGCGTAAGTAGTTTAGGGTTAACATTAAGCTTTAATGCGGAGTTCCGCCGATTTTATTTATTTAATTTTTACAAATACTGCAGCTGCTGACTTTTAAAATATGGACACTTAGCTGTCCAGGGCGCCCGAAGCCGATCTGTCCCTCGGCTCTCGGGTGCTGCTGCCGCCATCTTCTTGGTAAGGGAATCAGATCACTTCCTGGGTCCCTGCTGTCTCCTGGGACCCGTGTGTCTCCCAGAAGACAGCGGGGGGGGGGGGTGCGGTAAGTGGCGTAGATACCCGCGGGTGGCACGGGTATCTGTGCTCGGAAGTGGGAGAAAAATACCTGTATTAAAAAGAAAATATGCTGTGCTAAAGTGTAAATGATTATCAAATGTATAAAAAAAAATATATATTTAAATATTAAAAAATAAATAATACATATATTATTCTGAAAAATCAAATCATATATAATGTGCTGAAAACCACATAAAATAGAATAATAGTGATACGTTCAACGCAATATGGGAATAATAAATTTAAATAATATGTTCTAGAAACATCAAATATAAATATACATAGTAAAGTGCATATATACCACAGCAAATGAATCAGTATATTATACATTGCAAAAAGGATGACACCGGAGCATGGTTTTACAGCACTAAGATCATTAGGGGCATGCTAGATTTGCATCTATGGACATTTATTAATTACACTTATGTGATTTATTATTGGATTCACGGATCACTTTGCAATATCGTCTTTTTGATTGTATTTCACGTTTATTGTGTGGCACTGGGCACTTTTTGCAATGTACGATACACTATGATTCATTTATGTGTTATATATGCACTTTGCACTTTACTATGTATATTTATTTTTGATGTTTCTAGAACATATTTAAATTTATTATTCTCATATTGCATTGGACGTATCACTATTATTCTATTTTATGTGATTTTCAGCACATTATATATAATTTGATTTTTCAGAATAGTATATTTATTATTTAATATATATATATATATATATATTTTTTTTATACATTTGATAATCATTTACACTTTAGCGCAGCATATTTTCTTTTTCACATTGGTGCACGGTATATGAGACGTGATCTACGCAGGCAGCTAGGTGGTTTTTTACTCTCCAGACATTAGATCATGGTGGCTCGCAGGGCTTCTCTCTAATTTTGAAAATACCTGTATTGGACAGGTATCTGCTCCCCCCTCCCCCCTGAAAGGTGCCAAATGTGACACTGGAGGGGGGGTAGGATTACGAAAAGTTCCATTTTTGGGTGGAACTCCGCTTTAAACCCAAAACCAAAAATGTAATATATTGCAGCTTACCAATCATTTAGATGTGGTGGCTGCATTCGTTTTATTTTTTTCTGCTTTTTTTCCCCTCTGTTATCACCTGGTGATCTGGCCAGTAACGCACCTTCTGTATTAGTGGGAGACAACTCTGGAGAAATTAGAACAGGATGCACAGCACAAAGCACCATTATCACTCTGAGCGGGATAGGGATAGCATTAGTGGGGTAGAGGTGGAGGAGATTAGGGGTGGAGAGCTGCTGTTCGAGCAGAAAACATGTGACAAAATGCTTATAAAAGGCTCATGTCGCACATTTTCAGGCATATTAGTTGAAGTCTATGGGCCCATTCTGCCAGAAAGAAGCTCATGTACTTTTTTTTGAGTGACAGGCATTTTGCTTCAGGTGGCAGAATGCTCAGATGTGAACAGGGGCTGTTGAAATGAATGGTATTTGGCTTGTGTTTGCATTTGGCTTGCATTTTTAGAGCTGCAAGCTATAAGTAGAAAAATCGCCTAGGGCTGTGGAGGTAGCAGTATGCTCAGGCTCTCAGTGGTTTGCTGAGAGGCTGAGCCGAGTGCCGGTCCATGCATGTGGGGGCGGATCCCCACCATATTATGATCCTTCCTGAGCCTGGACCGGCTCTGTGACATCAGCCAACAGCGGGCTCTAGGACGCTGTCTGCTGAAAATGGGTCATAGGAGTGCAAAACGAACTGCACTCTTGTGATCCACAGGAGACGTGCAGCCTAACAAGCTTTGGTTCTACTTCTCCTTTAACCACTTCCATAGCGGGCATTTTCACCCCCTTGCTGCCCAGGCCAATTTTCAGCTGTCACACTTTGAATGAGAATTGTGCGGTCATGCGACGTTGTACCCAAATTAATTTTGATCATTTTTTTCCAACAAATAGAGCTTTCTTTTGGTGGTATTTGATCACCTCTGCGTTTTTTATTTTTTGCGCTATAAACAAAAAAAGAGCAACAATTTAAAAAAAAAAAACACAATATTTATTACTTTTTTTTATAATAAATAACCCAATTTTTTAAAAAAAAACAATTTTTTTCCTCGGTTTAGGCCGATATATATTTGACATATTTTTGGTAAAAAAAATCGCAATAAGCGTATATTTATTGGATTGCGCAAAAGTTGTTGTGTCTACAAAATAGGGGATAGATTTATGGCATTTTTATTTTTTACATTTTTTTTTTACTAGTAATGGCGGCGATCTGCGATTTTTATCATGACTGCTATATTGGGGCGGACATGTCGGGCACTTTTGACACTATTTTGGGACCATTGACATTTATACAGCGATCCGTGCTATAAAAATGCATTGATTACTGTATAAATGCGACTGGCAGGGAAGGAGTTAACACTAGGGGGTGATCAAAGGGTTAACTATGTGTCCTAGGGAGTGATTCTAACTGTAGGGGGAGAGGACTCACAAGGGGAGGAGACCGATCGGTGTTCCTCTGTAATGGGAACACACGGATCGGTCTCCTCTCACCTGACAGGACGTGGATCTGTGTGTTTACACACACAGATCCACATCCCTGCTCTGTGACGAGCAATCGCGGGTGCCCGGCAGACATCGTGGCGGCCGGGCACGCGCATCGGGTCCCAAGTGATGCGGCGAGCGTGCTCTCCACAATGCAGGGAATCCCTGGACGTCATATGACGCCCACCCGGAGAGACGAAGGGTTCCTGCAGCTGTCGTATGACTATACAGCGGTAGGGAAGTGGTTAAAGCTGAACTCTAGCCCCAAAAAATTTAATTCAGATATATTCAGCAATATCCAAAAATAAACACCAAATGTCTTTGCGACCCCAGTTATCTTGTAAAAGCAGTAGTGACTTAATCGGTGGGTTGCACAATAGCCTGCAGTGATGTTACTCATCAGACTGAGAATGTCAGCTGTGGAGGACATGTCCGTATTGAAGCTGAATATTGCAGAAGGGGCTGGAGTGCTTCTTTAACACTTGACTGTACCTTTGCAATGCTGGTGTACAACGTAAATTCTTCCCATATATAATACTTCCTTAGAAAGTCTTTTTCTGTTTCCAGTCTAGCATTACACTTCTGTTTGCTTCTGAAATCTTTAGATCAACGGACAGCCAGCTGAAGCTGTGGAACGTCTCCAGACCACATTGCCTGCGCTCCTTCAAGGGTCATATCAATGAAAAGAATTTTGTCGGTTTAGCATCGAATGGAGATTATATTGCCTGTGGTCAGTATTTTACTAAGTTTTCTGCTTCACTATGATCTAATTTTACACTTCCCCGGATAATTTCAGTGTTTTACCACAGTTTCCTTGGAGAGCTGTGTGTAGTAATTAATCATTATCTGGTCTTGGGTATTAAATAGAAAATGTATTTATGCCATGTTCTCTCTCTCCTGAAGTGTTCATGTGAGTGTATTTCCTGCAAATTTACAGTGAGCTAGTCGTCATTGCTCAGACTAAAGTCGGACATAGTTCGAATCTCGTCCGGTTCAGCAGGGACTGGATGAGATTCGAACCATGTATGGGTAGGCTGAATGTACCGAAGTTAATTGATCGATCAACTTTGGTACAACCAGCTTGTTGGATTTTACATGTGATTATTGCTAGCAGCTATTGTAGCCATTAGCAATAATCACTGTGTTCTCCTAGCAGGGTTGGCTTCCCCCGTGGGAGAACACAAAAGCTCCTCTGGAGGGATTGTTATTGGGGGAATCGCTTCATTTTTGTTCCTGCAAACAGTGGTTGGAAAAGGAATATTACTTTATAGCTCTCTGTTTGCTCTGAACAATGTTTCTAAACACTGATATACATTATGTTTTTGACAGCATCAGCTTCTACAGCTACTATACTTAGTGATTCTAAAGGTAATTTTTTTTTTTTACTTTAATGCCTTCCCTGCATTAAAGTGGTTGTTAAGCTACCCTAACCTATATACACCATCAACACTGCCTCCTATTGTAGTATCCCCCTCTGTGTGTGAGTCATAAAAATAAATGCTGCAAATACCTCATTTTACTGCCGAGATTGCAATCGCATGACCAGCCAGCTTTCTCCTTTTCTCCTCTTGAGAGATGTGGTGGGGGGGGCTGAGATTTTTCTGCTGATGTCAGTCCGGAGGGGTGGAGGAGAGAGCTGGCTGGTCATGTGAACGTTATCTTGGCTCTTAAATGAGGTATTTACAGCAATTATATTAATCATTCACAGAGGGGGACACTGCAATAGGAGGCAGTGCTGATGGTGTATACAGGTTAGTTTTAACAGAGCAGCAGGAGGAGGGGAGGGGGATGGCTCACACACAGAGAGGGAGGGGGGAGGAGGACACAGGAGCAGAGAGGAGATCAGATAGCAGACTGCTGATGACAGAGGCACTAGACTGACCATGGTGTCTGGTCTCAGCAGCCATGATACACCGTGGTCAGTTTACAGAAGGGTGGGGAGAAACTGGCAGGATCAGTCAGGTTTGTTAGGAGTTACAGGGGGCCAAATGACACAGGACAAGCACTGTGTCATATAGCATGCTTTAAAGGAGCAGGATCCATTTTTTTGGGGGGTTAAACGCTTTAAGGTAAAAAACTTTTTTGCCATTTGCTGTTCAACCATTTTACAAATGCAGATATTTGTCTAATGGCTGATGAACATTTCTGAAGATTTTTACTCAAACAAGAACTCAAGATACTAAGTTAAAGCAAAGGAAGCATTCCTGATAACCCTGTAGTCGTGCATGCTCCAAGCCCCCTAATTTTCTGCACAAAGAAAGAAGGGACAAGAAGTACAGCCAAAAGGATGCATGCCCCCCCTTCACTGCAGCCTATTTTATTCTCACCCCTCTCAGGATTTTTTTTTGTTAAGACCCCTTTCGCACTGGGGCATTTTTCAGGCGCTTTTGCACTAAAAATAGCATCTGAAAAATGCCTCCCCTGCAGCCCCAGTGTGAGAGCCTGAGTGCTTTCTCACTGGAGTGGTGCGCTTGCAGGGCGTTAGAAAAAGTCCTGCAAGCAGCATCTTTCGGGCGGTGGAGGAGCGGTGTATACACTGCTCCTCCACCGCTCCTGACATTGGAATCAATGGGCACCGTTGCCAAAGCATTTCGGCAGCGCTTTGCGGGCGCTTTTAACCCTTTATTCGTCCTCTATCAGGGGTGAAAAGCACCGCTATTACAGCGGTAAAGCACCGCTAAAGCACCGCTAAAACTAGGGGCGCTTTACCGCTAACGCCCCCCGCCCCAGTGTGAAAGTAGCCTCACTGTTCACTTGGTAATGCTATTTTTCAAGGCTGTAAAAATGGTAAATTTTAAATTAGTGTACAGTGTAGGCTATTATTTTCCTAAATACGTTCCTGCGTTTGAATTTAAACTTTTTGTTAATACCATTTAATAAATGCTTAATTAGAATTAATGCATGTATTTTCTCTTTTGCTTAGGAAGTGAAAACAATTCCCTTTACCTGTACTATAAGGGCCTCTCAAAGACCCTGCTGACTTTCAAGTTTGACACAGTAAAAAGTGTGTTGGACAAAGACCGCAAAGAAGACGACACCAATGAGTTTGTTAGTGCTGTATGTTGGAGAGCTCTTCCTGATGGGGTAAGTCTTCTTATAACTAATGTGCCTAGATACTCCTCATTATTTGCGTGTTAATTAGAATAAAGAAGGGTTATAGGGACTACTTATTGTGGGACATGCCTGAATTAGAGTGAAGTAGGTGTATTGATGTCTATTATATTTATCTGTAAGTTATCAATCCAGACAAAGATCTTGAGATTTGAAGTTTGAGAACCAGTGTATATGCTTTGTAGCCAGCGGCTTGGGAAAATTTCTCATAGACTTGTGGGGGGTTATCAGTTGATTTCTGGCTGCTTTCTGTGTGGCATACTGATTTCTTAAAATTTACTCCTGAAGATTTCTGAATCGGTTTTATACAGGTATTTGTAATGCATGCCATAACACTTGGCTCACACTGATCCTGGGATCTGTTCAGTGGATATAAAAAGTTTACACACCCTGTAAAAATGTCAGGTTTATGTGATGTAAAAATATGAAACAAAGATGAATAATTTCAGAACTGTTTTCACCTTTTAATGTGACCTATATACTGTACGTATATTTTTTATATACATTGTATATGCTACAGATGTTCTTTCAAGCCTAAGTTCATCTTTTGGAACATGTTACATGTTCCAGCTCCTACCTCCTCTCCCCCGATTACCCCCCCCCCCCCCTTCCTGTGACAGCGGGTGGTGGATCTTTCTCCCTACTCCTGCAGTTACAATTTAAAAACAGAGCGGCCGTCTGCCCAAGTGGTTGTGTCATTCATTCACAGAGTTCTTGTAGTTCTCAATGAGGGCGCTAGTGAGTGTCCTTGTAGTTCATTGATTCTTCCTGCAATTTAGTAACTGCCTGCACGTATCAGAGGTATGGGCACACAGTCTACTGAGAGTCTGCAGGATGCTGGCATTGCACCCGTGATCTACTAATCGCGAGTACAATGCTTTACAGCATGGGTGCTCAATCTTGGGCTCTCCAGCTGTTGCGTAACTGTCAGCCTTGCAATGCCTCAGACTTGTAGTTCTGCAACAGCTGGAGGGCCACGGGTTGAGTACCCATGCCGTACAGGCTCCAGTGTAAAAAAAATAAATGCACAATTTTTTTTAACCCGAGAAAAAAATGTGCAGTTGTTGTTTTAGTTTTTATAAAAGGTGAACTTATCAAAAGGGGCAAAAGATGTAGCTAAAAAACTACATGAAATATGCACAAATGGAAGGCGCGCCAGACCAAAGGATAAGATTTGTTTATTAGTTTGTACTAAAAAAACAAAAACCCATCTAACATGTTTCTGGGGTCAAAGAAGCTCCCTCTTCATCAGGGCTACAAAGAACAAAACAATATAATGTAAATCTGACTGATAAAATCATAAGTCTAACAATCATAGAACATCAAATATAATATGCATAGAAATGAAGATAAAGAAATATCAGACGGTAAGTGATGTTTAATAGGTTCAATTTTTGAAATTATTATTATCAGATGCTTCATGGTTAGTAGATACCATTGTACATATAACTGAAATAATACATGCGATAAAACAAGATGCATGTAGATGCTATACCAAAGAATCGCACATGGAAACTATACTCGGACAAAGCCATGCTCCAAGCTCAGGGAGAAAAAATCTGCCAACTTTTTTTTTATACCTCAGACATTTCCAAAACAGTCATTTGGAACATGAGTAAGACATGAAATTTCCTTATGTATACCTTCAGTTAAAGTAAGAACATTGAATGGAATTAAAATTAAGATTTCCTGTATGAATCTGTGTTAATGGAAAATACAGCCATTTATGTGAGAGCTGTAATGACCAGCAGATAAGCGCAAACAAGTCCATTCAGAGGAGAATGTCTATTTGTTCAGGGAAGCTGATTGCTGGATCAGGAGAGTTACTGGCGAGCAGTATCTGTGTGAGCAATTAAGGTAAGAAGTAAGTCATGTTTTGAGACGCATGTTTAAATGGAAAAGGGGGGTGCAGAACTCTCATGAAAGTTCCAGCGCCTCTTGGACACTTTTTTTCTTCACTACGTAAAATATGGCACAGTTACCCATTTGTTGCATTTTTGATTGAATGCGGGATAAAAGAAGCTTTCTGTTTATTCTGTAGATTTCTAGAGCCTTCTAAATCCTTGGCAGGGACTTTGCTAGTTCCTGCAGGATGAAAACCGTTGAACATCTCTTTTGCTTTCTTTCAAGAGAGCTAAACAGCAGTAACACCTTACAGGACGTCTTATACACTATTAAATTAGTATTGCTGATATTTATAGATTTATTAAGGGACATTGTTTTAGAGCTGTATGTTATTGAGGCTGCAGGTAATCATCCAAAATTTGTCCCTGGTATAAGAATATATCATGTATTGGCTTACTCTGTTTTTTGTCTAGTAACCTATATGTAACCTTTTGGCACCTCAAATGGGTTAATTTGATCAAACAACAATGGGTGAGCAGTTAGCTTTGCTACCTTGCTGCTCTGAGATTTGATGGCCCTATAAAGGTTAGAACGCTATGCGTGTGCAGTTTTTTCCTATGTCCACCCATTTGTTTTAGCCCTCAGTCCAAAATCATTCTGCCCTGCTGAGAGAACACTGACTATTGCTAGCAGCTATGGCCGCTGGAAATAATTGCATGACGAAAATCCAACATGCAGGTTGTACCCAAGTTGATCGATAGATCAACTTGGGTACAATTATCCTGCCCATAGATGGTTAAAGTCTCTGCCTGTCACTGCTGAACTGGCCTAGATTCAAACCATCTATGGCTGGCTTAAGTATATCGTGCATAAGCAGTCTGAGAACAAGCTGGAGTAAGAAACCTCATTGCCCCACAATGTATGCTGGCAATGTGAGTGGTGCATCTCATTTTATATACGTAGTTGGTCTACATCAGTACCTCATTGGGAATCTTGCTATTGTATGTCAGGTTGTACTCAGATCTGCATTTACACTTTTCTGTAGGCAGCTTAAGTCTCTCCCATTCCCATGCAGCATCACCTACCCTGATTCTAACTTATTAGTGCTTCGCACCATTGCTACTGAGTGACCAGTGGATTTGTTTTACAGGCATTGGTACGGATTAGCCATTTTACAGACCACTGCTTTGCCTTTGGTATTGTAACAGCAGCACTTACTGTCCCACGTGGTTCTTGTGTGAAGAGAGCTCTTTATAGTCTTCGTCTGCTGAGGACAATCTCTGACCCATGGGTTACTAACATCACTTCCCTACCCCCCCAATGTGTGTATGGAGAAAAAGCCATCATTTTTTAATTCAGTTGTGCTGATTTGTTAAAAGCTTCCCAGCTTTGCTATTGCATGATTCTCCTGTCAGTACTCATGAGTGGGCTTCTTAGTTAGGGTACTGGACTGCAGTATTCTCCTATATGGTTCCACATGGTCTTTGGGGTACAACAGCTCTTCAAACCCATTTTCCTCAGTAGAAGTAGCTTAGGAAATATATTGTTTTCTCCCTCTCTGTTAAGAAATGTTCCTTTGTTTCTCCATTTGCTCATTGACGTCCTTCCAGCTTGACTCACACTCTTTAAATATCATTAAACGCTAAATATACCCTTGAAGTGGCGCCAACCTTTTTACACCTTACTGTGCCTAACATACAACCTACCAAAAAACGTGCAGCTGCCCCTTTAACTGATTATCATTGATAACAAAATATACAAACGCAAGGTGCAACAAAAACTTTATAATTAATCGTATTAATATAGCCAAAAATAAAAATAAACAAATGAGTCCCTTTTTAAAGGTTAGGGAAAAAAAAGTAACCAAAAATAAGCCCAACACCACATAATGTTGAAACCATCAAATGTACTTCCTGTTTCTTCCATACACTTCACCACATGTGCTTATGAAATGCGCACTCGCCACAAATTTTGACACCTGGTTAAGGCAGGTCAAAAGAGCCTTCCCCTATATATTTTCACTCAGCGTGGATCTAGTTACTTCTCCTTCACTTTGCACCCTCTCCATGCTCAGCCACAAACTGAGAAGAGTTCCAAATAGGATTACATCATTGTGTAGTATTGATAAAAAATGAATGCCATAAACATAAATACAGGTTACTCACATTTGATAGTGCCCTTAGACCGACACCAGTGCAAAAAGCCTTGCTTTGGGAGGTTCGCTCCACCGTCCTTCTTCGCATGGACCAGTGTGTGTTTCAGTCACCAGATATGGGAAGTGGGTGTGATGTCACATGTAACCCGGAAATGAAGGCAGAGTGTGCTTCAACACGTTTCACCAAGATGGTGTCTTCAGTAAGCTGTTCAAATTTATTCTAGATCGTAACAGCAAAAGCACCCATTTTTCACAGCAGAAGTAGCCTAGGAAATAGATTAAGGCTTCTCCCCCTCTGTTCATAAATGTTTAATTTGATTCTCCATTTGCTCATTGATGTCCTTTCAGCTTGGCATGAAGATCTGCCCCCAATTCCACAAGGTAGGGGCTGTTTGTGCATTCGGATGGGTCCTCGGGTAGTTTGTCTGTCCTTTTAGCCAACCAACTAACTCCTTGTGTCTGGCTTCTTCATTCACCATTTCTCTTCCCAGGTGTTCCTGTATCTTGGGATCCCTTGTCCCGGTCTAACAAGGGATTCTGGAGTTGTACCGTCTGGACTCCATTGCTCAGGAAAAATCTGCATTTGAATACTGCATAACCCCTTATGGTACCTCTCAGCATTCCCTATCTCCTAGACGGGGGGTCTCCAAACTTTTCAAAGGGCCAGTTTATTTTCCTTCAGACTTTAGGAGGGCCGGATTGTGGCCAGCGGGGGCAGAAAATGTCCTGGCATCAGTGAGAATAAATATGGCCTCAGGGTTGGTGGTCAGTAGGAGGAGGAATAGTATCCCATCATTGGTATCAGTGGAAGAAATGGTGCCTCCTTGTTGGTGTCAGTGGAAGGAATAGTGCCTCATATCAGTGAGAGGAACAGTGCCCCAAGGGCTAGATAAAGACTAGCAAAGGTCCACATCTGGCCCTCGGGCCGCAGTTTGGAGACCCCTGTCCTAGAGGAACCCCTAACCTACAAGGTCATAAATTTGTGTTGCCTTTTCCAAGACCTTAGGCATCCACTGTTGATAAAATTAGTAAGCATTTTCTTAACACTCTTAAGAATGATCAGTATTTCTTCAATTCATGTTCTGCTGGAAGGTACATTATCTTCCTTCTAGACCACCTCATCACTGAGCACGAGCACATGCATAACAGATTCCATTGTGCTGGAAAATAAAGATATTATTTTGCCGCCCTGTTCCTTTATGGCACGTTGACCTTCACTGCCTTCTTTACAGCGGCTGCTTACACTGTATCAATAAAAGAGTTCAGAAAGCTCTATTTAACAAATGAAGAAAGGGAAGCGAGAATTGTACAACATTCCATGGGAACTGGTGCAAAAAATATAAACTGAATGGAGTCTTTTAAACTTATTTATTTATTTGCAGATTTGTTCTTGTGGTATTGTTTTAGCTTAAGCTGCTGCAGTAGCTGTTCTCTGAACAATACCTAAGGTATTCTTGCACTGAGCTGAATAAGAATCTGCATATTAATTTCATCTCTGTCCCTCATAATCATTAGGATGAAGCCGAGCAATTTGCTGGCTGTTTGTCTGAAAGAGTTCATTACTGCAGATAAGGCGATTGAGAAGAAGGGAGGGGTGAAGCAAGCGCAGAAAGTACCGTAAAAAATATCAGTACTTTGATCAACCAGTAGATGCAGATAAAGAAAGACTAAGTGGAAAATTAGCTTAGGTAAAGGTTAAAGCAGCTGGAGGCTAAAACTGGAGTGGGAGGGGATACTTGTGCCCGGATTATTTCATGAATTAAGACTTCTTGAATATATTAAGCTTTTTAAAGTTTAGACGAAAACAAGAAAATGTAATTTAAATATTCTACATTAAGTGTAGATATTTTCAATAGAAAATGTTATTTACTTTTGTGGTTATTACCTTTTGAAAAATGGATAAACACTTTAAATTGATCATGGGAGGGAAGGAGGTGGTTCAGTTGAAGTTCTTGAGCCAGCCATAGATGGTTCAAATCTCGGCTGGTTCAGTAGGGACCTAACGAGATTGGAACCATATATTGGAAGGCTGATTGTACCAAAGTCATTGGGTGCAACCAGCATGTCAGATTTTTACATCCGGTTATTGCCAGTGGCTATAACCGCTATCAATATCCACTGTGTTCTCCTGGCAGGGATGACTTCTGGTGCCCCCCTCCCCCCTGTCAGGAGAACACAATAGATCTGTGAGAACTCGTTTCCCAATCAACAGTCAGTGTTGATGCGGGGCATCAACACTGACTGTGTTGATGGGGAATCGAGCGATTAAAGTAAATTGCATCATCTATGGAATGCTTTCATTTATTTTAATAGAGTCAGGTGATCGCATAAAGTGTAGGGGGGTTCACTTTTTAACTGGCCTAATATATTTTATGCCTAGCGTTCCAACCTATGGAAAGACAGATTACCTAATACCTAGGATAGCTGGGTAAATTTAAGAAAAAATGTTTTTTCCTATAGTGAAGTATATATATATATATGATCCAGGCTGTTGTAAAATAAGAAAAACAGCTATAGTTGTTACAATGGGGAAAAATTATTATTTGATCCCCTGCAGATTTTGTAAGTTTGCCCACTTTCCAAGAAATTAAGGGTTTAAAATTTTTATCAAAGGTGTATTTTAAATGAGAGGGGCAGAATTTCAACCAAAAAAACAGAAAAAACACATGAAACAAATGTTCAAAATTAAGTTGCAGTTCAGTGAGTAAAATAAGTATTTGATCCCCAAGTACTCAAACATGACCTAGTACTTGGTGGAGAACCCCTTGTTGGCAAGCACAGAGGTAAGACGTTTCTTGTAGTTGGTGACCAGGTTTGCACACGTCAGGAGAGATTTTGGTTCACTCTTTACAGATCTTCTCCAAATCCTTAAGGTTTCTTGGCTGTCGCTTGGCAACTCGAAGTTTCAGCTCCTTCCATAAATTTTGTGTGAGATTAAGGTCTGGAGACTGGCTAGGCCACTCCATGGCCTTAATGTGCTTCTTCTTGAGCCACTCCTTTGTTGCCTTGGCGGTATGTTTTGGGTCATTTTCATTCTGGAAGACCCATCCACGACCATTCTTCAGTGTTCTGGCTGAGGGAAGAAGGTTTTCATCCAAAAATTGACAATAATTATTTACCCCACTGATCTGGAGCTGCTCTAGGATTTACATGTCCAGGAAGTCGGTGCTGACCTTGTACCCTGTATGGTCATGATCAAATATGGTGCCTGTCTTTCGAGGAGAAAGCAAGATAGGCATTTTCAGGAGAAGTACTGTGATCTCTTTGAGGGATGGCAAAGATAAACATCTAGGTACATATGGTAAAAAAAGCTTGGGTTTTGTTAACCATGTTTTGTCTTGGCTGATGTAAACTTTAGCCTTGCTGCTCTCTGTAGTAAATGATGCAAGAAAGGTATATTATGGTCCATCCTACAGACTAATCTAAAGCAAACCATGCTAACTAAAGTGCTGCACATTGCTAGGGATGAGCAGAACACCCCCCCCCCCCCCCCCAGTTTGGTTCGCACCACAACTTGTGAACAGGCATAAAATTTGGACGAACACCTGAACACCACTAAAAGTGTATGGGACACGAACATGAAAAATCAAAAGTGCTCATTTTAAAGGCTTATATGCAAGTCATTGCCATAAAAATTGTTTGGGGACCCAGGTCAGGGGGACATGTATCGGTGCAAAAAAAGTTTTAAAAACGGCCGTTTTTTCAGGAGCAGTGATTTTAATAATGCTTAAAGTGAAACAAAAAAATTAAATATTTCTTTAAATCCATCTCACGCCACCCGACGAACCGAAAAAAGGAAAAAAAACACAACAGCTCCGCCTCCATGGGAGGCTCCCGCACACTGCACTCTTCTTGCTTTGACAGCTGTTATATAGCTGAGGGCAAGGCCAATCAGTGATGTAAACGTGTTACCCCGCCTTCCTCTAACATCACGTGTTTATGTCACCGAGTGGCCCCGCCCTCAGCTATATAACGGCTGTCATCGAGAAGAAGCGTGCAGTGTGTAGGATCCTCCCATGGAGTCGGAGCGTTTTTTTCAGTTTGGGCGGTGTGAGATGAATTTACATCGCAGGACATTTTTTATTTATTTTTTTTTTAGTAAAGGACTTTTCCCAAAGTGTCGCCTGTCGTTTTTACTATTTTTGACACTTTTTTTTTTTTTTTGCAAATTGGTTGGGGTACCACGTACCCGTTATCAATTCACCACGGGGGGTTCTGGAGGTCCCCTGTTAAAGTGGGCTTCCAGATTCCGATAAGCCCCCCACCCGCAGACACCCCCACAACCACCGGGCAAGGGTTGTGGGGATGAGACTCTTGTTCCCATCAACAAGGTGGGGACAAGGTGCTTAGGGGGGCTACTCCAAAGCATCCTCCCCATGTTGAGGGCATGTGGCCTTGTACGATTCGGGAGGGGGGGGGCTGGTATGGATTTTGGGGGGAGCCCATGCAATTTTTTATTTTTATTAAACTTTGGTTTGGGTTTCCCCTTAATATTCATACCAGACCCAGAGGGCCTGGTAATGGACTGGGGGGGGGGGGGGGGGGACCCATGCCGTTTTTTTACAATGCGTTTTATCTATATTGAAGGGATCCAACAATTCATTACAGCCGAGATCAGTTTTAAATGACTTTTTTTTCCTTTTTTTTGTTAAAAAAAAATTTAAAAGGACCGAATTAAAAAAAAAAAAAATACAAAACCATTTTATATTTTAGTAAATTTTGCAAACAGGTAATTGTTCTTCATTGATGTACGCTGATGAGGCTGCATTGATGGGCACTAGTAGGCGGCACTGATGGGCACCGATAGGCGGCACTGATGGGTGGCAGTGATGGGCACTGATGGGCACTGGTAGGTGACACTGATAGGCGGCACTGATTGGCACCACTGGTGAGCATTGATAGGTGGCACTCATGGGCATTGATGGGTGGCACTGATTGCTGGCACTGTGTGGGCACTGGCAAGTGGAACTGGAAGGCGGTATGGGTGGGCACAAATGAGGCAGCTTCGCCTCTTCCTCTTCGGGACCGATGCCCCTTGCATTAAAGCCAGTGACCGATCTTCTGTTTACATCACGTGATCAGCTGTCATTGGCTGACAGCTGATCACGTGGTAAGGGGCTGGGATCGGCAGGGCGCTGTGCGTGCAGGGGGAGCGTGCAAAGGGGAGGACATCTATTGACGGCCTCCCGGCAAAGTAGATTCGAGCTGTAGCTGTCATTCGGCTATAGCGCGGATCTGAAGGAGTTAAAATCACTACTCCTGAAAAAAAACGGACGTGTTTTAAAACTTTCTTTTGCATTGATACATGTCCCCTGGGGCAGGGCCCGGGTCCTCAAACACTTTTTATGACAATAACTTGCATATAAGCCTTTTAAATGAGCACTTTTGGTTTTTCATGTTAGTGTCCCATAGACTTTAATGGGGTTCCGCGGCTTTCGAATTTGCCGCGAACACCGCATAATGCTGCAGGCTGCATACCTATACGTTTGTCCTAAGCGCAGCTTCCATACTTAATTACACCGCATAATGTTCGTTGTTTGCCGAATGTCCGAACAACCAAAGTTCGGCCCGAACCGTTCGCCCCTCCCTACACATTACCCAGGAACGCTTTGTCTGTGTCAACCAGATTTGGAGTGAACTCAAACATCCCTTTAAAGTTAATTTATAGCAAAGCAGACTTTGGGGAAATAAGAGGTGATTTATTAGTAATCAGCGCTCCGCTCCCCAGCAGGAATATCTGCGCATACAGCAAACTAGCAATTGACATTTACAGAAGAACAGTCTGAAGACTTGTCTTCCTGCTCTCTGCTCTGAGGCTTTTTACAGCCACTTTTCATTTAGCCACTGTGATGTATTATTGTTTTCCAATTCAGCGACATGGTTTTAGTAACAGAGCTTGCTTTTTTTTATTTTTTTCAGAAGGCCTTGCATGTATGTATTATGGCCTGCAAGGCTGCAGTTATTTTGTTGTCAAATCAGAATTTTACTATGGTGCAAACAGCATTCATGTAAATGCTTGTTGCTGCTGTATAGCATAGTTTTGAATGTCACCCCCAACACACGTACATAGTGAACCCCAGCACACAGATAGGAACACTTTGTAAGATTGCGGTGCGCTGCATCGGGGGAGAAAGGTGCAGGTGCATTATAACTACACTGCATTGTGTTTACAGCACATTCACAGTTAATGGGCTACTTAAAGTGGAGATCTGCCGAAAAAAAATATTAAAAGCCAGCAACTACAAATGCTGCAGCTGCTGACTTTTAATTTATGGACACTTACCTGTCCAGGGAGCCCACGATGTCGGCAGCCGATCCGTCCATCGGCTCTCGGCTGCCGCCGCCATCCTCGGTAAGGGAATAAGGAAGTGAAGCCGCGCGGCTTCACTTCCTGGTTCCCTGCTGTGTTCTGGGACCTGTGTCTCCCAGAATACAGCGGGGGAGGACAGAGTAGGCACCAGAAGTGGCGTAGGTCACCGCAAGTGGGAACAAATACCTGTATTCGACAGGTATCTGCTCTCCCCTCCCCCCTGAAAGGTGCCAAATGTGACACCGGAGGGGGGGAGGAATCCAAAAAGTGGAAGTTCCATTTTTGGGTGGAACTCCACTTTAACTGTGAATCCAGTTTTAAACTAATTATTTTGCTTTGTATTCTATATTCTTTTCTTGCATTCCTAATCATCTGCTATCTAGGACGTCTCAGCCTCTGCCGGTTAGAAGGTTGAAAAGCTGAATAAAGCAAAACCAAAAAAGAAACTTGCAGGGCAGGATTGGCAGGAGCTTCATCAATTGTTAGAAGGTGGAGAAAAGCTTGTAGCTAGAACACAAGATTGAGGCGATGGTTCTAAATCTTGTAGGGTCTGTACACCTTCACACTACCTGGGCCACCCATGCATGTACTGGGATGACCCTTTGGCCAGTTTGCATTAATGAACAATTTCGCTACAATTTCACATTTGTTTCAAAATGGAGAAACTTTAGTTCAAAGTTCTAAACTGCTTTAGGAAATATAAGGATCATTGGATCCACGTGGTAAACAATCTGGGCTGACCATCTCTGACAAGCATGTGGGGAAATAATGGAGTGATTTGTGTTTACAGTGGCACTTGTATGTTTATTGGTCACAGATTCATTGCACACAGTTGTGGAACTTTTGTATTGTTAGATACAGGAGCTGGAGTTTCCCTTTAATGCTTACATTTGTGTGCTGTTTTTATCCCTGATAAGGAGATAGAATAGTAGTTGGTTGTTCCTCAGTGCTTAAGAGCAACTGGATTCAACAGCCAGCTAAATGTGGTTACTGATATATGATCACTTTCTAGTGCATGGACATCCTAATGATTTGCAAAGTTTCAGTGCCCAAAGGCATATTCATAAGGGGATCCTGAACCAGAGCATGTCTTTTATTTCATATATTGAACAAAATAAAAATAATTTTGCAAGGCAGACACTGAACAAATGAAATCTGGTGTCACAACTGAATAATGCTTTTAATAAACTTTATTATTTAGGAAAAAGAGCAATTACTGCCTAAAGATAATTTGGTCCAGGCTTTGTGTTGAGTAACTTTGCCCATTCCCTGCACAGGATTTATATCCAAAGAGGCTACATTTAACATGTCGGTAATGTTTTTTTTTTTGTTTTACTTTGGATAGTATTATAACCATTTCAGTTTTTCTTTTTCCACCTCTGTGTCATTGGAGAGATTTCCCTTTTATTTCCTATCCCATAGCCAAAACAGGAAGTGAGAGGAAAGCCCTCAAAGGTGTGATCCTAGTGTCCTCATTGGAAGATTCCCCCTCTATTCATGTTCCGATGTCAACCCAAAATTTGGGATTTTCTTTCACTTTCGATCACAGTAAACAGAACAAATAAAAAGGGTGAATCTCCCTAATGGGGGCACAGATAGCAATAAAAACTGCACTATATTGTCAAAAGCATTGGGACACCTGCCTTTACACACATGAATTTAATGGCGTCTTGGTCCTTATGGTTCAATATTGCGTTGGCCCACCCTTTGCAGCTGTAACAGCTTCAACTCTTCTGGGAAGGCTGTCCACAAGGTTTAGGAGTGTGTCTATGGGAATGTTTGACCAGAAGCACATTTGTGAGGGCAGGCACTGATGATGGACGGGAAGTCTTGACTTGCAGTCTCCGCTCCAATTCATCCCAAAGATGTTCCATCGTGTTGAGGTCAGGACTCTGTGCAGGCCGTCAAGTTCCTCCACCCCAAACTCGCTCATCCATGTCTTTATGGACCTTGGTTTGTGCACTGGTCCAAATCATTTGGTGGAGGAGGATTATGGTGTGGGGTTGTTTTTCAGGGGTTGGGCTTGGCCCGTTGGTTCCAATGAAGGGAATACTTAAGGCGTCGGCATACCAAGACATTTTGGACAATTTCATGTTCCCAACTTTGTGGGAATGGTTTGGGGACGGCCCCTTCCTGTTATAACATGACTGCCCACCAGTGCACAAACAAGGGCTATAAAGACATGGATAAGAGAGTTTGGGGTGGAGGAACTTGACTGGCCTGCACAGAGTTTTGACATCAACCCGATGGAACACCTTGGGGATGAATTGGACCAGAGAACTGGCAGGCAGGCCTTCTCATCCAACATCAGTGCCAGACCTCACAAATGCACTTCTAGAAGAATGGTCAAACATTCCCATAGACACACTCCTAAACCTTGTGGACAGCCTTCCCAGAAGAGTTGACGCTGTTCTAGCAGCCAAGGGTGGACTAACTCAATATTGAACCCTACGGACTAAGACTGGGATGACATTAAAGTTTCATATGCGTGTAAAGGCAGGTGTCCCAATAGTTTTGACAATATAGTGTATTTTAATCCCTCCCCACTCTATCCTAAATAAAAATAAAAAACATTTTGTCTTTAGTTACACTTTAAGTAGGACATGTTACTCTAACCCTATTGGGCATTATTTATTGTCAAGGCTGAAGTAAGAACTGTTCTTTTGCTCAAGTCAACAACCTGTCAGGTTTACATCATCTTACACCATCTTCCAGGACACTGAAATTCAAGTTCATGTTTAAAACTCTTTGAAAACAAATAATGGCTCCGCTCTTGGTATTGTCGGTCCTTTGGTGTGAAATTCTTTACATTCTAACCAGCACCACCCACCCATGTTAATGGTGAGATTTGTCCATTCAGAGTGTATTTCCTGTGCCAAAATATTATGTGGTTCATACATAACTGGTTGTAAAGTCTCATGTGTGAGTGCTAGTCTTTGCTAAGGTCACACTGCAGAGTGGGAAACACAAATAGCCATAGCAGTATATTGTCACCATAGGGACCCTATACTACTCTGATAAAATGTTTTGTTTTTTT
This sequence comes from Lithobates septentrionalis, assembly GCA_037952835.1. Lineage (NCBI taxonomy): Eukaryota > Metazoa > Chordata > Amphibia > Anura > Ranidae > Lithobates > Lithobates septentrionalis. Next base: position 1,736,376 of record JBBDGP010000524.1, on the reverse strand, counting down.
CCTTTACACACTGTCACCAGAGCCGTGCAGTGTCACTATGATGACATTGTACTGCTGTGGGGGTAATCGTGTTCAGTGGCTGACTCCTCTGATATCACTGTATCACCGCCAGCCATTGTCTCTTATCACCACCAGAGCAGTAGTATGTGACCAGAGCAGTCAGTCAGTGTCCCCAGTCACCACCACACCAGTCCTGGTGGCCTCATAAGGCTTTATTCACATGTCCATTACTCTCTGAAGAGGAAACCATGTTCCAGTTGCTCTTTAGGGAGCATTTGACAGATGGTGAGTAGGCATTGTATTGCCGCCTCACCACCTGCTTTAACACCTTGAGCCCCACACAAGCATCCTCACTCACTCGAATAGGTCGTGATTGAAAGGCACTATGCCCATCAAACGTGAAAGGGAGTGTAATTCCTGCCAGGTGATACTACACTAAGCTATATTCCCTGACCACCGGTACTGAGGGAACAATTGCAGTACATTGGTTTTGATACAATTGGTTGATTTTTGTGATACATAAAATTAGGGGTGCACTGAATGGAAATTTTGGTGCCGAAAATGAAGGATGCACTAGGCTGAAAACCAAAACAGATACCGAAAATAACAGTTTTTAAAAAAATAGTTATATTTTTATATATATATAATTGTATTCAACTTTTTAATTAATATCATCAGATTAAATTTAAATTAATTTTTTGGCCATTATTGACACCTTTAGTGCAAGAAAGGTCAAGAAAAATGCAGTCTGCAGTCTCTAACCATCTCTTGTATCATGTCTGCAATCTCTTACTTAAACTTAAACACACTAATAGTGTTAGCAAAATTTCCATTCGGTGCACCTCTAGAAGACATATGATACAAGAGATCAATGCAGCCTCACTAGTGCCCATCACATGCAGCCTCACCAGTGCCCTTCACATGCAGCCTCACCAGTGCCCTTCACATGCAGCCTCACCAGTGCCCGTCACATGCAGCCTCACCAGTGCCCGTCACATGCAGCCTCACCAGTGCCCATCACATGCAGCCTGCCAGTGCCCAGCAGCCCCACCAGTGGTCATCGTATGCAGCCTGCCAGTACCCAGTAGCCCCACCAATGCCCTTCATATGCAGCCTGCCAGTGCCCAGCAGCCCCACCAGTGCCCGTCATATGCAGCCTGACAGTGCCCAGCAGCCCATCAGTGCCCGTCATATGCAGCTTGCCAGTGCCCATCATATGCAGCCTGCCTGTGCCCACATCAGTGGCGATCTTCGTGTGTGTCAACGGAGCTGGATCTAGATTGCCTGGGCCACAATAACAATATCCCGCCTCCTGTAATCACGTCGCACTGATTCAATGTCCCACCATTGGACCGGCGTGCCGTCTATGCAGGGACATTGTTACTGCAGCCGGGCAATTCAGCTCCGTGAAACATGGAGATCGCGGAGGGTGGAGGACTGGGAGCGCCAGGATGATGCGTTTCGCACACTTCACGTGCACTTAGTCTATGACTAAGCGCACGTGAAGTGTGTGAAACGTGTCTACCCAGCATTCTGATTCCTGTCGTTTTTGGGATGTCCAAATAAAAAGGATTTTGATCTACAGTGGTGTGCGGCCATTTCTTCTAAATGCAAGTAAAATGGGGGGGGGGGGGGGGGCGGTCACTGGGAGGTGTTTTTTCACCTTAATGCAAAGGATGCATTAAGGTGAAAAAACACAAAGGTTTACAACCCCTTTCAGTTTCACCTTGACCACATGCTGTTCAGACCTTCCTAATTCTGACAGTATGTTCACACTTCGCACCACATGGAGTCTTCTGCCAATAATGCAACTCTGTGTTGTTTTTTTTACTTTATTGCAACACTTCAGTCTAACATGTATAGGGATGTGACTGAGTCTCTAGCCCCAAATCCTAACCAGGAAGTGGGGAAAAAAGTATTGCACTTACTATTTGTACACATTTTGTTAAGCACTACATTTTTTTTCACACCCCTTGGATTGATGTTTGTCACATTTAGTGTAGCAGCTGTCATATTTGGCATATGTTTTTGCGCAGTATTTTTTCACCTCCCTGCAACACTTCAGTCAACTGTTCTATTTAGTATTTGAAGTGTTACTAAACCCACAACAGTAAAATCAGTCTGTATATGTAGTAAACCATGCTTGTTATACTCACTGTGAAACCTAAGGGGTTAATCCTCTGCATTGTGTGAAAAGGCAGTTTGATCCTGTCTTCTCTGATCCTTCCCTTCTTCCAATGTCCCCAATCCATCTCCTGATAGAACAGAGCCTGGGGGCAAGCTGTGCATGCTCAGTTTAGTGTGTATTGCTAAAGTGTTTGTTTTTTTTCTTGGGAGAGCGCAGGTGATCAGCGCAGGGCCAAGCAGCACTGTCCAGAAAGAGTCCTGCAGCCTCATAGGGCAATCAGGGGAAAATAAAAATTCCTCCTACAAGCTTTAACCAGACACTGATAGAAGTCATAAGACTGCTATATACTGCTGATGAGAAAATGTATTTACTAAAAAATTTGCATTTCCGTGTACTGTAGGAGACCAGATATAGTGAATGCAGGCTCCTGGGTTTAGTTACATTTTAATATATAATCTTGGTTTTGGTGAAGAAAAAAAAATGAATCTTGATAGTGAATGTTATTAAGCATAAATATGATGTTGAATGTTAAAAAGATTATAGTTTGATTATAGTGCACAGAAAAAAGTCAATACAGTGCCAGCAGCTAAAAAACTTAGCCCTCCTAGGCGGGTGAAATGTATAAAACAGGGCGGCGCTGGTCCTGTTTTATATATGATGTTTCCTATTCGGAAATGGTTCTGGTGTGGCAATAGAGGGTACTTTTGCAGGATAGGGTTCATTTTGACAGCAATGGCACATCTAAACCAAGAGATTTTTGATCCGTTTCATTTATGTAGGTCTCTTTGAACTGTTTAAAACCAGGATGTTTGAAGAAAACAGATCTGATAACTTGCTGGGTAGAAATATGAATAAAGTGCTATTAGAAAGAGGCTTTTTGGTATTGTATCACTGAAATTGAAAGAAGGGAATATTGATTGCTCTAGACTTGGAAAGCCAGCCAAATATTTTGAATGCTATGAGGAGGATTTGATCGATTAATTGAAGATATGAGATGAAGAGCAAGAAGCCCTTTTGTACTCTTGTTTCTCTTAGTTTTATTTTTTAATTTTGTTTAATATTGCTGAACCACCTACTGGCTGTCCATTGTAGTTAAATGGTCGGTTGGGAGTTCTGAATGAATGTCTTAGTGCTTGCTGTGCATGGACAGTGCCGGTGATTGTGTTACCAAAAATGCACAGTGCCAATCAGAGTGGCTTTGTGCATTGTCATTGGTGTGATGGCCAATCACAGCTATCACAAATGTAAACACTTCCGTTTATTGGGGATGCCAGTCTTTTTTAGCGGAAGAGCGAGGCAGCAGCACAGAAAAGGTTTCTATTAATTTACGATGGGAGATTTTAAAATGCCACTGACCATCAATGATTGTGAACATTTTTAGGTCTACCCATGGCATATAGCCATTGCACATAATGCAGTTTCATCCCCCAGGAAACTTTTTCTTCCATTAATAATTGAAGATTTGCATTTGGCTTCAGTGGGTGGCTTTCAAAGGTTAAGTGCACCTTAACCTCAATACTAGTCTAGTCTGTTTCTTCATTTCCACAAAATTGTGACAAAAGTGAGATTACCTTAGGAAGTGTAGTTTCCAAAAAGGGGGTGTTCATACTGCCCTGGTATTTTTTTTTTTGTTTGTTTGTTTTATTCCGAATGTTTGGTCTTACTTTCCTATTGTAATAACAAATAGAGCACAGTGGTTATTAAATAACACCAAAGGAAAGTGCTGTCTAATATATATATATATATATATATATATATATATATATATATATATATATATATATATATATATATTCACTGCCTTGCAAAAGTATTCACCCCCTTGGCTTTTTACTTATTTTGTTAAAGCCTTTAGTTCATTTTTTATAATCTGAATTATATGTGATGGATCAGAACACAATAGTCTAAGTTGGTGAAGTAAAATTAGAAAAATATATACATAAAACTATTTTTCAGAAATAAAAAAATAATTGGCATGTGCGCATGTATTCACCCCCTTTGTTATGAAGCCCATAAAAAGCTCTGGTGCAACCAATTACCTTCAGAAGTCACATAATTAGTGAAATGATGTCCACCTGTGTACAATACACATCTTTTTGAAAGGTCCCAGAGGCTGCAACACCTAAGCAAGAGGCACCACTAACCAAACACTGCCATGAAGACCAAGGAACTCTCCAAACAAGTAAGGGACAATGTTGTTGAGAAGTACAAGTCAGGGTTAGGTTATAAAAAAATATCCAAATCTTAGATGATCCCTAGGAGCACCATCAAATCTATCATAACCAAATGGAAAGAACATGGCACAACAGCAAACCTGCTGAGAGATGGCCGCACACCAAAACTCACGGACCGGGCAAGGAGAGCATTAATCAGAGAGGCAGCACAGAGACCTAAGGTAACCCTGGAGGAGCTGCAGAGTTCCACAGCAGAGACTGGAGTATCTGTACATAGGACGATAATAAGCCATACGCTCCATAGAGTTGGGCTTTATGGCAGAGTGGCCAGAAGAAAGCCATTACTTTCAGCAAAAAACAAAATGGCATGTTTTGAGTTTGCGAAAAGGCATGTGGGAGACTCCCAAAATGTATGGAGGAAGGTGCTCTGGTCTGATGAGACTAAAATGTAACTTTTATGCCATCAAAGAAAACGCTATGTCTGGCGCAAACCCAACACAACACATCACCCAAAGAACACCATCCCCACAGTGAAACATGGTGGTGGCAGCATCATGCTGTGGGGATGTTTTTCAGCAGTCGGGACTGGGAAACTGGTCAGAGTTGAGGGAAAGTTGGATGGTGCTAAATACAGGGATATTCTTGAGCAAAACCTGTACCACTCTGTGATTTGAGGCTAGGACGGAGGTTCACCTTCCAGCAGGACAATGACGCCAAACACACTGCTAAAGCAACACTTGAGTGGTTTAAGGGGAAACATGTAAATGTATTGAAATGGCCTGGGCAAAAGTCCCAGTGGTAAGGTGTGGCAAGCTCATAGACTTATCCAAAGCGGCTTGAAGCTGTGATAGCCACATAAGGTGGCCCTACAAAGTATTGACTTTAGGGGGGTGAATAGTTATGCACATTGACTTTTTCGGTTATTTTATCCTATTTGTTGTTTGCTTCACAATAAAAAATTAAAAAAATAAAATCTTCAAAGTTGTGGGCATGTTCTGTAAATTAAATTATGCCAATCCTCAAACAATCCATGTTAATTCCAGGTTGTGAGGCAATAAAACACAAAAAGTGCCAGGGGGGTGAATACTTTTGCAAGGCACTGTATATATAGTACAGTGTTGCATGACCCAATAAAAGTCAGTCAAACCTTCATACCACTAACAGATGACCTGGAAAGAAAGAGTATAACATGCCAGTTGTGAGCTGATAAACCTAATTTAAAAAAAAAGGAAGGACGCCTTAGCTATATGTCTGTGGCTAACTGGCTAGTGATCAGGGACATTGTTGCTCACTTAAGCCTTGTACGCACTATCAGAATATCAAACAAAAAATACCGCTTTCGAAGCGATTGTACGATAATCTGATCGAACATTTTTACCATACCATACCAAATCGTACGACTTTCGTTTAATCAGTACAGTTTTCGTCCGAAAATACAATACATATACATTACAATTCATATACTTTAGTAACCCATTTGTTTTCGATATGGCGATTAGGGCCGGAAAAAAAAGATGATCATTTGTCCGATAATCTCATCGTGTATTTATATTTTCATGAGCATATAGCATACAAAACACTATGGCAGAAAGTACAGGCAATCAGCTAACGCGGGTCGCACTTATGCTAAGTGCTTACTCATAGCTATGAGTAAGCACTTAGCATAAGTGCGAAACGCGTTAGCTGATTGCCTGTACCTTCTGCCATAGTGTTTTGTATGCTATATGCTCATGAAAATATAAATAAATAATTTTTGAACTGCATTTTCCTGGAGTGCGGCTGTCCGGATTTTCTTATCTACCATCAACATGATTGAGCATTAGCCAGCACCTGGGGCTCTTTATCCTGGAAGACAACAGAGTTCAAACGTGGTGTAGATCCATACCTGTGCGGTGAGATTTTTTTCCAATCTCATCGTGTGTACTAGGCCTTACACTGGTCAGGTGACTGTGGGACTCGTGGCAGTGATCAGGAACACTATTGCTGACTTACACTGGTCTGGTGACACTTAGACTGGTATGGCAGTGATCAGGAACACTGTTGCTGCTTGTACTGGTGTGGTGGTGACCAGGAACACTGTTGCTGCTTGTACTGGTGATCAGAAACACTGTTGCTGCTTGTACTGGTGTGGTGGTGATCAGGAACACTGTTGCTGCTTGTACTGGTGTGGTGGTGACCAGGAACACTGTTGCTGCTTGTACTGGTGATCAGAAACACTGTTGCTGCTTGTACTGGTGTGGTGGTGATCAGGAACACTGTTGCTGCTTGTACTGGTGATCAGAAACACTGTTGCTGCTTGTACTGGTGTGGTGGTGATCAGGAAGACTGTTGCTGCTTGTACTGTTGTGGTGATCAGGAACACTGTTACTACTTGTACTGGTGTTGTGGTGATCAGGGCCGCTGTTGCTGCTTGTACTGGTGTTGTGGTGATCAGGGACGCTTTGGCTGGCTACACTGATGTAATGACACAGTACTGGTGTTGCTAGTAATCAGAGACACTGGCTGGCTCATCTAGTGACAGTGTGAAAAAAGTTTGTTCTCTACAGTGCTGATCACTCTATTTTCAGTTGGTTGCTGAAAGAGGAAGCCGAACACTGGCCATGTACCCCGCTCTGTGATTTGCTGTGTCCAAAGGGTGCACAGGAGCTGGACGACATTTATATATTCCCTCAGAAGTGAGCCGTCCAGCCATTTAAGTACAGTGACTGGACAGCAACTGGTTAAAGATTGATTTTCTTGGAGTTCTTTGGCCAGCATGCGGCTGCATTTTATTTCCGATTTCACAGTATGCTTTAATAAAAAGAGCAAAGGAACATTAATCTTTGTAGTATTAATACGTGTGAGTTAGGGATGAGTGGTGCTGCCTGTAAATTAAAAAGTGATCTTAGTGGATCACCCTTCTCAGATGAGTGTGCACTAAGGTGAGTTATCACCAGGTGTAAAAAAAAGTGCATTCGTCAAAATCCTATTATATACATTACGTTAACGGGCAAAGAAAAAGAAAAAAATATGAATGATAGAAAATATGTATATATCAATATTGAAAGGCAGTCCAATCTTATATGATCGCTGATGACACAATTTTCAGGTGACTTGTGCAATATTCAAAGTGACTTGTACTGGAATTCGTTTCCAATCCTTGTGCAGAGTGATGGGTGACTGTTGTGCCCACCTTTAGAATCCCTACTCACCAAATCCTAGAACCCCTGCAGGGGTAAACCGCATGTAGTGAGTATGTGGTGGCTACCGGTCCGATCACTACCTCCTTCAGCACGTCCTGGAAAATCCAAAGCCTCCAGACTTTCAAAGGGCCGTAGGAACGTTTGTTTAACCCTGGGTCAGGGAGTAGCAGTCTCCTCTATACCCTCAATGTTGTATCCTCTCCATGTGTTCAGATTAAGAACACATCTGAACACATGGAGAGGATACAACATCGGAGGAGACTCTAGGAATACTCAATTTTGCTGTATATGTATATACGGTATGTATATAATGGGATTTTGATGAATGCACATTTTTTACACACAATATAAAAAGTCTTATCTTTAGAACGTGGAGCATTTGAGCACAACAAAAACCTTTTTTTACACCTGGTGGTAACCTGGTGGTAACCTTAGTGCACTCTCATCTGAGAAGGGTGATCCACTAAGATCGCTTTTTAATCACATGTATTAATAATGCAACTGGAGCTCCTTAATTGGGGCCCCCAAGGGGAGGCTGCAGCCTAGCCTACACCTAAGCGCGGGTCTTTGTAGGTTAGCACTTTAAAGTGATTGTAAAGGATGTTTTTTTTTTTTTTTTGTTTTTTTTTATAACAAACATATCATACTTACCTCCACTGTGCTGCTCGTTTTGCACAGAGTGGCCCCAAACATCCTCTTCTGGGGTCCCCAGCGGCTCTCTCGCCTCCTCCCCGCATCAGATAACAACCCCCTAGGAGAAGCGCTCTCCCGAGGGGGTTACCTTGTGGGCACGCTCCCGAGTCCATCATTTGCGTCCACAGACACGAATGCCGGACTCTGCCTCTGCCCTGGCGCCCGCGTCGGTGGATTTGATTGACAGTAGCGGGACCCAATGGCTGGGCTGCTATCTATCCAATCAGGACACGAGGCACCAGCTATAGCTGGTGTGCTTGTCCCTGGGGAGAAAAAGACAGAGTTCAGGTAAGTAAAACGGGGGCTCTGGGGGGCTGCAGCGTGAGAGAATGTTTTTCACCTTAATGCATGGAGTGCATTAAGGTGAAAAATCATGAGGGTTTACAACCCCTTTAAGCAGATCTTTCCTCTAAATTCTAGCTCTGCATAAATGGGTTCTGCCTAGTTTTGTTTGTGAGGGCTTTTTTTTCCCAGTTTAGCTAAATGAGTGGTTAATTAAGTCATTTGAGCATGCTTGTTACTTTTAATGCACATCTGACAGCAAGTTAAACTGTAAGCTGATGTCATTCATCTCTTGCCATTCTCAGTGATAAATTTATGGCTAATGGGGTAATGCTTAAGAGCTTACCGTATATACTCGAGTATAAGTCGTTCCGAGTATAAGTCGAGGCCCTAATTTACCACCAAAAAATGGGAAAAACGTATTGACCCGAGTATAAGACGAGGGTGAGAAATGCACAGCTACTGTAAGTGGAAAAGAGGGTCAACAATGCCCATTTGCAGCCTCACTGTGCCAATTTGCAGCCACAGGTCCCCCGAACTTCAAACCCTGTAGTTATGGGTTCCTAGATGCCCCCTAGCTGCAGCCAAAATTTGGGGTCACTAAACCCAAAGGGTCCCAAAATGACATTGCTGCAGATGGACACAGTTAACCAAATTTGGGGCCCCGTATCTTGGGGCCACTTAGTGCTAAGAACCCCACATTTGGTGTGCAAACCCAGTGGAACTAGCACCATAAAATGTCCAAAGCTGGGGTTTCTAGCACCAAGTGGCCCCCAGATACAGGGCCCCAAAAATCGGTTCAGAAAATGTCAAGCACTTTTCTGTAGCAGAGAATGACATTTTCCGAACTGGATTTGGGGCCCCGTATCTCGGGGCCACTTGGTGCTAGGAACTCCATCTTTGGATATGTTATGGTACCAGGTTAACTGGGTTCGCACACCAGATTTGGGGTTCCTAGCACTAAGTGGCCCTGAGATACGGGGCCCCAAAGTCGGTTCAGAAAATGTCAAGCACTTTTCTGCAGCAGAGAATGACATTTTCCGAACCGATTTTGGGGCCCCGTATCTCGGGGTCACTTAGTGCTAGGAACTTCATCTTTGGATATGTTGTGGAACCAGTTCTACCGGGTTTGCACCAAGTGGCCCTGAGATACCGGGCCCCAAAGTCGGTTCGGAAAATGAAATTTTTTGCTGCAGAAAAGTGCTTGACTCTAGTATAAGTCGAGGGGGGCACTTTCAGCACAACAAAATGTGCTGAAAAATTCGACTTATACTCGAGTATATACGGTATATTTGTCTTCTGTTTGGGGAAGTGTGGGGGGTTCAGAGAAGTAGGAGAGTGATGCACTTAGTGATTGTAAACCTTCGCCTTGTAAAACAATTTATTCAGTTTAAAATAGAAATAAAAGGACAAACATTTTTGTATAGACATTTAAAAAAAAAAATTATAAATACCTCCTTTTTTTTTTCAGTTTTTTTTATAAGTGATTACATTCTCTCAGTTCTCAGCTGTATAACAGCTGGGGGGAGGAGAAGCAACAGCACACTGAGCTTCCGGGGGCGTGTCAGCACGAGTCTGATCATTGGAGTAGAGTACACGGAGTTCCCAGCATAGCTAGAGAACTGACCCTGCTGTGCTCTCATGCCTAGGGTAGTTAGTTTTTAATAGGAAAGCAGAGGGACTGGCAGGAATACCAGGGATTTCTCATAAGTGAAGCTATACAGAGGGAACAGGATACTTTCTCATATAAGTACATAGTACAGCAGGCACATATCAGGAATATGAAGTGTTAAGGTAACAAATGCTTTAAGCAAGGCTTAAAAAAACAGTTAATCTTTTGATTTAATCCTGGATGGAAGATTTATCTGTACTTCCTGTCTTTGAGACATAATGGCAAGTGAGGGGAGATCTCTTCAAAGTGAGGGGAATTCCTCTTTAGACAGTTGTCACAGCAACAGGTGTCCTCACCAGAGGATTGTCCGACAAGTGTCTCCCACTATACCTACACTTTTGGTTAGTTTTCTAGCTTTATCAGTGCTTGCTCACATTTGTGCCTCACTAAAACGCACCTTCCCAGCGCATCAACAGTGCATGTAAAATCCTTCCCTTTAAACCATATGTAACTGTTCATGTCTGTGCGCTGTTTTTCTTTCTTTTTTTTTCCTGCAGTGCGCTGCACTTTCAAAAAGTCCTGCCTGCTGCACCTTCAGGGGAGCTGTGTGGGAAAAACGCACCTTCCAGGTATTGGAAGTGCAACAAAAACACAACGTGCCTTAAAGCGATAGTAAACTCATGTTAATAAAAAAATAACACAAAGCAATATCATAATATGCTGATATGCTCCATATACTAGCACATTATGAAAGACGTACCTTAAAACAAAGCCCCCCAGCGGTGTGCTGTCACCACAGCAGAGGCTTCTAACTTCACCCGGTCTTCCCTCCGGGTACATGGGCTGCGGCTGCTTGAATGGCCGAGCCTCGATGACGTCACAGGTATGCCATTCTTTGAGCGCCTGTGCCAGTGATGTCACCAGCTGCTGCTCACTAGTATATTATTAATTTTAGATACAGGTAAGCTTTATTATAAGCTTACCCGTAGGCAAAAATAAAAAAGAGTTTACTACTGTAAAGTACGTATTGGTACGTATTTTGAGTCACATGTCTGTTTCCCAGGTGGTCAGGGTAACTCATGTAAAATGCATTATGCATTGTGTCGTGTATTAAGGTTTATACCGGTGACTGGAGAGATTAGGGAATAGGAGTTCTAACGAAACATATAGGAGCACTCCTGCTGTTCTGTCTACCCACTTATGGGCTGCTTCCACCACCCTGGTGGATACGGGCGCATCTGAGAGTCCGACCAGTGGAGTCAGAAACTGTTGAATCTTGCTATTGGGGTTACATATATATATTGGATCATACTTGAGACCTATACATAGACCAGAACGCAAGCAGAGACGTGAGAAAATCCTAAATCCCCTGATATATTATTCCCTTCAGTCACCTCCGGTATTCCGTTGTGTTTGACTTGTATAGTTCATCTGGGCCCCGGTTAACTACTACTTCCCCCGTGACTATTAGTCCACAGGTGACATCTCTCCGATCAATCTCTTCTTTTGTGCTCATCCAGGGAGTTTGCGCGCATTTGTGATTTTTTTGCTTTGAGATGAGTACTATATGGTCTCCCTGTGCCCTGATGAGGCAAAAAAAATTGACGAAATGCGTCGGCACGAGGACTCACTTTATTAGTACTCTCTACCTAGCTATCCAGCCATACGCAAAAAAAAGTTTTACTTTGCAAAAAAATGTTTTAACCACTTCAGCCCCGGAAGATTTTACCCCCTTCCTGACCAGAGCACTTTTTACAATTCGGCACTGCGTCGCTTTAACTGCTAATTGCGCGGTCATGCAATGCTGTACCCAAACGAAATTTGCGTCCTTTTCTTCCCACAAATAGAGCTTTCTTTTGATGGTATTTGATCACCTCTGCCGTTTCTTATTTTTTGCGCTATAAACGGAAAAAGACCGAAAATTTTGAAAAAAAATGATATTTTCTACTTTTTGTTATAAAAAAAATCCAATAAACTAAATTTTAGTCATACATTTAGGCCAAAATGTATTCGGCCACATGTCTTTGGTAAAAAAAATGTCAATAAGCGTATATTTATTGGTTTGCGCAAAAGTTATAGCGTCTACAAACTAGGGTACATTTTCTGGAATTTACACAGCTTTTAGTTTATGACTGCCTATGTCATTTCTTGAGGTGCTAAAATGGCAGGGCAGTACAAAACCCCCCCAAATGACCCCATTTTGGAAAGTAGACACCCCAAGGAAATTGCTGAGAGGCATGTTGAACCCATTGAATATTTATTTTTTTGTCCCAAGTGATTGAATAATGACAAAAAAAAAAAAAAAAATGTACAAAAAGTTGTCACTAAATGATATATTGCTCACACAGGCCATGGACATATGTGGAATTGCACCCCAAAATACATTCAGCTGCTTCTCCTGAGTACGGGGATACCACATGTGTGGGACTTTTTGGGAGCCTAGCCGCGTACGGGGCCCCGAAAACCAAGCACCGCCTTCAGGATTTCTAAGGGCATAAATTTTTGATTTCACGCCTCACTACCTATCACAGTTTTGAAGGCCATAAAATGCCAAGATGGCACAAACCCCCCCCCCCCCCCCCAAATGACCCCATTTTGGAAAGTAGACACCCCAAGCTATTTGCTGAGAGGCATGGTGAGTATTTTGCAGCTCTCATTTGTTTTTGAAAATGAAGAAAGACCAGAAAAAAATTTTTTTTTTTCAATTTTCAAAACTTTGTGACAAAAAGTGAGGTCTGCAAAATACTCACTATACCTCTCAGCAAATAGCTTGGGGTGTCTACTTTCCAAAATGGGGTCATTTGGGGGGGGTTGTGCCACCTGGGCATTCCATGGCCTCCGAAACTGTGATAGGCAGTGAAGAGTGAAATCAAAAATTTACGCCCTTAGAAAGCCTAAAGGCGGTGCTTGGTTTTCGGGGTCCCGTGCTCGGCTAGGCTCCCAAAAAGTCCCACACATGTGGTATCCCCGTACTCAGGAGAAGCAGCAGAATGTATTTTGGGGTGTAATTTCACATATCCCCATGGCATGTTTGAGCAATATATCATTTAGTGACAACTTTGTGCAAAAAAAAAAAAAATTTGTCTCTTTCCCGCAACTTGTGTCACAATATAAAATATTCCATGGACTCGACATGACTCTCAGCAAATAGCTTGGGGTATCTACTTTCCAAAATGGGGTCATTTGGGGGGGTTTTGAACTATCCTGGCATTTTATGCACAACATTTAGAAGCTTATGTCACACATCACCCACTCTTCTAACCACTTGAAGACAAAACCCTTTCTGACACTTTTTGATTACGTGAAAAAAAATTTTTTTTTGCAAGAAAATTACTTTGAACCCCGAAACATTATATATTTTTTTTTAAAGCAAATGCCCTACAGATTAAAATGGTGGGTGTTTCATTTTTTTTTCACACGGTATTTGCGCAGCGATTTTTCAAACTCATTTTTTGTGGAAAAAACACACTTTTTTTTAAATTTTAATGCACTAAAACACACTATATTGCCCAAATGTTTGATGGAATAAAAAAGATGATCTTAAGCCGAGTACATGGATACCAAACAAGACATGCTTTACAATTGCGCACAAACGTGCAGTGGCAACAAAATTAATACATTTTTAAAAGCCTTTAAAAGCCTTTACAGGTTACCACTTTAGATTTACAGAGGAGGTCTACTGCTAAAAATACTGCCCTCGATCTGACCTTCTCGGTGATATCTCACATGCATGGTGCAATTGCTGTTTACATTTGACGCCAGACCGACGCTTGCGTTCGCCTTAGCGCGAGAAGTTTGGTAGCGTTCAAAACTTTCACCAATGCAAAGACCAGGATTGTCGGGACAGGAGGGACAATAATAGCGGGTGTCACGTCTATATCCGCGCTTGCTGCAGACACGACATCTATTTTGGGGGGGTTTGTTGGGTAGGGGTACTGAGGAGGACATAAAAATGCCTCTCATGCAGCCGACTGCATTTGGTTGGGGATGTGAATGGGGGAAGTACGGGCGCTGCAGAAGTGGTGGGTTCCCAATTAGGATTGGCGAATGCAGTAGGAAGGGCACTATGGGCACGACGGGCCTGTGTTTGTCTTTTTGGTGGCAGCGGGACACTACTTGTGCTTGCCACCTCACCAGCTTGAACTGCACTTATGGGACTCGTCACGTCACCAAGTGTTACTGCAGTGCTCGTTTGACTATGACCGGGGTGTACTAGGCCGCTGGCGCTTGCCAGTTCACCAAAACGCTACCAAAAAAAACTGTTAGCGATCGCAGGGATCAGGCCTGACTCTGCGAACGCTGCAGTTATGCGTTTAGTGTTTTGTAAGTGACAGTGATCGATCGATACTGCACTTGGGTGGGCTGGGCTGGGCCGGGCGGAGGGGCAAAACGCAGGTGCTAACAGGTATCTGGGCTGATCCCACTAACACTGCGTTTTTGGGAACCCTAAACTGCTGGGGACGCTAGTATAGATCTGATTGGATCAGATATTGATCCGATCAGATACTATACCACTAGGGGAGGTGTACGGTGCGTGCGTGGGTGTTAGCGGTACTGGCGCTAACCTGACACTGCCTGGGGCTGGTGCTTGCCAGTTCACCAAAACGCTACCAAAAAAACTGTTAGCGATCGCAGGGATCAGGCCTGACTCTGCGAACGCTGCAGTTATGCGTTTAGTGTTTTGTAAGTGACAGTGATCGATCGATACTGCACTTGGGTGGGCTGGGCTGGGCCGGGCGGAGGGGCAAAACGCAGGTGCTAGCAGGTATCTGGGCTGATCCCGCTAACACTGCGTTTTTGGGAACCCTAAACTGCTGGGGACGCTAGTATAGATCTGATCAGATATTGATGCGTTCAGATACTATACCACTAAGGGAGGCGTATGCTGCGTGCGTGGATGTTAGCGGTACTGGCGCTAATCTGACGCTGCCTGGGGCGACGCATATCACCGCCGGGCGATCAGGGGGCTAAACCTTTATTCGGTAATGAACGGCAGGTGCCCTGACACTATAAAAAATAAACGAACTAACCAGCGTCACCCGTAACAGTTATACGGTGATCAGTGGTGAAAGGGTTAACTAGGGGTCAATCAAGGGGTTAAAACATTTATTAGGTAGTATATGGGGGTCCCTGACGCTATAAAACGCTGACGGCGAACCTAAATATTTACCTCCCTAACTAGCATCACCAGCGACACTAATACAGCGATCAGAAAAATGATCGCTTAGTGACACTGGTGACGGGGGGTGATCAAGGGGTTAAAACTTTATTAGGGGGGGTTAGGGGGGTCCCCTAGACCTACAGGGGGCCTAACATTCACTGCCCTAACACACTGTCACAAACTGACACTATGCAGTAATCAGAAAAAAAAAAAACCTGCTTGGTGTCAGTTTGTGACTTGGGGGGGATCGGGGGGCGATCGGGGGTGTTTAGTGTGCCTGGCATGTTCTACTGTGTTGTGTAGTGTTGTGCACTCACTCACATGTCTTCTCTCCTCGGCGCTGGAACGGAACTCCCGAGCCGAGGAGAGATGACATCACATCCTCTGCCTCTATGTACTATACAGAGGCAGGGGATGTTTCTCATTGGCTGGGAGCGATCGCGAGGGGGGGGCCACGATCGGATGGCCTCCCCCTCGTCTCTCAACTCTCCCAGCCAAATGCCGACCGCCGCTGGCACCGGGGGGGGGGGGGTCCGACCCCCCGCCCGCGGGAAGGCAATCACGTACCAGGTACGTGATTTTGCCTGCCCGTGCCATTCTGCTCACGTATATAGGCGTGAGGCGGTCGGCAAGTGGTTAATAATGAGATGCTTGTATTAGCATCATATCTTTTTTAATATGTATGATATTTCAGTAAAAAATATTATTTCTTTTGGTGTATTCTCATTTCTGGCCTGTATAGCCTGATATCCTTTCCCTCTTTTTCACTGTGTATATATTTATAGATGATGACCTAATGAGTCACAATAATTGTTAAATATTAAACCTTCAGATTAAAAAATGCAATATTCATTTTTAAAACCCACATACCATGTTTTGCAACGCACCGATGTGAATGAGCCCTAAAATCTACATGTGACTAAAATATATGTCCTAATGCAGCAACAATGTCTATACAGTTAAAGATGTTTAATAAATTCCATATCACACTGTGTATATTACTGATCAGTGGCTGGTAGACTTCAACAAGTACTTCAGGAATAAGGGATTATTTTTCTTTCTTCAAGAGCTAGAGGTTATTTTTTTACCAACCACCTCCACATCTCTTATATTGTTCTTGTCATCTTATACAGCTGAAAGAGTCACTTTTGTTTCCAAACAAAGTGATTTGTAGCACCTCAGGCCTTAATAATCTTGAGACATTCTCCAGAAGCCATTGTTTTTGTACACGGAACAAAAGTACACTTAAACAGCGTTGCTGTCTTCAGAAATGCTTGCAGCTTGCTTCACTCAACTCTTTTTTTTTGAGGCACACATATATAATGGAGATTAGAAAAAAAGCTTTGATCCATTGTACATTCTCCATCAGGTAAAACATCTCCTTGTAACAAGGGCTCAACTGTAAAGCATTTTGTTGGAAACAAGTGTTTTATTAAAAGAGGTATTGGCAGACGATATCCTTCTTCTTTTTTTTTTTTTCTTTTTTTATTGCAAGTCTTCATCCAAAACTTCTACTTTAGTATTAGGAGTGGGTGAACAGGGCTGTTTGTATAGTGTCATCTTATCGTCACAGCCGCATTGTGAGGATTCAGAACCAGAAAATTAGTCTCGACAATCAGCTGTTTGTGTCTTTATGTTATAGCTAGAACTCAAAGAAGAACCCTTTATTACATGACAGGCGGCAGCAACCTTATGAGGAGGTTATAGCCTAGACCACATATGGGTCTTCACATCAATGACAAGTATACATCTACATATGGCTGCCCTGTCACCCTCCTGCCAAAGCTCGTTAGGTTTAGACTTTTAGACTCGTTAGGTTTAGACTTCTGACATTTAGGCTGGGGTTTTGGGTTAAAAAGTCCCTGGGAAAAATCTGTTTGGTAGATCTGTTTTGCTTTGTACTCCTAGAAGAGTCCAAACAAATAGAATTTTTACTAAACTGGCTCTCGAGTCTAAAAAAAAATTAAGCAGTTGGGGGGTTACATAAGTGCCATATACAGCTGTGCTCAAAAGTTTGCATACCCTAGCAGAAATTGTGACATTTTGGCATTCATATTGAAAATATGACCGATCATGCCAAAAACTGTCTTTTATTTAACCCCTTCAGCCCCGGACCATTTGGCTGGCCAAAGACCAGAGCACTTTTTGCGATTCGGCACTGCTTCGCTTTAACTGACAATTGCGCGGTCGTGTGACGTGGCTCCCAAACAAAATTGACGTCCTTTTTTTCCCCACAAATAGAGCTTTCTTTTGGTGGTATTTGATCACCTCTGCTGTATTGTTTGCGCTATAAACAAAAAATTAGCGACAATTTTGAAAAAAGCATATATTTTACTTTTTGCTATAATAAATATCCCCAAAAATATATAAAAAAAACTTTTTTTTTCCTCAGTTTAGGCTGATATGTATTCTTCTACATATTTTTGGTAAAAAAATTGCAATAAGCATTTGGTTTGCACAAAAGTTATAGCGTCTACAAAATAGGGGATAGTTTTATGGCATTTTTATTAATTTTTTTTTTTACTAGAAATAGCGCCAATCAGCTTTTTTTTTTTTTTTTTTAAAGACTGCGACATGGCGGACAGATCGGACACTTTTGGCGCTATTTTGGGACTATTCACATTTATACTGCGATCAGTGCGATTAAAAATGCATTGATTACTGTGTAAATGTGACTGGCAGTGAAGGGGTTAACCAGGAGGAGGCGCTGTAGGGGTTAAGCGTGTCCTAGGTAGTGATTCTAACTGTGGGGGGGAGGGGCTATGTGTGACACGACACTGATCACCGCTCCCGATTACAGGGAGCTGTGATCAGTGTCACTAGGCAGAATGGGGAAATGCTTGTTAACATCAGCACTTCCCCGCTCTTCCTCTCTGTGAGACAATCACGGGTATCCCCGCGGACACAGAGTCCGCGGGACCCACGATCGCACTTACAGAGCTTGCGGCGCCCACAAACCGCTTCTTAAAGGGCAATGTACAGGTACGTGCTTCTTGCGACATATATCGGTGTGAGCCTGTCGGCAAGCAGTTAAGGATAGCAATCAGATAAAGCCATTAATTAGCACATCGTTTTTTGGATCCTTTTTAAATCCTAATAACAGAAATCACCCAAATGGCCATGATAAAAGTTTACATACCCTGGAAGGTTTAGCCTTGGTACAGAAGGTGGCACACACAGGTTAAAATGGCAATTAAAGGTTAATTTCCTACATTTGTGGCTTTTTAAATCACAATTAGTGTCTGTGTATAAGTAGTCAAGTTTGCTAGCTCTCACATGGATGCACTAACAAAAAATAAAAACCACAGAGGTGATCAGATGGCACCAAAAGAAGCTCTATTTGTGGGGAAAAAAGGACACAAATTTCGTTTTGGGTACAGCATTGCATGACCGTGCAATTACCAGTTAAAGCAACGCAGTGCCAAATTGTAAAACCTTCCGGGGCTGAAGTGGTAAAACAACCACACCATCTTTTTCCAGAGCAGCCTGTATTTCTCCTTAGGTTACCTGTGGGTTCTTCTTTGTATCCCAAACAGTTCCTGTGGCAGTTGTGGCTGAAATCTTTCTTGATCTACCTGACCTTGGTTTGGTTTCAAGAGATCCTGAAATTTTCCATTTCTTATTGAGTGATTGAACAGTACTGACTGGCATATTCAAGGCTTTGGATATCTTTTCATATTCTTTTCCATCTTTGTAAAGTTTCATTACCTTGTTACGCAGGTCTTTTGACTGTTCTTTTCTACCTCCTCATGGCTCAGTGTCAAGCCACAAATGTGGGAAAATAATCTTTACTTGCCATTTTACCCTGTGTGTGCCACCTTTTGTGTCTGTACCAAGGCCAAACATTCCAGGGTATGTAAACTTTTTTTTATCAGGACCATTTGGGTGATTTCTGTTATTGTGATTTTAAAAGGATCCAAAAAACTATGTGATAGAAATGGCTTCATGTGATTGCTATCCTTAAATAAAAGACAGTTTTTTGGCACGATCAGTCATATTTTCAATATTAATACCAAAATTTCACAATTTCCGCCAGGGTTCGCAAATCCCCAGTACAAAGACCCTATCATATCACCCTAAAAGGGCAATGTAACAGTGTTTCTTTAACCCACCTACTGATGCTACCTTGTGGTTAATCTATGCATGCATGACCAGCAGATAAGAGATCTTTTTTTTTTTTTTTTTTTATTCTTCCTCTAAGAAAGATTGCTTTGCAAACATGCGTAGATATATTGAACAGATGTGCATATTTTGGCTGGAGCAGTGGAGAGCACTTGATCATCCGCTTACCTAACAGGGAAAGCAATAGCGTTCAGCCAGGAAATCGCCTCTGGTAGGTAATGGGATACACAGAGCATAAAGAGTCCATTCTGCACACAATCTCTATGGTCATAGCCAGTGGGTGCATGGTTGCGGTGTCACCATAGACATAATAGATGCCAGCACAACAAAGATCAGTGGCATGTAATGAAAATGTGTACAGCATACCACTATCCAGTGATTTTCGGTGATATTGCATTATGTATAAGATGGGGAAATGCTAATTAAAAACAAAGCCCAGTATGACATTAATGAGCCACATCAGACGTGTCTTCTCCTGTGTCTTTAGGAAAATTTTAGTGAGGGCTCAAATCCCGTAATATAAATGAAACGCAGTTCCAAATATACAGTGATATTAGAAAGTGGTTGGGACTATATATCCCGTGGGACTTTAAATGAAACCATGGCCTGATGTGGTCATGCGTTTCCATCCCTGTACTAGTCTAAGAGAAAGGAGGGTGGGACTTTAAATGAATTGCGTGAATGCTCAGAAACAAAAATCGATGAACAACTAGGAAAATTTTATTCAATTCATAAAAATGACATGCACAAAATATATATATCAATCATAAATGGAAAGAAATATTGGCAATAATAGCAACAATTATACATGATTATATGAATATAAAAATTCTCCATGGTACACCAATTAGATATTGTTATACAACCATATATTAAAGAGTAAAACATCCAAAGCCTCCACAGGTTCCAAATAAAAATGAAAAATGCATGACGCTGGTAAAAAACGCGACAATGGTAGCTCTACGCGTTTCGTGGCTGTTGTGCCACTCGTCAGGAGCAAGCGCGTATCTTATCTAGGATAGAAAATATAAATTATAAAAAATTGGTATGGTAAGTATATACATGAGACAAAGGTGGGGTGATAGAAAGCCCCACACAGAGTACATGCTTACGCATTCTGGTTTGTAGGGTGGTGGCAGGGAGCCATATACCGCCCGACCATTGGAGACGCCGCCCCCCGGGAGCTGAGGTGGATGGATCGACGGGGGCAGCCCACAGGGCGCCATCCAGGGCAGGCATGGTCCCCTGAGGCAAAACCTGAAGTGAAAGGTAAGGGTTAGAAGAGAAACTGCAAAACTGCTAGAAAATAAAGAGCGGTGGGAAAGTGAGAATGCCAGGGTGATATAGCCCCAAAGGAAGAAAGTTGAACCCGTGAGGGGATGAAGGGATCTAAGTGGAAACACCTGGGAAATGCTAAGGATGGAAGAGGGAAAAGACCAAATAACCAGAGGTGAAGATATGAAGAAAAAGAATGGACATAGCATGAGAGGACATGATAGAAATACCTGGCGTGCTGTATAAAACAGTGTGAGGGGAAGAAAGCAGTGACCCCCAAACGAACGTGACATCCAGGGAAGTGAAAGCCTCGAGAGCCAGCACCGCCGAGGCTACGCCCATATAGGCGCTACCACGGGGACCGCCCACCAACGTCACGCCGCAAAACCAAGAGAGGGGCGGGCGGCAACGTCGATCGGGTACTGAGCGTCCGACCCGCCGACGTCACCGCCAGAACCCCGTGATATGCGGGATGAACACCATCCAATCAGACGTATGAGCGTCCTTGAGGACGCGCATGTCCGATGGGGAGTGCGTGACGCTGACGTGCAGTGGCGGCAGATCCACCCCCCCCAGAGGGGGGAGGGGGGAGGAGCCGACAGGCACGTCACAGCTCCCGGAAGGGGGAAATCCAAAACAGCCGGCGGTGCATTGGGCCAAAGGAGCCACCACCAAACAGACAAACCATAGACGTAACGAGAATCTTAATTAAGTGGCAAATGAATACAATCCAAAATAAAGATGTCTAATCAAATAATAAGATCGAGCAATTAACTGAAAGGAGGCTTAAATGGAAAAGTATGTATGTACAACATCACAGATTTGCAAAACAAGTGTGATGAGGTTAAATTACAGAGCATTGGTTACACGCATATTCCATCCCTATACATTAATATTAGAAAGTGGTTGGGACTATATATCCCGTGGGACTTTAAATGAAACCATGGCCTGATGTGGTCATGCGTTTCCATCCCTGTACTAGTCTAAGAGAAAGGAGGGTGGGACTTTAAATGAATTGCGTGAATGCTCAGAAACAAAAATCGATGAACAACTAGGAAAATTTTATTCAATTCATAAAAATGACATGCACAAAATATATATATCAATCATAAATGGAAAGAAATATTGGCAATAATAGCAACAATTATACATGATTATATGAATATAAAAATTCTCCATGGTACACCAATTAGATATTGTTATACAACCATATATTAAAGAGTAAAACATCCAAAGCCTCCACAGGTTCCAAATAAAAATGAAAAATGCATGACGCTGGTAAAAAACGCGACAATGGTAGCTCTACGCGTTTCGTGGCTGTTGTGCCACTCGTCAGGAGCAAGCGCGTATCTTATCTAGGATAGAAAATATAAATTATAAAAAATTGGTATGGTAAGTATATACATGAGACAAAGGTGGGGTGATAGAAAGCCCCACACAGAGTACATGCTTACGCATTCTGGTTTGTAGGGTGGTGGCAGGGAGCCATATACCGCCCGACCATTGGAGACGCCGCCCCCCGGGAGCTGAGGTGGATGGATCGACGGGGGCAGCCCACAGGGCGCCATCCAGGGCAGGCATGGTCCCCTGAGGCAAAACCTGAAGTGAAAGGTAAGGGTTAGAAGAGAAACTGCAAAACTGCTAGAAAATAAAGAGCGGTGGGAAAGTGAGAATGCCAGGGTGATATAGCCCCAAAGGAAGAAAGTTGAACCCGTGAGGGGATGAAGGGATCTAAGTGGAAACACCTGGGAAATGCTAAGGATGGAAGAGGGAAAAGACCAAATAACCAGAGGTGAAGATATGAAGAAAAAGAATGGACATAGCATGAGAGGACATGATAGAAATACCTGGCGTGCTGTATAAAACAGTGTGAGGGGAAGAAAGCAGTGACCCCCAAACGAACGTGACATCCAGGGAAGTGAAAGCCTCGAGAGCCAGCACCGCCGAGGCTACGCCCATATAGGCGCTACCACGGGGACCGCCCACCAACGTCACGCCGCAAAACCAAGAGAGGGGCGGGCGGCAACGTCGATCGGGTACTGAGCGTCCGACCCGCCGACGTCACCGCCAGAACCCCGTGATATGCGGGATGAACACCATCCAATCAGACGTATGAGCGTCCTTGAGGACGCGCATGTCCGATGGGGAGTGCGTGACGCTGACGTGCAGTGGCGGCAGATCCACCCCCCCCAGAGGGGGGAGGGGGGAGGAGCCGACAGGCACGTCACAGCTCCCGGAAGGGGGAAATCCAAAACAGCCGGCGGTGCATTGGGCCAAAGGAGCCACCACCAAACAGACAAACCATAGACGTAACGAGAATCTTAATTAAGTGGCAAATGAATACAATCCAAAATAAAGATGTCTAATCAAATAATAAGATCGAGCAATTAACTGAAAGGAGGCTTAAATGGAAAAGTATGTATGTACAACATCACAGATTTGCAAAACAAGTGTGATGAGGTTAAATTACAGAGCATTGGTTACACGCATATTCCATCCCTATACATTAATATTGGAAAGTGGTTGGGACTATATATCCCGTGGGACTTTAAATGAAACCATGGCCTGATGTGGTCATGCGTTTCCATCCCTGTACTAGTCTAAGAGAAAGGAGGGTGGGACTTTAAATGAATTGCGTGAATGCTCAGAAACAAAAATCGATGAACAACTAGGAAAATTTTATTCAATTCATAAAAATGACATGCACAAAATATATATATCAATCATAAATGGAAAGAAATATTGGCAATAATAGCAACAATTATACATGATTATATGAATATAAAAATTCTCCATGGTACACCAATTAGATATTGTTATACAACCATATATTAAAGAGTAAAACATCCAAAGCCTCCACAGGTTCCAAATAAAAATGAAAAATGCATGACGCTGGTAAAAAACGCGACAATGGTAGCTCTACGCGTTTCGTGGCTGTTGTGCCACTCGTCAGGAGCAAGCGCGTATCTTATCTAGGATAGAAAATATAAATTATAAAAAATTGGTATGGTAAGTATATACATGAGACAAAGGTGGGGTGATAGAAAGCCCCACACAGAGTACATGCTTACGCATTCTGGTTTGTAGGGTGGTGGCAGGGAGCCATATACCGCCCGACCATTGGAGACGCCGCCCCCCGGGAGCTGAGGTGGATGGATCGACGGGGGCAGCCCACAGGGCGCCATCCAGGGCAGGCATGGTCCCCTGAGGCAAAACCTGAAGTGAAAGGTAAGGGTTAGAAGAGAAACTGCAAAACTGCTAGAAAATAAAGAGCGGTGGGAAAGTGAGAATGCCAGGGTGATATAGCCCCAAAGGAAGAAAGTTGAACCCGTGAGGGGATGAAGGGATCTAAGTGGAAACACCTGGGAAATGCTAAGGATGGAAGAGGGAAAAGACCAAATAACCAGAGGTGAAGATATGAAGAAAAAGAATGGACATAGCATGAGAGGACATGATAGAAATACCTGGCGTGCTGTATAAAACAGTGTGAGGGGAAGAAAGCAGTGACCCCCAAACGAACGTGACATCCAGGGAAGTGAAAGCCTCGAGAGCCAGCACCGCCGAGGCTACGCCCATATAGGCGCTACCACGGGGACCGCCCACCAACGTCACGCCGCAAAACCAAGAGAGGGGCGGGCGGCAACGTCGATCGGGTACTGAGCGTCCGACCCGCCGACGTCACCGCCAGAACCCCGTGATATGCGGGATGAACACCATCCAATCAGACGTATGAGCGTCCTTGAGGACGCGCATGTCCGATGGGGAGTGCGTGACGCTGACGTGCAGTGGCGGCAGATCCACCCCCCCCAGAGGGGGGAGGGGGGAGGAGCCGACAGGCACGTCACAGCTCCCGGAAGGGGGAAATCCAAAACAGCCGGCGGTGCATTGGGCCAAAGGAGCCACCACCAAACAGACAAACCATAGACGTAACGAGAATCTTAATTAAGTGGCAAATGAATACAATCCAAAATAAAGATGTCTAATCAAATAATAAGATCGAGCAATTAACTGAAAGGAGGCTTAAATGGAAAAGTATGTATGTACAACATCACAGATTTGCAAAACAAGTGTGATGAGGTTAAATTACAGAGCATTGGTTACACGCATATTCCATCCCTATACATTAATATTAGAAAGTGGTTGGGACTATATATCCCGTGGGACTTTAAATGAAACCATGGCCTGATGTGGTCATGCGTTTCCATCCCTGTACTAGTCTAAGAGAAAGGAGGGTGGGACTTTAAATGAATTGCGTGAATGCTCAGAAACAAAAATCGATGAACAACTAGGAAAATTTTATTCAATTCATAAAAATGACATGCACAAAATATATATATCAATCATAAATGGAAAGAAATATTGGCAATAATAGCAACAATTATACATGATTATATGAATATAAAAATTCTCCATGGTACACCAATTAGATATTGTTATACAACCATATATTAAAGAGTAAAACATCCAAAGCCTCCACAGGTTCCAAATAAAAATGAAAAATGCATGACGCTGGTAAAAAACGCGACAATGGTAGCTCTACGCGTTTCGTGGCTGTTGTGCCACTCGTCAGGAGCAAGCGCGTATCTTATCTAGGATAGAAAATATAAATTATAAAAAATTGGTA
The DNA here is from genome assembly GCA_037952835.1 of Lithobates septentrionalis. Lineage (NCBI taxonomy): Eukaryota > Metazoa > Chordata > Amphibia > Anura > Ranidae > Lithobates > Lithobates septentrionalis. The sequence continues at coordinate 1,711,123 of JBBDGP010000524.1, read as the reverse complement.
TGGTAAGTATATACATGAGACAAAGGTGGGGTGATAGAAAGCCCCACACAGAGTACATGCTTACGCATTCTGGTTTGTAGGGTGGTGGCAGGGAGCCATATACCGCCCGACCATTGGAGACGCCGCCCCCCGGGAGCTGAGGTGGATGGATCGACGGGGGCAGCCCACAGGGCGCCATCCAGGGCAGGCATGGTCCCCTGAGGCAAAACCTGAAGTGAAAGGTAAGGGTTAGAAGAGAAACTGCAAAACTGCTAGAAAATAAAGAGCGGTGGGAAAGTGAGAATGCCAGGGTGATATAGCCCCAAAGGAAGAAAGTTGAACCCGTGAGGGGATGAAGGGATCTAAGTGGAAACACCTGGGAAATGCTAAGGATGGAAGAGGGAAAAGACCAAATAACCAGAGGTGAAGATATGAAGAAAAAGAATGGACATAGCATGAGAGGACATGATAGAAATACCTGGCGTGCTGTATAAAACAGTGTGAGGGGAAGAAAGCAGTGACCCCCAAACGAACGTGACATCCAGGGAAGTGAAAGCCTCGAGAGCCAGCACCGCCGAGGCTACGCCCATATAGGCGCTACCACGGGGACCGCCCACCAACGTCACGCCGCAAAACCAAGAGAGGGGCGGGCGGCAACGTCGATCGGGTACTGAGCGTCCGACCCGCCGACGTCACCGCCAGAACCCCGTGATATGCGGGATGAACACCATCCAATCAGACGTATGAGCGTCCTTGAGGACGCGCATGTCCGATGGGGAGTGCGTGACGCTGACGTGCAGTGGCGGCAGATCCACCCCCCCCAGAGGGGGGAGGGGGGAGGAGCCGACAGGCACGTCACAGCTCCCGGAAGGGGGAAATCCAAAACAGCCGGCGGTGCATTGGGCCAAAGGAGCCACCACCAAACAGACAAACCATAGACGTAACGAGAATCTTAATTAAGTGGCAAATGAATACAATCCAAAATAAAGATGTCTAATCAAATAATAAGATCGAGCAATTAACTGAAAGGAGGCTTAAATGGAAAAGTATGTATGTACAACATCACAGATTTGCAAAACAAGTGTGATGAGGTTAAATTACAGAGCATTGGTTACACGCATATTCCATCCCTATACATTAATATTAGAAAGTGGTTGGGACTATATATCCCGTGGGACTTTAAATGAAACCATGGCCTGATGTGGTCATGCGTTTCCATCCCTGTACTAGTCTAAGAGAAAGGAGGGTGGGACTTTAAATGAATTGCGTGAATGCTCAGAAACAAAAATCGATGAACAACTAGGAAAATTTTATTCAATTCATAAAAATGACATGCACAAAATATATATATCAATCATAAATGGAAAGAAATATTGGCAATAATAGCAACAATTATACATGATTATATGAATATAAAAATTCTCCATGGTACACCAATTAGATATTGTTATACAACCATATATTAAAGAGTAAAACATCCAAAGCCTCCACAGGTTCCAAATAAAAATGAAAAATGCATGACGCTGGTAAAAAACGCGACAATGGTAGCTCTACGCGTTTCGTGGCTGTTGTGCCACTCGTCAGGAGCAAGCGCGTATCTTATCTAGGATAGAAAATATAAATTATAAAAAATTGGTATGGTAAGTATATACATGAGACAAAGGTGGGGTGATAGAAAGCCCCACACAGAGTACATGCTTACGCATTCTGGTTTGTAGGGTGGTGGCAGGGAGCCATATACCGCCCGACCATTGGAGACGCCGCCCCCCGGGAGCTGAGGTGGATGGATCGACGGGGGCAGCCCACAGGGCGCCATCCAGGGCAGGCATGGTCCCCTGAGGCAAAACCTGAAGTGAAAGGTAAGGGTTAGAAGAGAAACTGCAAAACTGCTAGAAAATAAAGAGCGGTGGGAAAGTGAGAATGCCAGGGTGATATAGCCCCAAAGGAAGAAAGTTGAACCCGTGAGGGGATGAAGGGATCTAAGTGGAAACACCTGGGAAATGCTAAGGATGGAAGAGGGAAAAGACCAAATAACCAGAGGTGAAGATATGAAGAAAAAGAATGGACATAGCATGAGAGGACATGATAGAAATACCTGGCGTGCTGTATAAAACAGTGTGAGGGGAAGAAAGCAGTGACCCCCAAACGAACGTGACATCCAGGGAAGTGAAAGCCTCGAGAGCCAGCACCGCCGAGGCTACGCCCATATAGGCGCTACCACGGGGACCGCCCACCAACGTCACGCCGCAAAACCAAGAGAGGGGCGGGCGGCAACGTCGATCGGGTACTGAGCGTCCGACCCGCCGACGTCACCGCCAGAACCCCGTGATATGCGGGATGAACACCATCCAATCAGACGTATGAGCGTCCTTGAGGACGCGCATGTCCGATGGGGAGTGCGTGACGCTGACGTGCAGTGGCGGCAGATCCACCCCCCCCAGAGGGGGGAGGGGGGAGGAGCCGACAGGCACGTCACAGCTCCCGGAAGGGGGAAATCCAAAACAGCCGGCGTCTCCAATGGTCGGGCGGTATATGGCTCCCTGCCACCACCCTACAAACCAGAATGCGTAAGCATGTACTCTGTGTGGGGCTTTCTATCACCCCACCTTTGTCTCATGTATATACTTACCATACCAATTTTTTATAATTTATATTTTCTATCCTAGATAAGATACGCGCTTGCTCCTGACGAGTGGCACAACAGCCACGAAACGCGTAGAGCTACCATTGTCGCGTTTTTTACCAGCGTCATGCATTTTTCATTTTTATTTGGAACCTGTGGAGGCTTTGGATGTTTTACTCTTTAATATATGGTTGTATAACAATATCTAATTGGTGTACCATGGAGAATTTTTATATTCATATAATCATGTATAATTGTTGCTATTATTGCCAATATTTCTTTCCATTTATGATTGATATATATATTTTGTGCATGTCATTTTTATGAATTGAATAAAATTTTCCTAGTTGTTCATCGATTTTTGTTTCTGAGCATTCACGCAATTCATTTAAAGTCCCACCCTCCTTTCTCCAAATATACAGTGTAGCTTCACCACGTTCTTCACAGAAAGGTATTCCAGCCCTTTTATACAAAGCAAATAGTTACATAAAACACTCACTGACGTGAACCATAAAATGGAGCTGTACCAATTTTGTTCTATCAGTTGCTGTATCATATAAGTTCTCAAAAAGCCAGAAATAAAATGAATTTCTACACCATTATCTGAGAGCAATAAACCTTCAGTGGTTTTAAATAAAAAATGCTTGTGATCTGTTGCCTTTACCTTGACTTCTTTTGATTGTAGAAAAAGTTGGATCTGTCAGATATTGACATTTGTGAGGACAGGAACTTTTTCTGGCATTCATAAGTTCCTTTTTTTTTTTGTAGAATATTATAGCGTGAACACCAGTTATGAAGCCCTTCCAATCTCTATCTTCCCTTTAGCCATCAGGAGTAGCCAAACGTACAGAGGTGAGGAAGGGAAGGTCAAATGAGGTCATTGTGCATTCAGAACTGCAAAGTTCGCGGTCCTAAGCTATACCCATCTGAAACCAATTTTTTTTTTTTTTTTTTTTTTAAGTCTGTTAGTTTTAATGGAAGGAACAGGGTGCCCAAAGAGAATGAATAAGTTGATGAAAGATCAATTCTATCCTTGCCGATCTGTTTTCTGCAACTGCTGCAGTTTCTGATAAAGAGCACCATTAGGCCTCCAAGGCATGTTAACTGCGCCAAAATTTAATTTGTTTTTTTTTTTCCCTCCTTGTTTTTACATTTTCACAGCAATCTTTCATTTTTTAAATCTAGCTCTTAAAGGAATCATGTAAACAATGTATAGATCACCTTAAACAGTTGCCAAGTGTAACATTGCTGGAGTGTTTTATCCAGTAGAACGTATTTTCCGTTTGCACAGCTTGGTTTCTAGTGATCAGAGTTTGTTTTGCTACTGTGGCTGACAATACAGTACATTGTGACATAGATAGTTGGGGGCTGAAGGAGACCATTTTATTCTAAGAAGCCAATTGACTCACACGCTACGGTAGGCTAAATCCCATACACTGTGTGTAGTATATTTATAAAGTAGGGAATGAGATGCCGATACTAGGCATTTTCACGGGTATTGGGAAAATGCTCCGATACCAAAAACCGATACCGGAAGTGACGTCAGTTGGGGGGGGGGCTCCTCCTCCTCCCCTCTGGCAGTGGGGTTCGGAGCAGTACGCGCCTTACGGCACCAGGACGAGGGGGGGGGTTGGAAAAATCCACAGCACAGTGGGAACAGGCTGTTTCTATGTGAGGCAGCTGTGGAATCGTCCCTGGAAGCAGAACCGAGTAATGAGGAGCGCAAGTCCTGCAAACAGGTTAGTGTAGTATGTACAGGACAGTGTCAGCAGGGTACACACCAGTCTTATACACTAGCACCATACAGTATATACAGACCAGTCTGTACCCCAACACTGTACTGTATATGTTATACACACACCACTCTGTAAATAATGTAAGGTACCGTCTCAGTGTACAGACTGGTCTGTACCTAATGCCCAGTGCTGCGCCCTCCTAACGCCCAGTGCTGCGCCCTCCTAACGCCCAGTGCTGCGCCCTCCTAACGCCCAGTGCTGCGCCCTCCTAACGCCCAGTGCTGCGCCCTCCTAACGCCCAGTGCTGCGCCCTCCTAACGCCCAGTGCTGCGCCCTCCTAACGCCCAGTGCTGCGCCCTCCTAACGCCCAGTGCTGCGCCCTCCTAACGCCCAGTGCTGCGCCCTCCTAACGCCCAGTGCTGCGCCCTCCTAACGCCCAGTGCTGCGCCCTCCTAACGCCCAGTGCTGCGCCCTCCTAACGCCCAGTGCTGCGCCCTCCTAACGCCCAGTGCTGCGCCCTCCTAACGCCCAGTGCTGCGCCCTCCTAACGCCCAGTGCTGCGCCCTCCTAACGCCCAGTGCTGCGCCCTCCTAACGCCCAGTGCTGCGCCCTCCTAACGCCCAGTGCTGCGCCCTCCTAACGCCCAGTGCTGCGCCCTCCTAACGCCCAGTGCTGCGCCCTCCTAACGCCCAGTGCTGCGCCCTCCTAACGCCCAGTGCTGCGCCCTCCTAACGCCCAGTGCTGCGCCCTCCTAACGCCCAGTGCTGCGCCCTCCTAACGCCCAGTGCTGCGCCCTCCTAACGCCCAGTGCTGCGCCCTCCTAACGCCCAGTGCTGCGCCCTCCTAACGCCCAGTGCTGCGCCCTCCTAACGCCCTGTACTGCGCCCTCCTAACGCCCTCCTAACGCCCTGTACTGCGCCCTCCTAACGCCCTCCTAACGCCCTGTACTGCGCCCTCCTAACGCCCTCCTAACGCCCTGTACTGCGCCCTCCTAACGCCCTCCTAACGCCCTGTACTGCGCCCTCCTAACGCCCTCCTAACGCCCTGTACTGCGCCCTCCTAACGCCCTCCTAACGCCCTGTACTGCGCCCTCCTAACGCCCTCCTAACGCCCTGTACTGCGCCCTCCTAACGCCCTCCTAACGTCCTGTACTGCGCCCTCCTAACGCCCTCCTAACGTCCTGTACTGCGCCCTCCTAACGCCCTCCTAACGTCCTGTACTGCGCCCTCCTAACGCCCTCCTAACGTCCTGTACTGCGCCCTCCTAACGCCCTCCTAACGTCCTGTACTGCGCCCTCCTAACGCCCTCCTAACGTCCTGTACTGCGCCCTCCTAACGCCCTCCTAACGTCCTGTACTGCGCCCTCCCTGTGTTGCCTCCTCCTTCCCCCCCACCAGCTGTCACCTCTGCCCCCATGTCTCTCAATGACCCTCCCATCCTCTTCCCCCAGCGATCACAGCCTTTTTCTTCTCAATTCTCCCACCCCACAATCCCTATTTTACCCTACCCTCAACTACCCTGCCCTCACTTACCCCTCTACTTCCCATCCTGTCCTCACCCCAGCCTCGCCCAACTCCTTAACAACCCCCCTCCCAAACCACCCCCCTACCTACGCGATAGGTATCGGTAATTGGTATCGGCGAGTACTTACAAAAAAGTATCGGTACTCGTGCTCAGTGTTAAAAAAGTGGTATCGGTGCAACCCTAAATGAGATATTTATCAAACCTGTAGAGCAGGTGAATATTCTTGGTTTTAAATTAGAAGGAATAATTCACCTCAAGTGAATGGCACATTCACTGCTTTATAAATATGCCTTTGAGTTAAATCTCTTATACAAAGCACTTAAATTGTGTGTCCAGTTTTGTAGGGAAAAATACAGTCCGATTTAGATAAACTATATTGTAAAGATTTAACAACATTTTTGCTGGTACCTTCTGTGCTGTTTGCTTCATCTTGTTTTTTCTCAAACGCATTTAAAAATGGGAATGTCTTCCTTTGTTTTATAACCACCTGGTGCAATCTCATAATGCAGGAGCATCTGCCATGCTTTAAGTGGATGAGATTTGGGCTGTATTTTTGCACATTGACCACTTCAGCCCTGGAAGATTTTACCCCCTTCCTGACCAGAGCACTTTTTACATTTTGGCACTGCGTCGTTTTAACTGACAATTGGCGTGGTCATGCCATATTGTACCCACACAAATTTTGCGTCTTTTTTTCCCCACAAATAGAGCTTTTTTTTGGTGGTATTTGATCACCTCTGCTGTTTTTATTTTTTGCTCTATAAACAAAAGAAAAGCGACAATTTTGAAAAAACACCATCTTTTACATTTTCCTATAATAAATAACCCACATTTAAAAAAAAAAAAAAAAATCTTTTCCTCAGTTTAGGCCGATATGTATTCTTTTATAAATTTTTGGTAAAACAAATCGCAATAAACCTATATTGATTGGTTTGCGCAAAAGTTATAGCGTCTACAAAATGGGGGATAGATTTATGACATTTTTATTATTTATTTTTTTACTAATAATGGCAGTGATCTGCAATTTTTATTGGGTCTGCGATATTGCGGCGGACAGATCGGACATTTGTGACACATTTTTGGGACCATTGACAATTATACAGCGATCAGTGCTATAAAAATGCACTGATTACTGTGTAAATGTCACTGGCAGAGAAGGGGTAAACACTACGGGGCGATCAAGGGGTTAACTGTGTTCCCTAATGTGTGTTCTAACTGTAGGGGGGATGGGACTGAATGGAGGAAATGACAGATCAGTGTTCATACTTAATATGAACACATGATCTGTCTCTACGCCCCTGAAAGAACCGATCCCGGTTCCCACTCTGTCACGAGCGATCGTGGGTGCCCCACGGTCATCGCGCCCGCCTGTCACTCGCATCGGCTCCAGGTACACGCTGCAGGCTTGCGACCCTAGTGGCCAAAAGGCGAAGTGTCATACGATAACTGCGGCGCCTGGTCAGCAAGTGGCTAACCACTTCAACACTGGGCCAATTATGACACTTCTCACGTAAAAATCTTCCTTTTTTTTTTTTGCTAGAAAATTAATACAAACCCCCAAACATTTATATGTATTTTTTAAGTAGAGGCTCATTTTTTTTTTGTCTTTTTTTTTTTTTTTTTAACCACTTCAGCCCCGGAAAATTTGACTCCTAAATGACCAGAGCATTTTTTTTGCGATTCGGCACTGCATCGCTTTAACTGACAATTGCCCGGTCGTGCGACGCTGTACCCATACAAAATTGACATCCCTTTTTTCCCCACAAATAGAGCTTTCTTTTGGTGGTATTTGATCATCTCTTTGATCATTTTTGCGCTATGAACAAAATAAAGAGCAACAATTTTGAAAAAACACAATATTTTGTACTTTTTGCTAGAATAAATTACCCCAATTTTTTTTTTAAAAAAGCACATTTCTTTTCTCAGTTTAGGCCGATATGTATTCTTCTTCATATTTTTGGTAATAAAAATTGCAATAAGCTTGTATTGATTGGTTTGCACAAAAGTTATAGTGTCTACAAAATATGGGGTAGATTTTTTTTTTTTTTTACTAGTAATGGCGGCGATCTGCGATTTTTATCGTGACTGCGACAGTATGGCGGACACTTTTGACACATTTTTGGGACGTTTGACAATTATACAGTGATCAGTGCTATAAAAATGCACTGATTACTGTATAAATGTCACTGGCAGGGAAGGCGTTAACACTAGGGGACGATCGAGGGGTTAACTGTGTTCCCTGGGTGTGTTCTAACTGTAGGGGGAGGGGACTGACTAGAGGGAATGACAGATCGTGGTTCCTAGCTATTAGGAACTCACGATCCATCTCTCCTCACAAAACACGTTTACAGACACATGTCCCTGTTTTGCCTCTCGTGCGTGCGACCGCTCGTGGCCGGCGGTCATCGCAACAGTCGGCTGCAAGCATCGGCACCGCCGCAGTGCAGCAGGCGCGTGCCTGCTATCCCGCTTAAAGGAACCGATGTATAGCTACGACGGCTCGCGGGATCGTGCCGACCTGCCGCAGTATAATGACAGCGGCTGGTCGGCAAGCGCTTAAATAAACTTTTGTGCATTTTCCTGCACAAACACACAATATAATACCCAATTGTTTGGTAAAATGTTATACTAAATAAATTGATACCTAACATGTCACACGCTAAAATTGTGTACGCTCGTGTAATGGCGCCAGATTAAGGTATGTAAATATCTCCATAGGCAACATTTTTTAAGCCTTTACAGGTTACCACAGGAAGTCTGGTGCTAGAATTATTCATCTCACTATAACTTTCATGGCGATACCTCCCGTGTGGTGCGAACACCGTTTAAATATGCGTGCGCGACCTACGTGTTCACCTTTAAATGAGAGCATGGGTGGACAGGGTCGTAGTAATTTTTCTTTTTTTTTTATTTAAAATATTATACTTACACTGTATATTTGTTTATTTTTTATAGTTAAAGTGGAGGGCCACATTAAAAAAAAATAGCATGAAAAATCTTTAAAAAATTAAAAAAAAAAAAACATTTGAAAAAAATTTTTTTTTTTAAACTCACCTGAACCCTTGTTGCTAGGCAGTCTTCCTAATCTGCCTCTGCCTCTTCCTATTCCGCGGCGTGTCCTGCTCCTCTGTGAGCAGCCCCGTTGCCTTCTGGGAACTGTGTGTGTTCCCAGAACACCACGAGGCCATTCACAGAGCGCCGCGCCGCAGGAAACTGGCAGTGAAGCCGCAAGGCTCCACTGCCTGTTTCCCTTACTTAGGATGGCGGAGCCGAGGGACGGGTCGGCCTCCGGCGGCCGACATCACGGGCACCCAGGACAGGTAAATGTACTTATTTAAAGTCAGCAGCTACAGTGTTTGTAGCTGCTGACTTTTTAAAAAAAAACATTTCCTGGCCGGAATCCCGCTTTAATCTCTGTTATTGCTATTGGAAGGAATAAACAACATCCCTTGTGATAGTCATGACAGGCCCTCTTTATGGGGAGATCTGGGGTCTGTTAGACCCCAGATCTTTCCTCTGTCCTTCAAAACATCTGTTCAAACCAAGATTGGTTTAATCAGATGCTTATTCAAGCAGGTGTAATGGCTTGTGTACATGAGACCAAAACCAGAAGTGACTAAATCCTCGTCGCTTCTGGTTTCTGACATCACATAGTAGGAAGAACAACATCAGTTCATCTCACTGTGTCCCAGGAACCGGATGCCGCTGGTCGCATCCTTACCGGACAGGACAGCCCAGTAAAGGTGGCATTGGGAGGGGGGTGAGACCCCATTTCGCCACCTGGAAAAGTAATTCAGGCAAAGCTTCTTAGCCGCTAGATTACTTTTACATTGAAGGGAACCGCTGGCCCTTAAAAAATTATATCTAGATCATTGCTGCAGCAATGACTGAGATATCACTCTTCCAATCCAGTGACGTAATGGTGCGTTGCTGGATGGCAAGTGGTTGTGTGCACTGCAATAGGAACAGTTAGGTGTGAACCAAGCCTTGGAGGAAACACTACTATCTCCAGGCATGGATCTTTTCAAGTTGAAGAGCCAAAGTTTAATTATAGTCACACACCTTTCTTTTGGGTGAAATGTTTTTAAAAATTAGCTCTTATCAGTTGTTTTTATTATAGAATGTTTATTTTGATATATCTTTTTAAGCATTCGCTTCTTTTTATAATTATTTTTAGGTATATAGTGTTTTTACCAGTTTGGCAGTCTTGGCTTGTCTCGTAAATCCTTTTGACTTTTCTGCCAGTTTCTAATGTGAGCAACTGGTTAATCATGCCATTCTTCATATTTCCATCTGGCAGCACTGTGGTCGTTGGTTCAAATCCCAATCACAGCGCTACTTGCCTGGAGTTTGCATGTTCTCCCTGTGCCTGCGTGATTTTCCTCCGGGTACTCCGGTTTCCTCCCACACTCCAAAGACATGCTAGTAGGTTAATTGGTTCCTGTCTAAACTAACCCTAGTATGTGTACTTATGAATGTGAGTTAGGGACCTAGATTGTAAGCTCCTTGAGGGCAGGGACTGATGTGAATGTACTATATATATGTACTATATATATATATATATATATATATATATATATATATGTATGTGTTAGTGTGTGCAAAGCGTGGAAATTGTTGCTTCTATATAAGTACCTGCAATTAAAAAAAAAAATTTAATAATTTTCAATGTTGCTGAAGTGTCAGTTTTTATATGGTTGGCAAGTGTGATTTACCACTTTCTGAAAATCCAGTGTTGTTTATCAGGAGATTAGAAGGCAGCAGGGAAATTGGGAAAGAGGACCTATATTATATATTAACTAATAGCAAGGTTTACAGTGTTTCAGAGGTAAATTAGGAAATGAGTACTAGGCTGAAATACTTTTCCCAGAGAAATTGCCATTCCTGCTTTTCTAGTGCCAAGTCTATGACCCTAATGCCCAGGCATTTGATCATATGGTCTCTGCTGAAGGGAAGGCTCAAATTCAGATTCGCTATTCTGTTTCTTCAGCAATGATCACAATGTCTAGGCTTTTGGTCACATGCCTTACTTTGGGTGAATACTGGAGAAGCATTCTTTCCATAAAGTATTCGTTTCTACTAGTCATAATGTATCTGTCCCATCAAGACAATAATTGTAGGTTTATTTTAGCGTTTTGAGTATAAATCCACTTTAACTATGTACTCCTAGTGACTTAGAACATGGATGGATTCTGTCATTTCCAGTCCACACAAATATATTTGTCAAGTGATGTGAGGCCAGGTAGAACTTCTGGACATATCTGACATTAGGGAAAAACAAGATGAAATGCATTGGCAGTGTAGGAGCCATTCAGATGGCTTGCACTGAGCTTTCAAATGAAAAGGGGATATGATATTAAGGATGTTGTTTGGCAGCAGAAGTAACATTAAGGTGCCTGAAGAGCACTTGGAAATGGTTTTGCACTGTAAAAAAAAATAGGAAATATAATTGCTGATGCTTTAATGGATCAACATAATAATTCCCTGTAAATGGAGTGCACAGTGTACTCAAGTTCGAAAGACTCATCAGGTGCACTCAGGCTGTACATATTACAGAGGTTATAATGGAAGTTAATGTGTTTACATAGTCCTTAGCAGGCATGTTGTTTAAAGATCAAAAAAGAAAAAAAATAACCCTAAGGCCCCTTTCACACTGGGGCGGTGGGGGCGTCGGCGGTACAACAGCGCTATTTTTAGCGCTGCTGTACCGTCGTTCTAGCAGCGGTATTCGGCCGCTAGTGGTGCGGTTTTAACCCCCCGCTGGCGGCCAAAAAAGGGTTAAATCCCTCGTACAGCGCGGCTATAGCCGCGGTATTACAGCGGTATAGCCGCGCTGTCCCATTGATTTCAATGGGCAGGAGCGGGGAAGGAGCGGTGAATACACCGCTCCTTCCCCGCTCCAAAGAAGCGGTTTGCAGGACTTTTTTCACCGTCCTGCCACCGCAGCGCTTCAGTGTGAAAGCCCTCGGGCTTTCACACTGAACAAACAGCGGCAGCTGTTTTCAGGCGGTATTTTTAGCGCAATACCGCCTGAAAACCGCCCCAGTGTGAAAGGGGTCTAAGGGCCCTTTCACATGGACGTGTCCTTGTACGGGCTCCGCTTTGCTCAGCGGGGGATCGCTCCGTCCATCCGTCTCACTTTAGCGGATCGGAGCGGGTCGGATGGCAGCGGACATGTCACCGCTGACATCCGTCGCTCCATAGACCTGTATGGAGCGTCCGTTCAGGTACTGACAGGCGGTCCTTAACGGTCCGCCCGTGTGAAAGGGGCCTTATGCAATTGTATAGCAAGATGTATAGATCCATTTTATTTTTGTTTTTATATTTTGAAGCCCAAATGTCTGTGTACCATTAAAATGCATATGTATGTACACTATAATAACCTAACCCCAAAGGTAAAGTGGCAAAAAGTATGTGAACCCTTTCGAGTGAACTGGTTTTCTGCAGTAATTTTGGGAGCACATGTCGCATGACGTGTATGAATCAATGCTTCCCTATGAGAGCTGTCTTAACTGGTCTGACACAAGTTGGTCCAACTTTGAAAAAGGTTCCTGCACTACTTTGGTCTGTTTTCAGCCCATTCAAACTCATTGAAGTCGGATCCTCGTCCTAACCACTTGACTTGTGGCATCCAACATGATTACAGCAGTAGGAAAAAGAATTTTGTCACAGTTTTGTTTCGATTGGTCAAAGGACAAGTCAAACTATCTCCAAGTCGGAGCAAAATCGTATTACTGTTTATTCAAGTCGGATGGAAGTAGGACCGATTCTGCAGGGCAAAGTCAGATTGACAGTTGTGTCCTACCAGTGTGAACCCGGCCTTAGAGCTACTTTGAGTGTATTTTATCAAACTTTCTAAAATTGTGTAGTAATGGATGATCCGCACACCGGTTGTTGCTCTTAAAGAATCTTCGTTTTATTGAAAAGCCACAGTTTACAAACGCAGATAAAATCAGTTGATGCGTTTCAGCCTATGAGGCCTTAGTCATAATCACATTGTGGTAATGTGGTTATGACTAAAACCTCATAAGCTAAAACGCATCAACTGATTTTATCTGCGTTTTGTACACTGTGGCTCTTCAATAAAATAAAGGTTCTTTAAGAGCAACAACCAGTGTGCGCATCATCCTTCCTACGTCATTCTACTTAGTCAGCGACTATGGATCGAGCACCGGGAGCTCTGCCATCAATGTGTTGTATGGGTAGTAGCACTGATTTTTCTGTTTGCCTTTCTGAAATTGCGGTTTATATGCATCAGCTGATGTGAACCATGCCTCACAAAAAGGAGCCCTCTGAAGACATATGATCAACAGTAGTTGATTTGCATAAGGCTGGAAAGGGATACAAAGCAATCTCAAAGTCTGTGTTGATGGGGGTATTGAGCGATTCTTGTTCCCTGCGATCCATGGTTGCAGGAAAAAAAACTGCATTATAAATAGCTTGCTTTATTCTTGCCACTTTTAGTTGACTGTGGCCAAGCCAGACTTTTTCTTGAGAATTCTCAAAAATGTTTCTGAACATCATAAGCAGCTAAAATTTGTTTTCTCCCAAGAGGAAATTATCATTCTGGATTAACATGTGTACTACTACTATGTAGAGATGTGAAGATCAATTCTGCTATATGGAATAAATGAGCGGCAGCTGTCTGCACCAAAACTTCTACCAAAAACAGTATAAATAGAAATGAAACTGTGATTGATGTGGAGCTGCCAGAGAGACTACGATATTACATTGGGGTCTCAAGTAATATGAAGATCTATAGTGCACCTCTTACTATTGTGTGCCCTGTAAACAACCCTCATATGTATGTAAAATAAATCTAAAAAACCTCTCTCATATACGTGGCATTAAATAAATACACAAAGGTATATCATAAACCAAAACTTTAGAATACCTCCCCATTCAGTAATCCTCCCAAAATGTATGGTGAAACAAAAAATGCCACCTGATACATATCTCCTCCTTTAGAGTTTTCTAGCAATACTCACAAGTATGCATATGCAATGAATATGCTGGTTCTTAATAATAAAGTGCTATAGTGCCAATAAACATAAATTCATTCATGAATATAAATACAAATTGTATATTCTTTCATAAGGATTCACCAATTACAATTTCTTTTCGTTGTTTCATTGGTTTACTATGTAGGGATGAACCAATACCAGTTTTCTACGACCGAGTACGAGTACCGATACTTTTTCTCAAGTACTCACTGATACCTATTTTTAGTGTCATATGACAGTTGGTTTTTGTTTGCTTGTTTTTGTTTTTGTAGACTAATGAAAAATTTAATACTTAGTGGTTGTAAACCAAATATAAAAAATAAAAACCTGCAAGACAAAGGCATAATGAGCTGGTATGCATGACATACTAGCTCATTATCAAATCCTTACCTTAGATCAAGAGAAGCACAAGCGGGCACGAGGACGTTGGCACATGCGGATACAGTGAATATCTCCTAAACTGGCACAGTATTCACGGTACCTACAGGTAAGCCTTATTATAGGCTAGCATGTAGGTAAAAGTGGTGTAACCGGGTTTACAACCACTTTAACCACTTGCTGACCAGCAGCCGCTGTTGTACTGCGGCAGAATGGCATGGCTGTGCGAACCGAAGTTATATAATGTCGCTTCGCCCTGTGGCCACTAGGGAGCTCGCCCCCCGAGCCGATGCGAGTGCCCGGTGGTCTCGATCACCACCGGGCTCCCGCGATCGCCGCTGAGACACGGAGAACCCGGAAATGTGTGTGTAAACACACAGTTTCCGGTTCTCTGAGGAGAGAAGTGACAGATCGTCTATTCATACAGAGTATGAACAGCCATCTGTTATCTTCCCTGCACAGTCCCCATCCCCCTTCAGTTCGAACACACACAAGGACACACTTAACCCCTTCACTGCCCCCTAGTGTAAAACCCTTCACTGCCAGAGACATTTTTACAGTAATCAACGCATTTTTAATCGCACTGATCACTGTATTAATGCCAATGGTCCCAAAAATGTGTCAAAATTGTCCGACATGTCCGCCATAATGTCGCAGTCACAATAAAAATCACAGATTGTCGCCATTACTAGTAAAAAAAAAATAATAATAATAATAATCCTATAAATCTATCCCGTTTTCTAGACGCTATAACTTTTGCACAAACCAATCAATAAACGCTTATTGTGATTTTTTTTTTTTACAAAAAATATGTAGAAGAATACATATCGGCCTAAACTGAGGAAAAAATAGTATTTTTATATATTTTCGGGGATATTTATTATAGCAAAAAGTAAAAAATATTGCGTTTTTTTCAAAATTGTTGCTCTTTTTTTTGGTTTATATCGTAAAAAATAAAAACTGCAGAGGTGATCAAATACCACCAAAAGAAAGCTCTATTTGTGGGGGGGGGGGGGGGGACGTCAATTTTGTTTGGGTGCAACGACACACGGCCGCGCAATTGTCAGTTAAAGCGACGCAGTGCCGAATCGCAAAAAGTGCTCTGGTCAGGAAGGGGGTAAAATCTTCCAGGGCTGAAGCAGGTAAGGTGGCATTTAGCCCCGGTTACCATATATGCAAATTGGACACATTTTGAACTGCATCCGATTTGCATGAAGTGAACTAAACCAGCTTTCTATGGAACTGGTTCACATATGTGTCGGTCTCTTGCCGTGCAGTCAGGTACGATTTTCAGTCCAGTTTAGTTGTGATTTCCAATGTCATTCACTTTACAAATTCTCACCTGAACCGCTGAACACAATCGCACCAGACTCTTTTTACAAATCGTATTGAAACGGGCCTCGCACATATGTGAACCTGGTCTTACACTCTGCCAACTTTAAATGTAATCCATTTAAGTTTCTGAGCATTTGATACATTTTGTGCAGATGCTTAGTATTGGTGCAACGCTAGTACTATGCTTGCAGGAAATGATCTGTTTTCAGTTTATCCCTATTGATTATTGTTGCACTGTACCATACATAAAGCCATAAACACGAGCAATGTGTCTGAAGAGAAAAAGTAGGTGTATTGATTGGCCTTAACAAGCCAGTCCTTTGCCCTGTTCTTCACCAGAAGAATGAATAGACGTTGCGTGTTTTTGTATATCTGATAGCAAAATAAACTACTGTTCTCCAGGAAGAATATATATTTATCTCTATTTGTTATGTGCTTTGTGTATTATGTTGTAGACATGAATGGAAATGTTTCCTTCAGTTTGCTACAGTTCCTAGGGCAGAAATGCTTGGCCTCTTATGTTGTAGTATAGTATTAGTGGATCTCTTTCTACAATATCCAAATATACAACCAAAGTATGTGGTTAGGGTTTCTCAATAAAGGCCTATTTAATGAAGGCTCCCAGCAATCTGGGGACCTGAAAATGTATGGTGGGGTTCAATTTAGGAATGTGGCTTACAGTGAATTAGTACTAGCCTAGGTTGTTTTAATCCAGTACTGCATTAGGGACATTTATATCGACTGCTATGTATAAAAAGTTCTTTCGCTTATGCTGAGCAATCAAATCCTGACAATTTACCTGTTCGGATTTCTCCACTTGTCTCTCACTTTCTCATAAATGTTCCCCATTGCACCTGACAAGTGGAGACACTTATATTTTTTTATGGAAACAGTTCTTGCTGGAACTCAATTGGTAACTAAATAATTTACAAAATGGAATGTTCCGTAATCTATAATCTGAGCACTATCGTGGCCTAGCAGATCACATTTTTTTTTTTTTTGCCCCTGACATTTGACTGTATTATGAATAGAGACTCATTGCGATATTTGGAAGCTGAATTGCTGAATACGTGCAGGTGAAGTGTCTGCCCGTATAATCAGTCTTCCTATAGTAATGTACTGGAGATCTCTGTCTGGCTCTGCCAAGCATACACAGAGCCTGATCGTTCCTCTCCACACACAAGATCACTGATTCGTTCTTGTAGTTAGAGAGCGGCGCAAAGATCAATGCGCCAACAAGATGTGCTGGACGGGAGTTGTCTTACAAAATGGTGCGTTACTAATTACTTATTTTCATCTTCTGCTTTCTTTTCTGTCATTCAACCAGTGCTTTTTGTGTGCACACAATTGCACATAGGATGCTAATTGTTTGTGAAGCACCATGTCTGCCGTATGTTTACAGGCATCTTTCTGTTGTTTTCAATCAATACGTTTGTTGTATTCTGGTTTGTATTGTTATCGGAGTCTATAGAAGTAATTTAGTTAACACAAAAGAGGTAAGAATTGAAGCAGATTTATAAAAAGCTGTAGTAGAAATGGTAGCAATTAGGTCCCGTTCACACTTGCAATTGAGGCCATGTGCAATTACATGTGGGACTCACAGCAGGGGTTCTTCGTAATTGGCTGCGGGAGGAAACCCCATTGTAAGTAATGAGAGGCTAACAGCTCCTGCAGCTAATCGTGGCTGCTCACATGCAATCCCTCAAGCAGTAATTTCCTGCAAATGATCAGCAGGGCTAATCATTTGTAGGTAATCGCATCATTTTTTTTTTTTCTTAAACTTTGTGTTTTTTTAAAGTTTTCTGATAATACAGAGTAAACATGTTTTTGTTGCATAGACATAAGTAATCAGATAATGAATACAATGTGCAAACAAATACATTAGGGTACATAGCATAATCTTATGTAGGACATCAAGAGGTACTTTAACTAGTTCCATACAGGGCAGTTTCACCCCCTTCCTGCCCAAGCCAATTTTCAGCTTTCAGCGCTGTCGCATTTTGAATAACAATTGCGCGGTCATACTACACTGTACCCAAATGAAATTTTTATCATTTTTTCCCCACTAATAGAGCTTTCTTTTGGTGGTATTTGATCACCCCTGCGGTTTTTATTGCTTGTGCTATAAACAAAAAAAGAGTGACAAGTTTGAAAAAAAACAATATTTTTTACTTTTTGCTATAATAAATATCCAAATTTTTTTTTTTTTAAACAAATTTTTTCCTCATTTTAGGCCGATACGTATTCTTCTACATATTTTTGGTAAAAAATATCGCAATAAGCTTATATTTATTGGTTTGCGCAAAAGTTATAGCGTCTACAAAATAAGGGGATAGATTTATAGCATTTTTATTATTATTATTTTTTTTACTAGTAATGGCGGCGATCTGCGATTTTTATTGTGACTGCGATATTGCGGCGGACACATCGGACAATTTTGACACATTTTTGGGACCATTCACATTTATACAGCGATCCGTGCTATAAAAATGCATTGATTACTGTGTAAATGTGACTGGCAATGAAGGGGTTAACCAGGAGGGGGCGCTGTAGGGGTTAATGTGTTGCTAGGGAGTGATTCTAACTGTGTGGGGAGGGGATTCACAAGGGGAGGAGACCGATCGGTGTTCCTCTGTACAAGGAACACACCATCTCCTCCCATCTGACAGGACGTAGATCTGTGTGTTTACACACACAGATCCACGGTCCTGCTCGGTTACCGGGAAATCGCGGGTGCCCGGCGGACATCGCGGCCGCCGGGCACGCGCACCGGGACCAGAGCGATGCAGCTTGCGCGCGCCCCCTGGGCTGCCTGGAAGGCTGCGCCGTCATATGACGGCGGCCCAGGATAACAGCTGCGCCGTCATATGACGGCGGGCGGGCAGCAAGTGGTTAAACGAGTGCTATGCAATAAGCTTGACGTAGTTGAGATAGACTTGTCACCTACAATATGAAGGACAGAAGCATATTTGGAAGTGTGTAGGGGGATGGTCCTGTTGGGTGTCAAGACTATATTAGAAGTCAAACCGGTATTAACAATAGTGAACCAAGGCAGGGGTGAGCATTTAGGATGGTCGAGCCAAGGAGCCCAATTTTTTTAAAGAAAGCAGGAATTTGGAGGTGGGCCTTGGCATACATGTATTCCATCAGGCAGTGGTTGTTTGGAATTAGGATCACTTCCGAGATAGTTGGGGGATTTAGGGATTTCCAATGCCTAGCGATAGCTAGATTAATTTGATCATTTTATGCCTCTTAGTTGCACTATATTAAAGGTGCATCTCTGTCATAGCAGAAAGTCATGTTTTAGGCTCCTTGTACACGGGGCGCTGAGGCAAAGTCCTCTGAACTTTTTTTTTTTTTTTTTAACCGGCGCTTAGAAATGCCCTTTTAGCCGCGTTTTCTGGCTGCGTTTAGCGGCGTTTGCGTCTAATAGTGTTTAGTATGGATAATATCATAAGACCCTCCCCAAGCTCAAAAAAAGGTTTTATTTAACTATTTCAGCTATTTTGTGAGACCAGAGTGAGTAGCAACAGCAGAGAGAGCAGCAGTGTCCTTGTATTTGTCCCCATTTCTGTGCTTTTTTTTTTACAATGGATCCCATAATGAGCGTATGTGAAGAAATGCTCCTGACGTTACTCTTGATGAGGCTAGAACGATACTGAAAATTGCGTGCGAGGACCAGAGTTCGTCACTACTGGACCCATCCATTGATCGCGCGGCGCATGTCAGTAGGATATTTTACCAACGTGTACGTACCTACCCCGATAATTTTTTTAATTTTACACGCATGTCCATTGCCTCATTTGACATTCTACTAGAAAAAGTTTGGCCCAGTCTGACACCCTTGGACACGTACATGAGGAAGAGTGTGCCTACAAAGGAACGTCTGTTGGTGACTTTCAAATTTCATGAAACTGTTTGAACACGTCGGTAGTCAGGCTCAATGGCGGGGTCATCTTTTTCATATCTAACAACATATGGGTGAAATTACAATTCTACTTTGTAAAACAACACTGTTAGTGATGTATTGGATTGGATCAAGGGCTATATATGGTCTGTGAATCATTGCACGTAATTACCATTTTTTAAACGTTTTTCTTATTGTTTTCTCATCGTTTTCCATAATTTTTCATCATTTTTTGTGTTTTGATGTCCAAAAAATTGGGTACCTTTTTAAAAACTCTTATCTGCGAAAACGTGGCTAAACGCCGGTACCGCGTTTGTCGTCTGAAACGTGCAAATGTTCGGCGTCTGAACTCATTTTTTTTGCCTTCAAAGAAAGGCTGTTAAACGCAACTGCCTAAAAACGACTGAACAAAACTGTGTACATGGTCACATAGGATTACATTGAATGAGTTCGGGGCAGTTGAAAAAAGCGTCCAACTGCCTCTGAACGTGCGTTTAGCAGCAGCAGTATACATGAGGCCTTACAGTGGGTATATAAAATCACAACCTTTTAAAATAATTACATTTTGTTGATTTGCAGCCTGAAATGAAGACAGACACAGTTTCTGTTTTATCCAGCTTTATTTACATAGGGCAACTTATAACATCCAAGTGAGAGAGATAACCCCAACATTAAAAAAAAAAAAAAATCAAAAAGTTGTAAAAAGGATCACCCTTTTTCCTACCAAAGACTAAGGACTAGACCACGTTTTCATAGAATTATAAAATTGTATCATCAGTGTGTCATAAAAAAAAAAAAAAAAAAAATGAAAACAAGAAGTGAATATTCCATGTAAATATTCCAAACATAGTGCTTTGCGCAAATAAAATCCGAAAGTGGCAAAAATGTGACACCAAAAGAAATCGTGCTCCTCTTCACCAGATAAATGCACACAGCCCTTTAGTGTTTACGTCAGAGGGGCAAATTCACTTGGTCTTTCAACTTGTTCTGACATAGAAACCTGGTGATTCAGATCATTGTAAATTAAATAATAATTCTCTCAGATAGTTTGTACATTGTCTGAATTCAGTAAGGCACATAATACCAAGCAAAAGCAAGTTACGCTTGTGATTGGGAGGGTTAACCTTTTATTTAATAGGCTGGGTAACTGAAAAAGCATAATGTTTCTGGGAACCATTCCCATATTACAGATTCATTCATTTCTTTTGTTACTGTGCAATATATGAGTGTTTAAGGGTTTGCCATTCTGAATCGCAAGTGATCCTTGTTTTGAGCTTTTGTACAGGTTGGTGAAGTAGTGTATAGCATTAGTCACCATGCTACTTCATTACTCTAGTGATATTCGGCTGTATTTATGCTTCATTTTAGAGAATCTTTATCAAGTTTTTAGTTTATGTGTCTCTCTAATCCTTGAAAGGAATGAGAATCTTTCCATCAGGGCCATAGACAGCAATTAGACCCAACAGAGGTTCTAACCTTTCCTCGCCCTTTCTAAAACTAAAGTGTTGGCTGGTATTGCACTTCAAATTCTGAAGGGGGTGTTCATTCTTACATTTGAATAACCTCATTCTTTTTTGTATAGCACTTGCCCATAGACCATAGACTAAAGCAAGCCTTTCCAAATGTCACTTAAAATCTGACATCCCTGCCTCAGCCAATTCATTATGCTCCTGAAGAAAAGGGTAATTAATGTACTGTTTTTGGACTTTCTCAGACTTTATCAAAAATCTTCTCACAATTTCTTTTCTTAATGTGATAAAAATTTCAATTGCATTTGTAATTGTGTTGGTTTGATTGATTTCATTCCAAATTACAATTAGAATTTCCACTGAAATTAAGATTCTTTCATCAAAATAGTCATTCAGTCATCCTTCAGTTTGTTTCAAGGATATAATTAATATTTCAAATCTCTTTGCCATATGACCATATTGTAGCCTCTAGGTGCCTTTTAACTGCCATGTCTTAACACCAGGGCACCTATAGAATAGTTATCATAGCTGCCCACTGTGGGGGTTTTTTTCTTCTCTGAAACATTGCTCGTTCATTGTCTTTTTCTGTGTGACCACCTTTTATATTTTTACTACTTTTTTTCTTTTTTATCTCCACTTCTTCACCTGTACTCAAATTGAGACATTTGCTTTGCGAAGAACAGTCTTGAAGATGAAAAATGATTAATACCTTGAAGGAAATCATTTATCTAGTTATAAGAATCTGTAGTTTATATTTGTTTTCTTTGTCCTCAAGGGGTTTAGGCCTAACACGCTGCAGGGGTCTGTTTCTATTATTTTACAGTCTTATCCTTGTGGCTACCATGTTTGCAAACGAACTTCACCTCCACAAAGTATTTCTCAAGCTTATAAAAGATGTTATATTTAGCGGTCTGTGTTGGTTTCAGCATTTATTGCTGCTCTTCAGATGTAAACCTCAAAGGGAGGAGGTATAAGTAGAAAGCGTGGCACAAAGGAAAGTTTGTTACCCATGGTGAATTCTCTTTATCACCTGCTGTAGGCTAATAACATCTATATGTAAGGCATTTACTTTCTGTCCTTAAGGCCAAATGATTTTTAACCAACACAATGCACGTTAAAGCTTCTTTTTGTAGTACACCACTGTTTAAGGTTGAAACATATCTAAACCCAGAACTGTTTATTTAAACGTATGAATAGTGTGTGGAAAGCTTTCAGGTTTTTGTTTTTTCCCATGTCCTGGCTAAGAAGGTTCTCCCTCTCCATTTTGTCTTAGTTACCGGAACAGAGTGATGGGGAAATCTAAATGTTTACAGTTGTCACCAAAAATCCGGGGATACCTACTTTGATTTCTGCACACAAAATTATATCGCACAATGTAGGTGGCGCATCACCGGTTCTGCTGTAAAATTCCTGGGTTCTGGTCTGGTTCATTGCACACTAGCTAAAAAAATCTCCCCTCTGGGCTGCAGCAACTTTTCCTATTTATTGAATAGTAGCAGAGGTCACTTTTGGCATGTTTCATGCTACTGTGTTACACGCATTGTTTCTTTTGAATTTAATATTTTGTGCCAACACTGCACCATAAGTAGGGGATGCTCTGTATAGTTAGCCCCACCCTCTTTTTAGTGTGTCTTTTGCCTCCATCTTGAACATATGTACTGTATATTGCTAGAGCAGGTCATATTATGACTTTTACCTATTTGGTGATCTATCGAGATCTGCACAAGTTTTCGCATAAAATTTTCTACAGTCTGCGAGATGTCATTTGGATCGAGTCACTCTCTGCCAAAGCTACTGAGACAGATTTATAGCTATCTTGCGACAACTGGATAAATTATAGAGATCACATTTTCAGTTCTTACAGGCAGAACACATGCTAAAAAAAGTACCTTTTCTGATATTTGTGCAGTTAGTGTTCCTGGAGCCTATTATCCGATTCAACAGCTGCTTGAAGTAGCACTGTATGATTACCTGTTTTTATATTGATAACATTAAAGAATAGGATTGACCTTTTGCACAATAATAATAAAAAAAAAAAACAAGAAATCTGTACAAAATGCATCCAAAAATAATGATTGTTAAAGGTAGCTAAATGACCACTACACAATGGTAAGATACTTTGGTATTTTTGTCATAAGTAAATTGCATCAGAATTTACCAAATAGTCATAGTCGCCCTACAGAATGTACCGTGTTATTGTTATGCACTCCACTGAAGCAATCAGAGAAGAACAGCATGATCTTTGCACTTTGCGATATCCATGCTGGTTGGGCAAAACTGATTTCCAGTGGCCCAGAAAGAAAGCAAGTGTGAAAATAAATTTGCCAGCAGCTATGCAAGTCTGAAATAAGTTTTAAGCAGAATTTTCCTAAAGCGGCTTTAGAGCCTTGTCTATAACCAGAATGCTGTTTTTTTATGTGACTTAAATGAAATTTTGCTTGATAAGTTTCATAAATGAAATAACATTTTTATTTATTTAACCAGTTGCCAACCGGTCCAATTCTGCCACTTCTCTCCTACATGTAAAAATCTAAAAAAAAAAAATAATTTTGCTACAAAATTTCTTAGAACCCCTAAACATTGGTATTTGCTCAGCAGTTTTTCAAACAAAATTTTATTGCACACAAACAAAATATATCCAATTTTTTTGTAAAGTGTAAAAAGATGAGGTTACGCCAAGTAAATAGATACCTAACAACATGTCACACTTTAAAATTGCGTATGCCTGTGGAATCGCACCAAACTACAGTACTTAAAATTCTCCATAGGTGTCGCTTTAAAAAAATTTTACAGGTTACCAGTTTAGCGTTCGAGGAGGTCTGGCAGTACAATTATTGCTCTTGCGCTGGCATTTGCGACAATACTTTACATGTGTGGCATAAGTATGAAGGGGGGCTTTAAATTTTTTTTTAATTTATTTTATCCAAAACTATTTTTTACACTATCTCTTTAATTTTTTTGTATTAACTTTATTGCTATCACAAGGGATGAACAACAGCCCTTGTGATAGAGGGTGTGACAGGTCCTCTCAATGGAGAGATTGGAGGTCTAATAGACCCCCAATCTCTCTTTTGGCCTCCAGTGCAGCCAATCAGGCAAAGATCCGTCTGATCGGCTGCTTTTTTCGTCGCTAACGGCCAGGTAAATGGAGAGGCAGAACCGAAAGTGATCAAATTATCGTCCCTTCCGATCCCAGGGGTTACAGAGAGGGAGGAACAACATAATTTCCTCTCTCTCTGTCTAGTGCGCCGTTGCCACCGGTCTGAAGGGCTTTGCGTTTGTTCAGCCACTCAAATTATTTCTTTAGTACAGGGCTTTGCCAGCTGCAAATTTTTAAAACTGGGATGCAGGTATCATCCCCGTATAACCATTGCCAACCGAGGATGTCATATGGTGGCCTCCGGTTGGCAAGTGGTTAATAAACTGCTCTGAATTTGTTGCTGTACAGTATATGTTAGAACAGCCTTTCTCAACCGGTGTGGCGTGGGATCAGGGGAGAGAAGGGCTGTCAGATGAGCCCCATCTCCCAATCTCCTGCCAAACTGTACATCGGCATTGTGAAAAGCTCCGTCAGCCACAAAAGTGAAACTAAAGTGCAGGGGAGTGTGCTGTGCTCTGTGCTTCCCTCTACAGTGCAGTACCTGGCTAAATGAGGAAACTGGAAAGGTACTGTGCTAGAAGCTAGATTCGTTTTAAAAGGGCTTTATACGTGTGTGTGTGTGTGTGTGTGTGTGTGTGTGTGTGTGTGTGTGTGTACACGTGTCTGTATATATATGTGTGTGTGTGTGTGTGTACACGTGTCTGGGTGTGTGCATGTGTGTGTGTATGTTACTTTTAATCCTGTGTGTGGTACAATTAAGAATTAATGGCACCCCTAAAGAGCAGAGCATTTGTCTGTGTGTCAGGAACGAGCGCAAGCATGACACATTCTAAGGTATTGGATGTAACTTTATAACTTGTTATAAAGACGTGAAAGGGAACACTGGGACACATTTAGTAAAGTCCAAACTGTAATTATTTCATGTATGATCCAGCTCAGTAATGCAATCCTTTGTTATATTTGAATGTCAAATAGTACCTTTCCTTTTCCTCTTAAGCGAGGTGACAGACTGACTTTTGTATAAAAAGCTTATAGAAATGAGAAGTGCAGGTGCTGATAATTGTAATTTGCTTGTGTGTGTTGTACCAGGGCATTATGTACTGCGCTGTGATGCAACACATGCAGCTCACCCTGAAAGGGCAAGTCTAACCCTTCATTGCCAACATTTAAAACATTGGTAAGTAATCATTTCTCAAGATATGTACTTACTGGGCTTCCTGCTATGGCGGTTTGCCACATAACACTTTCTACTAACTTAAAACCTCCCCTCAATGTGCAGCCTAAGCAGTGCAGATTTGAAGGTCCCGTTGCACAGGGTTTTACCCATTATAAGTCATTTGAGGATGAGAGTGCATACAGGATCATCACCAACTGCTGAGTTCCTCAGAGTGTAATACAGGAGTAAATAAGGACAAAGACGAGCTGCACATATGTCTTGCACAGATGTCTTAATACTGCATACCTTGCAATTAAGAGGAAGTCTATAACCTTATAAGCAGCTCTTATAGCTGTTAACGGAGCATTTTATTTTACACAGCAATATGACTGCAAGGAAACATTGGGGCTGATTTAAATGACCCAGAACTGTGCTGCGAGCAGAAGCAGTACATTCATTTTGGATGGCGTAATTTTTTTTTTTTTTTTTTTTTTGATCACTTGACAAAAGATTCACACAAGTCGGGTGTTTATAAACAGGAGCTTCAGTCCCCCCCCCAAAAAAAATAATTAAATTTAACAGCCTCAAATACTGTAGCTGCTGACTTTTAATATGAGGACACTTACCTGCCTCAGGATCCAGTGTTGTCTTCACCCGAGCGGATTCTTCAATCAGCTTTGGGACCAGGAATCGGCATCTTAACTAAGGGAAACCAGCCATGAAGCCTTGCGGCGTCACAGCTGGATTCCCACTGTCTGCACGAGCTGCGCTGCACCTTGAATGGTCCCACAGTCATCTCAGACCTGTGATGTGTCCCAGAAGGCTGTGGGGGAAAGAGGGGGGCTGAACTACCACTTGGATTGCCACGGCGATCCGACCAGAAGTGGGGGGGGGTGAGTACCTGTCAAAACAAGGTACCTGCTCCCCCCCCAAAAAAAGTGCCAAATGTGAAGGAGGAAGAGAGAAACTTCCCCTTTTGGATGAAGTTCTACTTTAACACCTGCTCACAAACGTAATCATCTTCCGCATATTTAGAAAAGCTGGTATGAAAGAAAAACCTGTCCGGCACAGAGGGGGTAGTAGACAAGTGGCGGCCCGTTCATAGGGGGCACACGGGCGCCGTCCCCTCAAAGCTGTAAAAAAATAAACTGTGCCCTTTAAGAGTGTCTGGGCGCCAGACACACGGTCTATGAGAAGCTTCCCAGCAAGCTGGGAAGCTGATTTTCCAGTGTTTAGGGCGTGTGCAGGGTGCAAACGATTCGCCCACAAACGCTCCCACTCTACATTGATTTGTTTCTGTCCTCCCTTTCTGTATTTTAATTGGTGGGGATCGGAGGACTGTGGGCGGTGTTTTTTTTTCAGCACACCCACGCCACTTCCGGTTTCCCAGGTCACTGCAGTGTGAAGTGGACACGAATCGACGGACTGAGATTGCCAGCGCGGCTCTGTAATGGCAGAGGTAAGCCCCTATTCAGGGCAGTAACAAGGCATGGACGGAGGAGAAGCGGCTCTGTATAGATGCTGGGATGAACTTGGAGCAGCTCCTCCTCTCAGTAGCAACAAGCAAATGGAGGGGGAAGTAAATCTTTCACTCACTCACATAACAGAGCTCACTGCACACTAGGCTCAGCCTTATTTATTGCTGGAGAGACCCTGATCTTCCCCTGTGACAGATTGCCTGTTGGAGTGCTGCTATCTTCAGCTATCTTACTGTTTGTTGAACTTGTCTCCAGTTAGTTATATTGTCCCAGCAGTAAATAAGGCTGAGCCTGAGTGTTCAGTGAATGTTCTGTTATCAGGTGAGGAGGTTAACCCTGTACTTCCCTGCATTTGTTTTGTTGGGTTCTCTTATTACCTACTGGAGGTAGGGTATGAGCCCAGGTTCAGACTACTGTGATCTAAGACATGGCATGTGATGCGCACATGCGATGTCTGTGAGATGCGAGTTCAGCCATTCAGTTGAATGGCTGAACTCGCTTTAGATTTGCAGGAAAAAAAGTGCAGGGACTTTTTTTGCCCCACACTGAAATCGGATCGCATGGGTGTTCTCACCTATGCGATCCGATTCCTGTGCGAGTTCACAGTTCGCACTGCGATCTGTGAACAGATCTGGTGGTGTCATTAACATTGTAATGACACCCGCAACGGTTTGCAGAGGGCAGTGTGAACCTGTGGGAGAGATGCAATGCTGGAATCGTGCTGGTTACCACATCGCATCAGTTTGAACCTAGGCTAAAGGAGAAGGATCGTCTCATAAAAATTTTAGAATTTGGAATTTAGAATTCAACTGTTTGTTGAACCTGGGTGTATTACAAGGATGAGGATGATGGGTGTATTTTACAATGATGAAGATAGTGATGACGGGTGTATTACAAGGATGAGGATGGAGATGGGTGTATTATACAATGATGAGGATAGCGATGACAGGTGTATTATAAAATGATGATGATGAGGATGATTGGTGTATTATATAATGATGAGGATGGTGATGACGACGGGCTTTTATATGATGATGATGATGATGATTGTATTATACAATGAGGATGATGATGACGACGACGCGTGTATTATACAATGAGGAGGATAGCGATGACAGGTGTATTATACAATGATGAGGATGATGATGGGTTTATTATACAACGATAAGGATGATGCGGACGACAGGCGTATTGTACAATGATGATGATAGGTGTATTATACAATGAGGATGATGATGGGTGTATTCTACAAGGATGAGGGTAATGATGGCTGTATTATACAATGATGAGGATAGCGATGACGGGTGTATTATACAATGATGAGGAGGATGATGAGTGTATTATACAATGATGAGGATGATGACGACGTTCAAGGGTGTATTATATGGAGATGAGGATAGTGATGATGGGTGTATAATATGGGTTTAATGATGATGGGTGTATTATACAATTATAAGGAGTAGGATGACGGGTGTATAATATGGGGATAAGGATAGTGATGATGGGTGTATAATATGGGGATGACGATTATGGGTGTATTATACAGTGACGGGGGGTATCAGACAGTGTCAGTGAGTGTGCCATATCATGTCTCGCTGGCTGCTTTGCAATACATTATTTTGGGGATTTCTGCCATGCCTTGTACTGACTATGTTACATTACATAATAGTCACAAATTGTGAGTACAACTGTCCTGTAATGTATACAGCTATATACACCCACCTTCTTCCTTCCTGTATATAGAGACCATCCTCCATCATCACTGACTGCAGAAATACATCATCTGTCCTGTTACTGTATATATAGCTGTATACAGAACAGATGATGTATATATGCAGTCAGTGATGATGGAGGAAGGTGAGTGTATATAGCTAGCTGTATACAAGACAGATGATGTATACCTGCATAACCTGATCTGTAATGCTTAGCTATATACCCTGATCTGTGAGGCTGTGCTGTATACCCTGATCTGTGAGGCTGTGCTGTATACCCTGATCTGTGAGGCTGTGCTGTATACCCTGATCTGTGAGGCTGTGCTGTATACCCTGATCTGTGAGGCTGTGCTGTATACCCTGATCTGTGAGGCTGTGCTGTATACCCTGATCTGTGAGGCTGTGCTGTATACCCTGATCTGTGAGGCTGAGCCGTGTACTCTGATCTGTGAGGCTGAGCCGTGTACTCTGATCTGTGAGGCTGAGCCGTGTACTCTGATCTGTGAGGCTGAGCCGTGTACTCTGATCTGTGAGGCTGAGCCGTGTACTCTGATCTGTGAGGCTGAGCCGTGTACTCTGATCTGTGAGGCTGAGCCGTGTACTCTGATCTGTGAGGCTGAGCCGTGTACTCTGATCTGTGAGGCTGAGCCGTGTACTCTGATCTGTGAGGCTGAGCCGTGTACTCTGATCTGTGAGGCTGAGCCGTGTACTCTGATCTGTGAGGCTGAGCCGTGTACTCTGATCTGTGAGGCTGAGCCGTGTACTCTGATCTGTGAGGCTGAGCCGTGTACTCTGATCTGTGAGGCTGAGCCGTGTACTCTGATCTGTGAGGCTGAGCCGTGTACTCTGATCTGTGAGGCTGAGCCGTGTACCCCTGTCCTGTGAGGCTGAGCCGTGTACTCTGATCTGTGAGGCTCAGCCGTGTACTCTGATCTGTGAAGCTGAGCCGTGTACTCTGATCTGTGAGGCTGAGCCGTGTACTCTGATCTGTGAGGCTGAGCCGTGTACTCTGATCTGTGAGGCTGAGCCGTGTACTCTGATCTGTGAGGCTGAGCCGTGTACTCTGATCTGTGAGGCTGAGCCGTGTACTCTGATCTGTGAGGCTGAGCCGTGTACCCCTGTCCTGTGAGGCTGAGCCGTGTACCCCTGTCCTGTGAGGCTAGGGCTGTGTACCCCTGTCCTGTGAGGCTAGGGCTGTGTACCCCTGTCCTGTGAGGCTAGGGCTGTGTACCCCTGTCCTGTGAGGCTAGGGCTGTGTACCCCTGTCCTGTGAGGCTAGGGCTGTGTACCCCTGTCCTGTGAGGCTAGGGCTGTGTACCCCTGTCCTGTGAGGCTAGGGCTGTGTACCCCTGTCCTGTGAGGCTAGGGCTGTGTACCCCCTGTCCTGTGAGGCTAGGGCTGTGTACCCCCTGTCCTGTGAGGCTAGGGCTGTGTACCCCCTGTCCTGTGAGGCTAGGGCTGTGTACCCCCTGTCCTGTGAGGCTAGGGCTGTGTACCCCTGTCCTGTGAGGCTAGGGCTGTGTACCCCTGTCCTGTGAGGCTAGGGCTGTGTACCCCTGTCCTGTGAGGCTAGGGCTGTGTACCCCTGTCCTGTGAGGCTAGGGCTGTGTACCCCTGTCCTGTGAGGCTAGGGCTGTGTACCCCTGTCCTGTGAGGCTAGGGCTGTGTACCCCTGTCCTGTGAGGCTAGGGCTGTGTACCCCTGTCCTGTGAGGCTAGGGCTGTGTACCCCTGTCCTGTGAGGCTAGGGCTGTGTACCCCTGTCCTGTGAGGCTAGGGCTGTGTACCCCTGTCCTGTGAGGCTAGGGCTGTGTACCCCTGACACTATGGGTGGAATACAGGGGACGGAGTGGGTGGATTCTATAAGGGATAGAGTTTATGGGAAGTGGGAGGGTTCACAAACGAAGGGCGAGGTCTGGTGCCCCCCCATCCTAAAACTTCACCAGCCGCCACGGTAGTAGACATACACAAAAAGCCATTACAGGAAGTCCCCGAGTTACAAACACAATAGGGACTGTAGGTTTGTTCGTAAGTCGAAGTTGTTCGTAAGTCGCAACACTACATTTGTAAGTGTAACTTCTGGCCGGAGCACTGCATTCGTAAGTTTACCTGCCGCCTGTGCATGGCAGTGGAATGTTCTGGGCGCTTATGTTATATGTGTCGTAGTACGGCAGTGTGAGATGTGTCCAGAGGTGCTCGAAAGGTATCCAGGACCAGCGTGAAGCATAAGTGGCCGGTGTAGCGTCACATATGGCGACCCATCACATTTGGCTACCCGCTGGAATGCGCATGCACGGCGCCGCCATATGTGTTCCAACACTTTTACGACAAAACAGCGCACTTAAACCGGCTCCACCCCTAAGTCCAGGTTCAAGCCCCACCATCCAAGTGGATATAGAGGTAGATTATAATTATGCCGAGCGAAGCAAGGCCGTGCCCGAAGCGTGGCGAGCCCGCGAGGGGCCCTGTTGCAAAGTGGTGTTTTACAATCAATAATTATACAGAAGAAGAGCTTGTCTGTAACGTCACTTCCGTGACATTATCTGACGGTTTAAAAAGAAGAGCTTAAGAAGAAGGACTTGGGGGTGGAGCCGGTTTTAGTGTGCTGTTTTGTCGTAAAAGTGTTGGAACGCATATGGCGGTATCGCGCATGCGTACTCCAGTGGGTAGCCAAATGTGATGGGTCGCCATATGTGACGCTACATCGGCATTTGAGACCGTTCGTAAGTAGGAGTCGTTTGTAACTCGGGGACTGCCTGTACACACTTAGCTGGTGCTGGATATTTCTGGCCCTCCTTTTCCATTGTCAAGTTGGTGGATTTTACGCCATTCTAGCACATCTCAGTGTAATATATTGTGAAGGTGGGGATCCTTGTCCTGGCTGGCTGTGAGATAGTTAATCCTTCACATGGCTCTCAAGTTCTCCTGGAAACTTTGTCATGCCCTGACAATCCAGGAGAGCAACCAGTGTGTAATGAGAAATTCAGAGGTCGTTCCATGTTATGCCTTCTTAGCCCTAAAGGACCTTCCAGTCATTGCCTTCTGTCTTGTCTGCATCCAATTCGGAGATGATTTTTACACCAGATTGTGCTTGAAGATGGAAGGTAAAAATACCAAGGTCATTTATAAAGGCCACATAGTTTAGACTATTTGGCTCTCTAGGTTACGTTTATATTTAATGATGATATGCCTGTGTTACTAAAAGGGCGTAGAACAGGATTTTTTTTTAAATGTGCAATGTTTCTATGCTTTAAACTGTCAGAGCATTCAGCAGAATACAGGCAGAGGGCTATTCCAGCTCTCGGGCAGTTCAAGCAGAGAGAGCTAAAGTAATAATGAGACCTGCCCAAGGCATGTTTAATTTCTAAGCTTTCTGGGCAGAGCTGCACAGTGAGATGCAGACTGCAGGTGAATTAGCTGGCAGGGTGGTGATGCATATTCCAAGCACTGTGGATTGGCAGGAGGTTCATACTAAAACAGCTAAAGATGCTTAAGGCTAGACCGTTCCATAATGACTTGCATGTTCACAGAAAAAGCAGATGTACTATGCAAGACAGTTTTGTAGTTGATTATCAGCTTATGGCCTTAGCCTGACTCAAATGTATTGCACCCAATTAGCTAATTGTTTTTACCTGTCTTGCATGTTGCTTGTAAACTTTTGTATTTCCTTTCTATTATTTAAGTATTTGTGTTTTTCTAAGTGTTTTCCTGCTTTTGATCATTGTATTAAAAGAATGATCATCCAGCCCCCGAACTCTTAAGGATATAATACCCTTTATATTAGAATTTACAATATTCTAAACCGTAAACAAAATATGTTGGAGGCAAGCTTGGAGCAGTGTCATTCTACCTCAAATTATCTTTCTAGCAAGGTTTCGCTGTTAACCCAAATCTCAAACTACACTTTTGTGGGGGAACACCCATTAAGGCCCCTTTCACACTTACACGACTTGTCCCACGATTTTGTACTGCAAAATCGTATGACAAGTCATTCTCCATGATTTTCAATGACTACCATTCATATTGGCACGACTTTAAGTCGTGCCGACTTGAAAGTAGTCCCTGCACTACTTTGGTCCAACTTCTATGCGAGTTGTACTCCATAGACCTCAATGTTAAACCCTGAAGTAGCATGCAAGTCGTGCCTGAAAAATATATAGACACGACTTCAGCACGACTTTGTAAGCACAAGCCTGGCTCGCTGATCGGGAAAGGAAAACTTTTTTTTCCTTTCCCGATGAGCGACAGGCAGTGCTGACAGCTGTCTGGTATGAATCCCAAGGGGGAACTCCACGCCAAGTTTTAAATGAAAAAACTGGCGTGGGTTCCCCCCTAGGGGCATACCAGGCCCTTAGGTCTGGTATGGATCTAAGGGGAACCCCCTACGCCGAAAAATCGGCGTGGGGTCCCCCCCAAAATCCATACCAGACCCTTATCCGAGCATGCAGCCCGGCCGGTCAGGAATGGGGGTGGGGACGAGCTAGCGCCCCCCCCCCTCCTGGACCGTACCAGGCCGCATACCCTCAACATGGGGGGTGGGTGCTTTGGGGCATGGGGGGGGCGCCCTGCGGCCCCCCCCACCCCAAAGCACCTTGTCCCCATGTTGATGAGGACAAGGGCCTCTTCCCGACAACCCTGGCCGTTGGTTGTCGGGGTCTGCGGGCGGGGGGCTTATCGGAAACTGGGAGCCCCCTTTAATAAGGGGGCCCCCAGATCCCGGCCCCCCACCCTATGTGAATAAGTATGGGGTACATGGTACCCCTACCCATTCACCTAGGGAAAAAAGCGTCAATAAAAAATACAGTACACAGGTATTTAAAATAATTTATTAGGCAGCTCCGGGGTCTTCTTCCGACTTCGGGGGTCCTCTTCCGACTTCGGGGGTCTCTCCGGCGTCTTCTCCCGGTGTCCGCATCTTCTGCCGGCTCCACCGCTATCTTCTGGCGCTCTTTTGCCAGCGGTGGTCCGGACCTCTGGATCGTCTTCTTCCCTCTTCTCTTCCAGAGATGTTGACACGACGCTCTCTCCAGCCGGAATGGTCTCTGTGCGCTCCGCAACAGACTTATATAGGCGGTGACCCCGCCCCCTTATGAGATCACTGTCCCGGGGCATGCTGGGACTGTGCCGTCATAGGGGGGCGTGGTCATCACCTGGTGACCACGCCTCCTAAAACGTCACAGTCCCAGCATGCCCAGGGACTGTGACGGCATAAAGGGGCGGGGTCACCGCCTATATAAGTCGGTTGCGGAGCGCACAGAGACCATTCTGGGTGGAGAGAGCGTCGTGTCAACATCTCTGGAAGAGAAGAGGGAAGAAGACGATCCAGAGGTCCGGACCACCGCTGGCAAAAGAGCGCCAGAAGATAGCGGTGGAGCCGGCAGAAGATGCAAACACCGGGAGAAGACGCCGGAGAGACCCCCGAAGTCGGAAGAAGACCCCGGAGCTGCCTAATAAATTATTTTAAATACCTGTGTACTGTATTTTTTATTGACGCTTTTTTCCCTAGGTGGATGGGTAGGGGTACCATGTACCCCATACTTATTCACATAGGGTGGGGGGCCGGGATCTGGGGGCCCCCTTATTAAAGGGGGCTCCCAGATTCCGATAAGCCCCCCACCCGCAGACCCCGACAACCAACGGCCAGGGTTGTCGGGAAGAGGCCCTTGTCCTCATCAACATGGGGACAAGGTGCTTTGGGGTGGGGGGGGCCGCAGGGCGCCCCCCCATGCCCCAAAGCACCCACCCCCCCATGTTGAGGGTATGCGGCCTGGTACGGTCCAGGAGGGGGGAGCGCTAGCCCGTCCCCATTCCTGACCGGCCGGGCTGCATGCTCGGATAAGGGTCTGGTATGGATTTTGGGGGGACCCCCACGCCGATTTTTCGGCATAGGGGGTTCCCCTTACAATCCAGACCTAAGGGCCTGGTATGCCCCTGGGGGGGAACCCACGCCAGTTTTTTTTATTTAAAACTTGGCGTGGAGTTCCCCCTTATGATTCATACCAACTACTGTATGTTTTCATTTGTTAATGCCAAAAACGTGGCAAAGTAGTACTGCTCCCAAATCGCGGCAAATCGTGGTAAAATCGCGGGAAAATCGCGGCCGCGAAATCGCGGGAAAATCGCGGCCGCGAAATCGCGGTAAAATCGTGCGACTTTGAAGTCGTATAAGTGTGAAAGGAGCCTAAAGAGGAATTCCGCCAGTGAATAAAAAAGTTAAGTCAGCAGCTACAAATACTGCAGCTGCTGACTTCTAATATATGGACACTTACCTGTCCAGGGAGCCCGTGATGGCAGCACCCAGCCGGTTTTCGGATCAGCCTTCGGCTGCTGCCACCATCATTTATCGTAAGGCAAGCTGGCAGTGAAACCTTTCTGCTTAACAGCCGGTTCCTTTCTGCGCATGAGCAAAGCGCGCTTTCTAACTGGCCCGGCAGCTGAGGGGGGACGATCTTCCAAGGGACAGGGCTGCGGCACAGTCTCCCGGAGGTGGGGAAGGCTACCTGTCAAAAACAGATACCCCTTCCCCTCTGAAAAGTGCCAATTGTGACACCAATGGGGGGGGGGGGGTGGAAGCAGAGCAGATAAGCGGAAGTTCCACTTTTTGGTGGAACGCCGCTTTAAAGTGTTACTATACCCACAACAGTAAAATCAGTCTGTTATTGCAGTAAGGCATACTCGCTGTAGAACCTAAGGGGTTAATCCTCCACATTGTGTAAAAAGGCTGTTTTAAACCTGTCTTCTCTGATCCTTCCCTTCTTCCACAGTCCCCAATCTATTTACTACAGAGCCTTGGGGCAAGCTGCACATGCTCAGTTTGATGTGTATTGCTAGAGAGAGTTTTTGTTTTTTTTTCTTGGGAGAGTGCATGTGATCAGAACAGGGCCAATCAGCACTGTCCAGACAGAGGGTCAGGGGTCCTGCAGCCTCATAGGACAATTATAGTAAAATGAAACTTCCTCCTACAAGCTTTAACCAGACACTGATACAGGGGACAAGACTGCAATATACTGCTGATGAGAAAAGGTATTTAGAAGTTTATATTTACAAAAATAATTGCATTTCCATGTACTGTGGGAGACCAGATATAGTGAATGCAGGGTCCTGGATTTTCATAACACTTTACATTTTTGTCCTTGGTAAGCTTCTAAACATCCCTTAATACCACCACCACAGCAGGTTTTACAGCTACCTTCATATATCAATGCAGTAAAGAGTATGTATAGAGTGGTTTTGTACATATATTCATCTTTTATGCTCAGAAGTAAAGATATTAAACACATTTTGCTTTTCAGTATGGAAAATATTAAATATTGGATGAGAAAATTTAAAACTGAAGGTTAAAGTGGTTGTAAACCCTTTAACCAAAAAAAAGAAACCTGCAAGACAAAAGCATAATGAGCATTTGAAAAAAAATTATATATTTTTTTTTTTTCAAACTAACCAAAAATGGAAAAACGCTTGTAAACTAAACGCGGGTTACCACGTTTAGCTGCGTTTGACGTTTGAAATGCCTCTAAACAGCTTCTGAAAGCATTTTTTTGGGTTAAAAAAAGCCTCTAAATGCAACTGCCTAGAAATGAGGATAAACGACCCTGTGTACATGTACTGATAAGATAACATAGAGGAGAGTTCAGGAGCAGTTGCAAAAAAAATCCCAACTGCTCCTAAACGTCTGTTTACCAGCAAGCAGTGTACATAAGGCCTTGGGCTCCATGCACACTGGCTTAAAAATCGTTGTTTCACAGGAGTTTTGTGTTCTGCCTGTAGAAGCAGCTCAATGTTATCCTATGTGTCCATGCACATTAGGACGTTAAGAGGCATATTTTGAGTTCAATGTTTAGGGCACTTTCACATAGGGCTGAAACAACTAATCGATTAATCGGCAACTAATCGATTAATCGGCAACTAATCGATTAATCGGCAACTAATCGATTATGAAAATAATCTATTGCTATTTTCATAATCGATTAATCGGACAGTAACATAATGGGGTTAAAAAAAACTAAAATTAGCCCTTTATAGTACAAAAAGAGCAAATTGCTACGGTAAATATTACTTTCACAGTTCTACAGTAAAAAAAATGAACCCCTTACAGTAGTGATTATCTGCTTTTTTTGTACTATAAAGGGATATTTTTTTTTTTTTTTTTAACCCCATTATTTTACTAAACGTCTTACACCTGATTCACATTTATGTGTGTTTTTTGGTGCTTTTTGCAGAAACGCACTACAGTTCATTTACATGGTTTCCTATGGGACACGTTCACATCTATGCTTTTTTCAGCCACTGCGTGTTTGGAAAGGGTCAGTGACTTTTTTTTTAACGCAGAACTGTGCTTTTTTGGTTCAACATACTTCAATGGAGAAGCTGCAGAAAAGCATTTAATGCGTTTTTGCAGCAACTTGTGTTTTTTAATCAGCTCAACAACAAACTGGCCAAAAAAATGCAAAAACGCAAATTGCAGCAAAATCATGTGCGCAAAAATCAAAAACAACTGCAGAAACAGATCACAAGCAAACTGCATAGGTGTGTACCGAGCCTTATGCTGGCGGATCAATTTTCAGATGAGAATATTCATACGAAAAATCTTTATACATTCGCTGAATGAAAGAAT
The DNA here is from genome assembly GCA_037952835.1 of Lithobates septentrionalis. Lineage (NCBI taxonomy): Eukaryota > Metazoa > Chordata > Amphibia > Anura > Ranidae > Lithobates > Lithobates septentrionalis. The sequence continues at coordinate 1,674,111 of JBBDGP010000524.1, read as the reverse complement.
GTTGTTTGAAATTTTCACTTGCTTTTAACATTTCTGTTTAAAATTAATGTGATCTCTGAACGAAAACCACATACACTGTCTGAAAATTCCTTTGACCAAGAAGTTTTATATTTCCAAATTTTCCCGTCACTGTGGTTGAAAATGAACGTCAAAATTTGACCACACTAACAATTAGAAAATCGAAAACGAACGTTCTTAAAATTACATTTTTTTTTGAAGGAAGGAAGACATTGTTTTTTTTTTAATACAAAAATTTGATCTCTGAGTCTGATGTTTACCAGATTTACTCTTTAATAGTATATACCGTATATATCTCTTCTGTCTGTTATTCTCAGGGTGGATTAGATATTTTGCTCCCCAACCATATAGTTGGTTATTTATATTTACCACTGCATAGAGATATTTAAGAATAAATTGCCTTTTTTTTTAAAAAAACTTTACATATTAACTAAATTATACGCGACACTTTTTTTTTTATGTTATTAACCGATTAATCGATTAATAGAAACAATAATCGGCCAACTAATCGATTATGAAAATAATTGTTAGTTGCAGCCCTACTTTCACACTCACAGCACACTATTTTTAGCAGCACTTTACCATTGTGTTTGCAGCCGCTAGCGGGCACTTTTAACCCCCTCTAACGGCTGAAAGGGGGATAAAAGCGCCACTACCCATTGATTTCAATGTACAGGGGCACTTTAGGAGCAGTGTATACACCACTCCTAAAGCGCCTCAAAGAAGCTGCTAGCAGGACTTCTTTTGACGTCCTGCCAGCACGCCCCTTCAGTGTAAAAGCCCGAGGCTTTCACATTAAGGTGACAGGAGAGGCGCTTTACAGGGGCTATTTTTAGTGCTATAGTGCCTGTAAAGCTCCTCAGTGTGAAAGGGGTCTTAGAGGCAGAAAAAAACACCTTCTGGTTCGCGTTTGATTGGAGCTTGGAGGCAGAGAAAACGTAAAACTCTCCTAAACTCGTCTAAACTTTGTACAAAAAAATGCTCTATATGAGAGGTTTTTTTTACTCCCGAGAGAACAGACGCTTTTTTAAGCCCAGTGTGCATGGAGCCTTAAAAAAATTAGTGGGGGGGTTGTTTTACATGAGTGTGCACCTTAAATGACATCAATTTGAGACATTTCTGAGATCTTTCAGTTGCTTTTGCATTGCATTTTCTACGTGGAGATGAGCAGTTCTGGAGGAAGAAAGGAAAAGTAGACATGAGACCAGTGCCATGATCTGTAATGGCACAGATCCCATCTTGTATTTTGTGTGGAATTTCACATGCCTTCAGCTTCACCAAATTGGCACCAATTGAGTTTTCTGTATAATCTGGCTATTTTAATGCCCACTGTGATGTGTTGTGTGTTTTTCCCCCTCCTAGGGTTTTTTTTTTTATACACGTAAAAGCGGTGATTTAAGAGAATTGCTATGTCAAAGAATATTTCTCTTATTGCTTGACATTTAAATGCCATTGCGTAGAACGTAGTTAGTAAATTTAATTATATTTACATATTTTTCTCTTGAATCTGATTTTTAGTGTGGTGTCATCTTTTTTACCTTCTAAAGTAATTTTTGTGTTTTTGCTCATCACTTTATATTAATTCAGAATATATTCATACATTCGTGCAATTAATTTGCAGCCTCTGATAGATTCTGGGTGTAGGAGCTGTACAATATTTTCTACTGGTGAGATCAGCTAATAGTTTCACTGACAAATGTAATCCTTTTCCTTTAAAATCTTGTTGGCCTCAAGTTGACTTGGGAGGCACAACCTGTTTTACGAGAAAGCAGCTGCTTTTCTGTTCTGGGTCATTGTTGTAGAATGCTGAAACGTTAATTCAATAAATGTCTTTCAAGGCCCATATATTTCCATTTTATTGTGGCGTTTTCCCTTAGCAGATCCCATAAAGCAACCTGTCAAACTCAACATTTTAAGGAAATGAAACCCATGTTCTCCTCAAAGTAGAGTACACAAAGCAATTTCCATCGACCTGAGATAATGGAATGTTGCTTGGGATTACCGATTTCTGGCATAATCAGGTTCACTATCCTGGGCAAACATGACACTGACACCCATTGCTATATGAATATGAATTGCAAGGAAAAATCGAGTTCACCTCACCTCATGTTTCAGGGAAATCGCATTTGTATCTTTCTGAATGTCTGCAGGAATATTTAGGGCCCTCGGGGTTTATAGCTGTTGATGTGAGCAAACCCATATTATAAGATGAAAGGTACCCATTTTATCATAAATGTGTCTCAGCTGTCTGCCAATGTGCTAGGACCCCAGATGTTAGTGCAGCTCGGTACTTGGAGTCAACCTGTCAGCACAAAATGATTTTGGAGACTAAAGCCTCGTACACACGATCCAATTGTTGGCCAACCAAACGTCAGATTTTTGACAATTTTCGTGCAACAAACATGAACGTAGTGACGCATTACGAGGAATTTCAGATCTTGGGCACCACCCTTGGGCCCCTTCTGCTAATTATGTGTTTGAGCATTGATTCCGAGCATGCGTGTTTGTACTTTCAACTTTTGTGTGACGGACTTGTGTACTGGCCATACGAAAATCAGACAACAGACCATTTTGCAGCGAAAATTTACTACCATGTCTTCCAACATTTGTTGGTCGAAAGTTGGACAACAATTGACAAAAGGAGCGTACCAACGTTCAGATTTTAGGACAACAGTCTGTCAACAGAAAATCCCCTGCGTTGTGTGTTGGAGGCTTTAGGCCAGCCATACAAGATTTTAATCTCGGCCAGTTCAGCAGGAATTGGTCAATCAATTGATCGGCTGCTATAGTGTCTAATCACTGTCTTCTCCCGGCAGGGACGTCTTCCCCTGCCTCCCCACCTGGAGAAGACCATTGCTGATTCCCCTGTCAGCACTGATTGGTTGTAGGAAAGAAATTTGCACGCAGTATGGTCTGCCTAAGGAACATATTGCTGGGACTTCAATGTCTTTGGCTTTGTACCGTGGACCCAAGTGTGAGTGAACCCTTGTACTGGGACACAAACTGCCAGAAAACATTTGATATACAAAACAAGGCTCACTTCTGCATAGAAACCAATTAGATTCCAGGTTTTATTGCCAAAGCTTAAAGGTACAAAAAATAATAAATGTATATTTTTTGCAGGTAAAAAAATGTACATCATTTTTTCGTTTTGAGAGCCTGGAAAGCATTGCACCAGCGATCAGCAGATCGCTGATGCCATGCAATCTCAATAAAATGTATCTCAATAAAATATTGTTTAGAAGCAAAAACAATCCGGTTCCATGTTGTTAGGCTGGATGGGGGGAATTGATTGATCCATGTGTATGGCAGCCTTAAAGTGTTTGTTACCACATATTCCTGATATGTGGCTGCTGTACCATGTACTTGTATGGGAAGGTATCCTGTTCTCTTTGTATTGTTTCCTTTATGTGAAATCCCTGATGTTCCTATTAGTCCCTCTGTTTTCCTATCAAAAACTGACCACACTAAGCAGAACACACCATGGTCAGTTCTCTAGCTATGCTGGGAACTCAGCCAGCGCTCCTCCAATGATAAGACTTGTCCTGACTCGCCCCCAGCCCCCCCCCCCCCCCCCCCGCACCGCACAGCGTTTCACTGGGATGATCAGTGCGCTGCTGCTTCTCCTCCTCCCACCAACTCTTATGCAGCTGAGAACAAAGGGAATGTGATCACTTCTAAAAGAAAAAAGTGGAAAAGGATATTTATAATGTATTTTTATATCTATACAAAAATGGTTTGCCTTTCATTTTTATTTTAAACTGAATGGGTTGTTTTACAAGGTGATCGTTTACAATCACCTTAAGACATCTTTGCTGACCACTTATCATTTCCTCTCATCTGGACATAAGCCCATGGTCCAGCAGAATAATTTAAACCTCTTAATTTCATTTGGAAATATGGAATGTTGCTTGGGGTTACCGAGTTCTGGCATACATATGTCTCTCCTGATTTTTGCAGGAAAAGCAAGCAACCCACAAATGTTTTTTTTTTTTTTTTTTTTTTTTTCCCATTAGCATTGTGAGGTATTTTGATGTTTTTACAATACGTATTTGATGCCTGTAAAAAAAAAGAGCTAACAGTGCTCTATTATTTTATGCTAATAGCTTGATTTAACACAGGCAAGGCCTTCGTCCCCTTTTATGACACCACATCATGTCACTGTTATTCCAACCTCAGTCATGCTGCTTTATTCCCACTGCAGAAATCTTGACAATGCAAAGCCATCCTGCTGGGGTTTTTTTTGTTTTGTTTTTTTGACTAACCTTAAGCAAATGTCTGCAGCATCAATGCGGTTAAGAGCTGCACTGCCTAGCATATTGCATTTACATGCAAACATATAACCTCTTAATTATGTCCCCGTGATTCAGTCCATTAATATTGTTGGCCTGTGTTTTTACTTTTTTTTTTTTATTAGCTCTTTAGTCTCCTCTTTCAATTTCATTTACAAGGCCACAGTGCTCTCCTCAGCTCTATGCCTTTTACAGCCTACCATCTGAAGCAGCACAATATTACAATAACAATGAAAACAGTAATCTTTCACAGTCAAGAGTATGCCAGGGCCTCAGAATGATCCTTACCATTCGGGGAGGGAAGGACTCAAGCCCTCATTAATGCTGGACTTTCAGCAATATAAATCGGCTCACACATCCCTTCTATTAAAGAAGACCGTGCTCACAAAAGCTATACAAGTAAGCTGCCTACACACCTCTCTTGGTGTTCTTGTTGCACCCTGGGAGGGATTTTAGGGTGTACAGCATGCTCAAACTTGGACACATCACCACTCATTACAGTACAAATGAGTGCTGGGTTAGACTTGTATTTCTAAATATATTTTACTTCATTAGAGCCACAAACCAGTTATATGCTACCCCCATATACACTATGCGCTAGTGAATTTTCACAGGTAGCATTCAATACAAATCTGTGTATAATTCAATCGAGTAAAGTGAATAAGGGGGGCGTGAAGGGGGCATATGATGGTCTATGAAACTTATGAAATAAATTACCTTTCAATCTTCCTGCTTTCACACCAGCATCTTGCTTTCATAGCTTGCTGTATGCAACAGATGTTCTTAAAATGGTTGGTGACTAGGTCAAGACTTTGGAAATTGTCAGGATTTTTTTCTTTTTTTCATGCCTGATCGTCTGGATGTGTGCCACAGATCGTCATACATTTTATACTGTTGCTAAGCAAACTGCATCTCGTATTAACCATTTGAAGTAAAACTCCAGACCAAACTTTAGCTTTTGAATAAAGTGGGTTGGGCAAGATTCTCATTCAGGGTTATGTTTTGCTGTCTGTGATTCTATCAAGAGATTTTCCCTAATTTCTTGTTCCTAAGACATAAAAGAAAGTAAAGGAAATCCCCCCCAAAGTGATGGAGACCTTTTGACATGTGTCGCTATTAGAAGATAACTCCTTACCTCCCGTTTGGGAATCTTAGACAACCGTTAGCAGGAAAAAATGGGCAAGGTGCAGCTTCCTAACAGGGACAAAAAGCAACAGATCTGACAGAGGTTCTATCCCTTCTCTGCTATAGCCAGAACTAGAAAAAATGAAATGTATATTTCATTATTCATTAGTCTTCAAAGCTAAACTCCAGGAATTATCTATTTTTTAAACTTAGGTTGGTTCTGCTTGGTTACGTGTGTCACAACTGAAGAGCCTCTGGGGATGATGAAATTCATAGTAGTAGTCTGTGCTACGTACAGTCAGCGCTCTTATCTTCCATTAGTCAACTTCTATTTTTGTTAATGAATACAGGGTGTTCTCTGATTGGATGAGGCAGAGGAGAGGGGTGAATGATATCTCCATAACCACCTTGTTCAATCTGATATTTTTTTTTTAAATATACAAGATGTTTGCTAAATGGTAGAGATACAGGAGTGAGCGGATCCCCATGTTCAGTGTACAAATGGTGTGTCTCTCCAGCAGCACCTGGAACAGGACAGTACTGACTGTAGCACCGGCTACTCTATGGAATTTCAGCATCCCCACCGGTTCACACTGGGGCCGCTTCAAAGTCACCCGACTCTGAAGCCGCCCTATACAGAGCGACTTCAGCGCGGCTTGCAAACAACTTCTGTAACAGAAGTCAATGCAAGCCGCTCCGAAGTCGCCCCCAAGTAGTATATAAACCTTTTTCTAAGTTGGAGCGACTTGAGTCATTACGATTAGAACCATTCCATTGGACTGAATGGAGCGTGACTTGTCAGGCGGCTAAGTTGCCTGACAGGTCGCCCCAGTGTGAACCGAGACTTAATGTAACAAATGAATATTTACATGTGACCAAGCTGGCCCAAAGTAAGTTTGAAGATGGCTGTGCATAGTTCCACATTGAGTCTCTAGTTTCTTTGAAGGTAATACAAAAGCTGCTTGTGAAAGTTACCATTATTTTTCTAACCATCCTTTTATTCTTCTTTCAAAGCACTACTATCATTGTGTTTTATCTGTGCATGACGCTGTCATTGCTTTATGATGTGGCTGCGGCTTAAGAAAACCCATGATTTTGCTCATTCAGGATAAAGCTACATGTCTGCTTTAGAGAGCTCCCCAACTGCATATACCAATCTTTTCTTCACTCCACTATCGCTCTATTCAGCTCCTTTATTCCTTATATCTAAACAAAGGGGATGTTTGTTAACCTTTGCCTCCTACATTCCCATTCTAAGCATTAAATTAAAAAAAAACACTTTCTGTACTGCATGTGTACAGCCACCTCCCCCCCCCCCCCCCATACTTGCCTGAGCCCGATCTTGATCTAGCGATGTGCACTGTGGCTCTCCCAGCTCTGTCCCCCTCTCTGTACAGATTGATAGCAGCAAGAGCAATTGGCTGTCAAATTCTGTGACGAGGGAGCTGAGGGCCAAGCCGATCCACTCTGTCTATGGACACAGACAAGGCTGCTCAGGAGTGAGCCCGCATGAGTACCCCCAGAGGAAGCGGCTTCCTATGGGGGCACTCTCCAAAGAGGAGGAGCGCCAGAGGGGGACTCCAGAAGAGGAGGCTCAGGGCCAGTGGCAGTTCATGGCGCCTCTAATGTACGGGCTGCCCCTGATGAGGACTGCTCTGTGCAAAGCTTTGTTACTTTAGTAAAATGCAGGCAGCCAATATACAGGCTGGAGAAAATACAGTAAAACTAACTAGAAGAGATACAGTACATATAGGAAGATTAACAAAGATTTACTCTAACATCAGTGAACAAGAGCTTTGGCACAGGTACATAAAAATATCACTGATCACAGGCAAAATACAGGGTTTTGATCAACCGGTTTTACCAGATTATTTTAAACATTTGCCCTTTCTATGCAGAAAATTGAACGATTCTCAGCGATTTCTGGACCTGTACAAAGAAAAATACAGATGCTGTGTACCTTTGTCACGTCAAAGCATTCATTTTGACCAATTTCTTAAAGCTCAATTAGAACATTTTTTTTTTCTGTGTATAGAGTGAGAAATGGTTAGGAGATAACTCACTACAGACTCTAGAACAGAGCATAGCACCGATATTTAAAAAGGGACCAAAGTACATCCCTGGGAATTACAGACCAGTTAGCCTAACATCAATAGTATGCAAGCTCTTGGAGGGGATGATAAGGGACTATATACATGATTTTAGTAATGAGAACGGTATTGTTAGCAGTAATCAGCATGGATTCATGAAAAATCATTATTGACAAACCAAGCTATTAACCTTCTATGAGGAGGTGAGCTGCCATCTAGATAAAGGAAGGCCCGTATCTGGTTTTTGCAAAAGCATTTGACACAGTTCCCCAGAAGTGTTTACTGTACAAAATAAGGTCCGTTGGCATGAATTATAGGGTGAGTACATGGATTGAAAACTGGTTACAAGGGCGAGTTCAGAGGGTAGTGATCAATGGGGGGGGTACTTGGAATGGCCAGGGGTGGGTAGTGGGGTCCCCCAGGGTTCTGTGCTGGAAACAACCCTATTTATTTTGTTCATAAACGACCTGGGGGATGGGGTAAAACGCTCAATCTCTGTATTGGCGGGTGATACTAAGCTAAGCAGGGCAATAACTTCTCTGCAGGATGTGGAAACCTTGCAAAAATATCTGAATAAATTAATGGGGTGGGCAACTACATGGCAAATGAGGTTAAATGTAGAAAAATGTATAATAATGCATTTGGGTGGCAAAAACATGAATGCAATCTATACACTGGGGGAATCTAGGATGGGGAAGGACCTGGGGGCAGCAGTGTATTTAGATTTTGTGCTGCCCTAGGCCTGACTAAACTCATGCACCCCCTAATTTAAATATGACCCACTGATTCCTATCAAGGCCACACCCCTTGCTGTTTAAGACCCGCCCTGAAATTTTCGAGTGGGGACACTAGTTCTGAGGGTCGGGGGGTGGGCAATGGATTCCCTTAATTTGCATAGATTTCCTATCACTTCCTGTTTGGCTGTGAGGCGGGAAGTGAAGGGAAATCTCTGCAATGGGACAGGGTTGGTAAAAAATGACAGGGGTTATAACCCTCCCTTGCCTATAATTCTACTTTAAGCACAAATTTCTGATAATTTTATGGAGAGGACTAAGAAGATATAACCATGCCAATGGTGCAGCAAAAAACCTATAGCACAGTGAGGAAGGTTTGTGGTCCAGGATGAGGACAGTCTCAGCCACACACACAATTGCGGAATGCCAGCCACCCGCATACCAGAAACATTGAGGCCGCTTTATGGGGGCGCTTGACTAATTTGCGCCTCAGCCCAGTCCGCCCCATAAGACTGGTGCTACAATAACAGTGTAGCGCAAGCCGGCGGGGACTCTTTCCGTGCTGCCCTAGGCCTGGGCCTTGTTGGCCTAGGCCAGGATACAGCGTTGCTTGGGGGTCCCAGCAGATGATAGGCTAAGCACTTTTTCAGGGAAGGGAGTTTAACAAGACACGTGGCCAGTCATTAAAATTAGAAGAAAAGAGATTTAACCTTAAGCTACGTAGAGGGTTCTTTACTGTAGGAGCGGCAAGGATGTGGAATTCCCTTCCACAGATGGTCTCAGCGGGGAGCATCGATGGTTTAAAAAAACTATTAAGCACCTGAACAACTACAACATACAGGGATATACAATGTAATATATATATGGGGTGAGTGCAGCACTAATAAAATAACATGACAAATTTTTCAAATTTGCAAGTGAAAAAATATGTAAAAGGAAAAATTAAGAGTCCCAGTGAAAAATTCAGTCCATGAATAAAGAAAAACAGACATCCATCCATGTTAAATAACGGTGACAAATTGTAAAAAATCATGAAAGAACCTCCAGAGAATGTGCATCCAACTCCACAACCAAGTGAGTAAGTAGCTTGCTTACCAGCTATACGTGACTACTAAAAAGCAGTCCCACCCAGCACAGGGAAATCGGTCTCCCTAAGACCCTTAAAGATGTCTGGAACCACAGCTAGGACGATGCCACTGTCCTGGTATGAGAATGCTGAAATCAAGACCACATATAAACTCTGTATGATGCTCTACAGTTTCAAGAAGTGGTGATGGTTTGGAGAAATTCCAGAATCAACCAGTATGCTTACCAACCGAATTAACCTGTCCAACACTTGGCACACATTTGCAAACACATGCGTAAGCTGCAAGGCTTCTTCACGGCAACCTGCGAATGGCTTGCCGTCCTAAAACTACTAAATTTCATCCCAACATAATATACAATGTAATACTGACATATAATCACACACATAGGTTGGACTTGATGGACTTGTGTCTTTTTTCAACCTCACCTACTATGTAACTAGGAAGATCTATCATAAGGTCTGGAAGACTTATATTGCTTGGTGTGAAGCCAGAAAATGGCATCCTCGGAAATACGAATACGTGATTGGGACAATTCTTTTTTTCTACAGTCAGCTGTGGAAATCGGATTTGAGTACAATCAGAGGTCAGATTTCGGCCTGTCCGTATTCTTCCAAAGGCCCTTAGCCTTCCATTCACTGGTCCTGAACCTTTATGCAGGGGCAAACCGTTTGCTTCACCCCATTAGGTCACCTATGTGTCCTTGGAACTTGGTGCTATCTGTGTTACAGAAACCACCATTTAAACCTATGAAGGAAATTCCATTAGACTTGCTGTCACGCAAGCTAGCCTTCCTGATGGCCATCACCTCGGCTAGAAGGGTGTCGTAGTTGGCGGCCTTTTCGTGCAGGGAACCATACTTGATTCTTCGTGTTACGACCTGTTCCATCCTTTTTGCCAAAAGTGGTGTCAGCCTTTCATTTAAATCAGGACATTATTTTGCTGCCTTTTTTCTCTCAGCCTCGTTCAGTGGAAGAGAGACGACTGCTTTCCTTGTCTGGGGGCAGTCAAGGTTTATTTGTCTAGATCTACAGAGATCCGAGGATCAGACTCCTTTTATGTTTTACCAAAAGGACCCAAGAAGGGACAGGCAGCTTCCAAAGCTTCCATTGCCAATTGGGTCCGTCAATTGGCCATTCAGGCCTATGGTCTGAAACGTAAAGTTCCTCCCTTTAGGGTGAGAGCTCATTCTTCCAGGGGTGTAGGAACCTCGCCATCAGGTATCTGTGGCTCAGATTTGTAAGGCTGCCACCTGGTCTTCAGTGCATACGTTCACAAAATTTTATTAAGTGGATGTTTGAGCAGCCGAGCATTCAGCTTTTGGCCGCAGTGTACTGCAGGCTGTTGTATAAGGTCTGATGGCAGGGCGTCTCCCTCCCCTCAAGACTATTGCTCTGGGACATACCAGTAGATAATGAATATTTGCCTAACTCTGTGTCCCATGATGTATGAAAAAGAAAATAGGATTTTTTCGTCATACTTACCTGTAAAATACTTTTCTTTAAGCACATCATGGGACACAGAGATCCCTCCCCTCTTTTTTGAGGATTCAGTGCCTCCTACAAAACTGAAGTACTTCCTGTATGGGAGGAGTTATATAGGGGATCACTTCCTGTCTAAGACTTTGTCTACCGGTGTCCATTCACCTAGAGATGGCTTATAATCCAGTAGGTAATAAATATTAGCCTAACTCTGTGTCCCATGATGTACTCAAAAAAAAGGATTTTACAGGTAAGTATGATGAAAAAATAAAATTTTTTGTTATTGTGCTGAAGTCAAGCTGCCTAAGGCTCGGTACACACAGGGGCAACACGACTTGCAGGCCGACTCTGTGAGGCGACCTGCACACGACTTCAGTGGCGACTGGCAAAACAACTTCTGTATAGAAGTCGATGCAAGTTGCCTGAAGTCGCCCCAAAAGTAGTACAGGAACCTTTTTCTAAGTCGGAGCGACTTGAGTCGCTCCTATTAGAACGGTTCCATAGTACAGAACGTGACGCAACTTGTCAGGCGGCTAAGTCGCCCCTGTGTGAACCGAGTGTAAGTAGTAAAGTATATATTTTTCTTGTGCTAGTATTAAAGCCAATACGAAACCTCCCTGTGGTGGCAGCACACCGGAAATCTGGATTGCTGCTCTTTTCCCCTGTTGCAATTCTTCCTAGCTTTCTTTGTGGCCTACAAAACCTATTTCCCTATGTTATGGATAAGAGGGAAAGGTGTACTATATTCCTGGCCTAGGATGACTATTCTGTATTCTATCACCCTACGACAGGATGCATTACTGGCAGGATCACCAGATCTGAAATGCTTGAAAAAAAAAAAAAAAGACTGGTAAAATGCAATATATTACATGTTTTTTGCAGGATTTCTATTCAAGCCTAGGTTTACACATATGTGGTACGGGAAATGCAGCGATTCCTGTGCATTTCCCGCACCACATTGCAATCGCACTGTGTTTGCGATCTGCTGCGGCTGTCAATTCAACGTTAGCGATGCCCCAAATCACAAACGCAATGTGGTTTGCCCGAACCGGATCGCATGATACAAAATGAACATGCAATGCGGCTCCAAAAAAGGTGCCTGCACTTTTTTTGGTGCGATTTGAGCCCATTCAAAATGAATGGGCTCAAATTACACCGCACTGAACCGTATGTGAATTGCACAGGAATGGGGTGCAGCTCCTGTGCAATTCACATGCGAGTTATAGTGTAACCAAGTCTAAATACGGAACACATCACCTGATGAATATTGCTTGTATGCTGAAGTTGTAAATAAAGCCACATGGTTGAGTACTAAGGAGAGCGCTGGCTTGCATTGTCCCATCAAGCTGTTAGGATGGTTTGCGCAGAGCAGCCTTATATAAAAAAACAGAGATCTGTGACCAGGCGCCTAACGTATCATGCCTCCACCCCCATATATAACATACACACAACCAATATGCGCCCATGGGACTTTAATTGAGGCACAATACAAAAGTCATAAAAAATCTATTTATTGGATACATGTATAAAGTACACACACAAAATATTTTGGAATATCAAGCCAATGGGTTACACACAATATATACTGTACATCAAGCTGGTATATTTTCAAGTATATGCTTTACATAACCAAGATTGCAATATGAGAGAGGAATGGATCTTGTAACTTGATGCGTTTTGTGAATGCTTTTTCATGTCTTCAGGAATAGATGCCTCCAACTACAGAACCCTTTAAAACCAGCTTGGAACTTGATAAAACATAGCGTCTCCAAATGGTGACCACTGTTCAGTGTCTGACACGAGTAGTGGAAAGGGACCAAGACACCCAATGGGAAAACCAAATGAGGTGGCACAAGAGAGAGCATGGCTGTGGTGAATTAAAAAAAAAAAAAAAAAAAAATACCAAAAACCAACCTAAAGTTTGCAGGAGTGAGTGATGATTCTCCAACCAAACAGAGCACGTTCACAAATTAAAAGAGCAGAGCAGCCTTCTCTATACAATATTATTTCAGCTGTGTATTCAGCGGTTTTCCTGCAGTTCAGCTTTAATGGTGATTGCCCGACCCATACAACCCACCATTCATTTTGGAGATACTTGTATAATAATAGGAAGGTCTATTAAATAAAATGCTTTAGCTGTAATTAGGGGTTGTTTTGGCATGAATTTTGCCCACTTATTAAATAGATTAAAATGGTCTTTTCAGGTTGTCGATGCTTTTATGATCACAAGAAAGATCACACTGCAGCAAGGCTAAAAGATTTTGCTAGATCAATGCCACTGTGTGTAATGAAGGGGATGACAGGATTGCTGGGATTTCGGCTTGTGCTGATAGAATTCCTGGGTATTTGTGCCTTTGTGAGAAATTACTAGGATTCATTCAATGCAGAAAGTGGAACATTTCCCATGTGTGATGATCAGTGAGTGACCTGCCTAGGCAAACGCTGTCTATAGTGTAATGAAACTGTCTGCTGTGATGGGAAGTTGCAGTGTCCTTGGTAACTTAATGTGATTTTATCTCTGGTGATAGAAGCAGTCCGGGGGAGAGGGTGTAGTGCAAGTAGTCCCGGACCTTTTGCTGCTAGGTACATATGTATGTGGAATTACATTAATTTTCAATGTACCTGCTTGTGGTTATGATCACGTAGAGAACTGAACAGTTTCTTGCAGTTGAGAGGCTTCATATTATACTGTAATGTTTTTAATGGTTTATCCAGCTTTTACAGTTCCATATCAGCGATTTGGATTGTATAATGTGTTAAACTGAATCTGCAGATTTTAAAGTGATTGCAAAGTCTCTTTTTTTTCTACAAAAATAACAAACATGTTATACTTACCTGCTCTGTTGTAGTGGATTTGCACAGAGCAGCCCCGATCCTCCTCTTCTTGGGTCCCTCGGTGCTCCTGGTTTCTCCTTCCTGTTGAGCACCCCCCCCCCACAGCAAGCAGCTTGCTATGGGGGGGCACCCAAGCCGAGCTGCAGCTCAGTGACACAGAGCTGCAGTTCAGCCTCGCCCCCTCTCTCCTGATTGGCTAACTGACTTTGACAGCAGTGGGAGATAATGGCGCCGCTGCTGTGTCTCGGCCAATGGGGAAGGAGAGTCCCGGATGAGACACTCGTGGACATTGCTGGCCAGAGATGGGGCTCATTTAAGTTTTAGGGGGCTCAGGGGGGCTGCTGCTCACAGAAGGCTTTTTATCTTAATGCATAGAGTGCATTACGATAACAAAAAAAAAAAACCTCTGACTTTACAACCCCTTTAACTTCTTACTGCCCTTTTTGTAAACTACTTACAATGCAATCCTGGTACTGTATGCGGTGGTCATAGCAATGCTAATGGCGTTTTTATTTTTTCAAAGCTAGTTCCAAAAAACAGGCACATGAACTAGATGTAATGGCCAGATCTTTTAGAAACCAATACAGAGTAGTATTGAGCAGTCCAAATACTTCTATCGCTGTGGGGAGCTGATGGCAAAAGCTCCATGCTGTGCAATCTAACGGAGCTATTTCTACCAGGAGGCAAGAGAATAAGTTTGTCTGATGTAACACATTTTGACGGAAATCCCTTTTGAAATTGGCCTTTCCGTTCACCTTCCCAGTGACTAGAACCATCATTATCACTTTCCTCTATTGACAGCTGAAGGAAGCTCATTGCTGCTCGTATCATCTCACCCAAATCGTTTCCATAGGGAAATATTGGCCACTTTTACATATCTGCATTTTCATCTTTTCTCTTATACGGGGTTGATGAGGTTACATTTCACTGCACCATTCCGAACATTCCAAAGCATTCATTCTGAAGGCTCGTGTGTAGAAAACCTAGTTGGTTGTGCTTGAGCGGCTTTTGTTTCAATGATTGATCCCTCATTCAGGATAGATGGGTTGGTCTGTAATGAGAAATTGTGCTGTTAGATAATGTTCAGACATGAGCAATAACTTGTCTCTTTTCTCTCACAGGAGTCAAATGTTCTTATTGCTGCTAACAGCCAGGGCACAATCAAGGTAAGCCTCACCATTAACCTCAGTTTAAATCTCCTCGGGCAGTGCTGTACATACTTTAATCTCTACATCCGAACTGCAATCTTCTTTCCTGCAAACTGTACATAATTCTTTAGAATTAACTCATTTCCTGTGATCTTATGGGTTGCTCATTAATAGAGAAGAGTAAATCAATTTGCCAATCCCGTGTTCTCTTTGCAGGTTTTTGGTTCATCTGAAACTTGTCTGGTCTGCATAGAATGATGCAGTTCAATAATTTCTAATTGCCTGGATTCATGAATTGTCTATTTTCTCCACAGTTTGGGAAAAATTGCATGCACTTATTCCGGAGAATGAAAACCTACAATACTGAAAAAAAATAGATTTATGGAAATTATCACTTGCCTTCACAAAACGATTCCCCAAGTTAATTCATTTGCAGGGTGCTTTACCTGTAGTGTTCTGCAAGGGACTAAAAGGAGCTCCAGGATGAGTAATCTGCATCCAGGGAAGCTGCCCTTATCCATGAGTAATACCCCATGAATATGACATGAGCACAGGGATTAGGAGATAGCATTGTATACCTAGGTAGAATTAAATGTTACCATATTTTCTTTCCTTTTTCAAATGCCACTTTATTGACAAACCTCCTTAGACCTGGTCTATCCAGATAGCATGGTTACTTGCTGATTTGGCGCTATCCACAGGCAGCTTAACTTTTTAGTAAGATACAGAAGTTGAATCCAGTGCAATTATACTTAAGCTAATTGCACCATAGAGAATGTTTTTTTCCCTGTGTCTTTTGAAGTGTAAGAAGACAATGACTCTGCTAAATCCTGTCTCTGTGATAACGAACACTGACTGAGGGAACATGGAAGAAGTGGGGAGGGTCTAGCTAATACGCTAATTAGCACTAAACAGGAGGGGAAGACAGAGGAAGATGGTAAAACCACATTAGTAAACAAGTTGTAATGGCCAGAAACCACCCCTAGATGCTGCAATACTACTACATACATACTACAAAAAATGATAACCTTTTGCAGTTCAATACAAGACATAAAAAATTACATGAAAATGGGAGAGAACATTTTCCTTCCAGTGTTTTAGGTCTGGTTCACACCATGCCCACACAGGAATCGCATGCAGTTCTGTGCAGTGCAAATTCAGCTAGTTTATTTTGGATTATGCGATCCCGTGCGGTAGAGCTGCACGATTAATCGTTAAGAATCTAAATCGCAATCTTTTTCTCTTCCCGATCTTCAAAACAGCATGTCAAGATTCTTTTAACAAGTGCAGAGAGTTCTCACAGCTGGGGAAAAAAAATCCAGGCAGCCTGCCAAGTTTAATCACAACACACGAATAAGTAGAAACAAAGTATATTTTTGTTAAGAACTCCAGCGTGTAAATCAGTGATATGCAATTAGCAGACCTCCAGCTGTTGCAGAACTACAAGTCCCATGAGGCATAGCAAGACTCTGACAGCCACAAGCATGACACCCAGAGGCAGAGGCATGATGGGACTTGTAGTTTTGCAACAGCTGGAGGTCCGCTAATTGCAAAACCCTGGTGTAAATGAAGGAAGTTTAACCATTTAAAGTCCAAACCTTTTCAGACATTTGTTGATTACAAGTAAAAATCATTATTTTCTGCTAGAAAATTACTTGCAACACCCAAACATGATATATATTTTTTATTTTAGCAGAGACCCTACAGAATAAATTGGTGGTTGCTGCAATATTTTATGTTACACCGTATTTGCGCAGCGGTCTTAAGAAAATGCATTGAACTTAAAAAAAAAAAAAAAACCTAAACAGTAAAGTTAGCCCGATTTTTATATAATGTGAGAGATGTTATACTGCGAGAATTGTGATCTTTATTCTAAGCAAAAATGTGTGAATCCCATTTTAGCCAAAATCGTGCAGCTCTACCGTGCAGGCAAACGCACAGCGCTTTGGGGTGTCATTAACTTACTATTGAAACCCGCTGCTGCAGGTTTTACACATCATGTTCTTGGGTGAACTGGCCCTAAGTGTTATACAATATGTATTTGACCATTGTACGTTTTTGTTATGGGATACAGACTAACAGGTCAACAACCTGCCCAGAATTGTAGAAACTATTTTTCAAAACCTGTCCCTGGGAGTGTTCTTTATTTCTCTTTCGTTCATTGACGGACACAGCACTTTAGTCTTGACCTTAGGGTTATATCGCCACCTTTAGGAAAGGACTAGGCAGAACACAAAAAAACAAGCACAGTACTGCTCAGGGGGTGGTCCTACTGGCTATAACCCCTCACTCTGCTCCCAGCAGCTCAGTTTTTTCTGCCTAGTCTAGAAGAAAAACCTGGTTCCCTGTGGGGACCAGTGGTCTTTGAAAATTTTTTGCTGCTTTTGTTTTTTCTTCCTGTGATCTACAATCAACAGCCGGGCTGGGTGACAGGCTGGATAATATAGATCCTGGTAGTCTCCCCAGCCTGGCCATCGAGCACGTGCAGACTTTAGCTCCGCGCTGGGTCGACCGCGACAGGCCCCATTCTGGTCCGGGGCAGCCGGTGAGGTATATGCTCCGGGGCACACATATGACCGGGCTACTGCTGTTCGAGTCAGTGTTGCCATGGCCGACAGCCACTCCGTACTATGCAGGAGATGGGTCTGTCCATGGAGTGCGTCCAGCAGTCCCTGCAGGAGAGGTAAGTATGGTTCCACCTGTTTAGGCAGGATGGAGCAGCTGGGCACTCCCTGGGGGGTCAATTAGGGGGTCTCTCTCTTCCTGCCTCTTTCCCTCCTCCCCATCCAAGGGGGGCGCTGCGTGGCTGGGCATAGGGGGTGCGGCGCACTTACCTGGCCCGGGGGTCCTCCGGCCGGTCTCTGGGTCCTGGCTTGTGCTGTCGTTTGTCCCCTCGTTTTTTCCCCTCGTTTTTTTCCCTTAGTTTGCCGCCATGCAGGGGGAATGGTCGCCGCGGGAACAGGGGCCATTTTTCTGTAGCCACAGCCATTTTCTTGGAGTGTGGCAGCCGTTTTCCCAGCGTTTTTGGTCGCTTTTGTTTGAGGCGGCCGGTGGCCATTTTCTTGTAGCTACGGGGGACGGTTTCTGTTAGTTCTCCAGCACTGGCCAGCTGTTTAAGCCAGGAACGGCGCAAAACTGACACAGAGCACCTCGTGGACGCCGGCAGAGGGGAGAACGGACAGCAGCACAGCACAACGCCTTGGTCAGGGTGGTGAGTCCTGCAGGGGGGCCCCTCAGTCTGTAGGCAGTTAGGAGGGTAGGCATTTTTTGTCTCTTGCCTTAGGTCCCGGGTGACAGGCGAGAGTGGGTCAGACATGGCGTCGGATGCTGGCGCTTCTTCCCCAGACACCCCTGTGATGGCAACCGGTTCCCCTGCACCTGCGGTGCCCATGGACGCTCTGACAGCGGCCCTTGCGGGCACAAGGTGGGTAAAAAACACACACACCCCGTCTTCCGGGGAAAGCTCTGATTCAGCTCTGTGGCAGGCGGCCCCTGTTCTGACGCTTCAGAACTTGCGGACCATGACCCTTCGGACAGTGAGGAGGAAGCCTCCACGTCCGTTTCAGTGCAGGAAAAAGCGCTAGTGGGGGCACTTATTACTGCGGTGCAGTATACCTTAAAGATAGAGGATATGGCTGGGACATCTGCAGATGCGTCGGTCCCCTTTGGGTTCCACAAGCCGGTCCATACTGCTAAGGTGTTTCCTTACCTAACTTCTTTTTATAGGTTTTTTTTTTACAAGGAGTGGGAATGCCCGCAGCGTGCCTTTTCAGTCCCGAGGCAAATGGTGGTGCGTTACCCCTTTGAGGAGAATTTTCTGAAAAAATGGACATCTCCCCCGGTCGTTGACCCCCCCCCCCGGTTGAATAAATAAGGTGACCACGATTCCAGTGGAAGGGTCCCCCTCTTTCAAGGACCCTGCCGACAGAAGGGCCGAGGCCGTTGCCTGGTCCATGTTTACGGTGGTGGGGTCGGCGCTTCGGCGGTGTTAGCCACAGCTCCGTTGTCACAAACACTTACTAAATGGGCTAAGTTGTTGCACCGTGAGTTGGGGAAGGAGCAGGTTTCCCCAGTCTGTGTGGAACTGGCAGACCAGTTGGTGCACGTCCTTAAGTATATTTGTGATGCGGCCCTGGATACGGCCCCTTTGCTTTCTAAAACCTCGGTATCAGCAGTAGTGCTGCGTCAGCTGGTTTGGTCTGCGGACCAGACATCTAAGAACGCGCTGGCGGAGTTGCCCTTCAAAGGTGGGAGGCTGTTTGGCGCCTCGCTGGATGACATTATTAAAAATGTTACTGGGGGACAGAGTACTTAGCTCGCACAGTCCACAAAGGGTACGCCGTAGGCAGGGGCCCACTTTTTCCGCTCAGAAGCAGCTTTTTCGTCTTCCCGCGTCAGCGGGTAAGCGTTCCCTGTCCGACAAGATGCCCGCTCAGGGACAAAAGCATCCCTGGTATCGCAAGCCGAACAAATCGGCTTCCGCATGAAGATTCGCCCCCGTCCGACTCTTGGGTGGGGGGTCGCCTTCGGGAGTTTGCTGACTGGTGAACTTCTCTTCGTTCCGACCAGTGGGTCTGTGAGCTGGTTTTATGAGGCTACAAGATAGTTTCTTTCTTGTCCGCCAGTCAGGTTTTTTTTCCCTCCAACCTTCATCTCCTTCCGGCTCATCGGGAGGCCCTGTTTGGGGCAGTACAGGACTTACTACTGCGTGGGGTGATAGTGCCTGTACCAACGTCGGAAAGGTTTCAGGGATTCTACTCCAATCTGTTTGTAATCCTGAAGAAGGAAGGGGTCCGTCCGGTCCTGGATCTCTAGGCCTTCAATTGTTTTGTAAAGGCTCGGAGGTTCAGGAAGGAATTGGTTCGTCCCATGGTCGCTATACTTCATCAGGGGGATTTCCTGGCGTCTTTGGACATCAAGGACGCATACTTGCATGTCCCCATATGCGTCAGGAGTACCTCAGTCATCAGTTGCTGGACCAGGGGGAATGGTCACTGCATCCAGGAAGTGTTTCGGCTCATTTGCCTACGGTGGAGCATGCCTGATGTGGATCTCCTGGCCTCTCGCCTCAATCGGAAGGTGCAGAGGTTTGTGGCCAGGTCAAAGGATCCCTGGGTGGACGCGTCAGATGCGTTGGTGGCCCCATGGGGGCATTATCGGCTAATTTATGCCTTTCCCCCCTAGTACGAATGGTGGCGGATGTTCCTTGGTGGCTGCCGGTGCAGGAGGACCTTTTGTCTCAAGGTCCGATTCTCCTCCCTGCTTTACCGTCGCTGGCTTTCATGGCATGGCTGTTGAAAGCCAGGTGCTGAGGGACCAAGGGCTGTCTGCTTCTGTAATTTTCCCTATGCTAAGGGCGCGAAAGTCATCTTCCCGGAAGATTTATCATCGCATCTGGAAGGCCTACATCTCCCTGTGTGAGGAGGTGGGGTGGCATCCGTGTTCATATTCAGTTTCCAGGATCCTGCTGTTTCTGCAGCGAGGAGTGGATCAGAAGCTTGCATTAAGCACCATTAAGGGGCAGATATCAGCTTTGGCTGTCTTTTTTTCAGCGGCCCTTGGTGACTCACTCATTGGTGTGTACGTTTGTTCAGGGGGTTCAGCATGTGGCTCCTCCAGTACGCCCGCTGCTGCCCCCGTGGGATCTGAATCTAGTGCTCTCGGTGCATCAGAAACCGCCGTTTGAAAACATTAGCGAGATCACTTTATTGACGCTCTCTCAGAAAGTAGTCTTTCTAGTGGTAATTACATCTGCAATGCGGGTTTTTGAGTTGGCGGCCTTGTCATGCAAGTCTCCCTATTTGATACTCCACAAGGATAAGGCAGTGTTGCGTCCGCAGCCCTCTTTTCTTCTGAACGTTGTTTCAGCCTTTCATCTAAACGAGGACATTGTGCTTCTGTCCTTATGCCCTCGGCCGTTGCATCCCAAGGAGGTAGCTTTACATTCTTTGGATGTGGTCCAGGCTCTGCAGGTGTATCTGTCTGCTACGGCTCCTTTCCGGAGGTCGGACTCTGTCTCGGTGGCTGGTCCGAAGAAGGGCCTGGCGGTCTCGTCGGCCACCATTTCTCGGTGTATCAGACAGATTGTTTTTCAGGCTTATGCCTTAAGGGGGCGGGCGCCTCCCTTTCCCGTCACAGCGCATTCCACCAGGGCAATTGGTATTTCCTGGGCTTTCCGGCATCAATCGTCCGTTTCACAGGTGTGTAAGGCGGCTACCTGGTCGTCAGTACACACTTTCATCAAATTTTACAAGATCGATGTGGGCACATCTTCGGATGCATGCTTTGGTCGCAAGGTTTTGCAGGCGGCCGTCTGAGGTTGCGGCTCCTCTGATGGGGAGTTCTTTTTGTTGTGGGTGGAGTTTATTTTCTCTGTGTTCCCACCCCTCTTTTTGGCACTGCTTGGGGACGTCCCTAAGGTCAAGACTAAAGTGCTGTGTCCATCAATGAACGAAAGAGAAAATGGGATTTTTGTACTTACTGTAAAATCCCTTTCTCTGAAGTTCATTGACAGACACAGCACCCACCCCTCCTATTTATGTTTGTACTGCTTTTTGACAAACTGAGCTGCTGGGAGCAGAGTAAGGGGTATAGCCAGTAGGACCTCCCCCGGGGCGGTACTGTGCTTGTTTTTTTTTTGTGTTCTGCCTAGTCCTCTCCTAAAGGTGGCGATATAACCCTAAGGTCAAGACTAAAATGCTGTGTCCATCAATGAACTTCAGAGAAAGGGATTTTACGCCAAGGACAAAAATCCAATTTTTCAGACATGAACCAGGAGATCCCTCTTTGCTTTTTAGATTCAAGTCTACCCTATAAATACCAGTTGACGTTCTGAAATTTAAATAAACAATAAGCATGCCACATTTGGACTCCATGTCCCTCCGAGATAATGTGTTATGTGACCATCTTGGATTTATCAGCTGAATAACTGCCATGTACATAGAAATTATTTTAAAATCATAGCAGCTATGCTTTATCCAACAACTCTGAGACATTTGAGCTGAGTTATACAGGAATGGTTGTGTAACATGTAACATTGGCATCTTCTCTCTTCTACTTTATGATGTGCCTGCAGAGCTGTATCCCAGTCAGAACTTTGTGTCAGCCGTCATATCGGCTAGAAATGTTTTTGCCTCCAGACTGATGTGAGTAATGAGAGAAGTCAGTTGGAGAACATGGAGTTGGAGCTTGCAAAGTCTTGGCTTGTCACTATTACCCTTCACTGAAAACACAATAGCTATAATTTGGAGAATACATTTCCCTATTCCTAGATCTGCTAGCTCTTAGTATGGTCACAGTATGACTTTAATGTTACCTATACACAAAAAGAACAATGTACCGGCTGCATGCAGCAGCTGAGCTAACCGGTGACACAATGAACATTATTTCAGCTAAACATCGAGTTTAGTTACATGTCATTGAACTGCATGTGGTCTTCATACACAGTCATGTGGCCCTTATACAAAAGGTGTGCTGCTTTTGCCAACTGCATGTCAGAGCTTATGTGCCATTTTTATAAAGGTTTAGATGTGACATTTCATGAATCTAAAATGTATTTATTTAAAGCTGAACTCCAGGCAAAGAGTAACAGCATGTAAGCAATAGCCATATTATGTGTTAAAGGGTAAGTTCACCGTTCCTAACATGTTACATGTTACACCCATACTCAGGATATAACATGGTATTGTAGCACCTTCCCCCTACCTCCCTGATCCTCTGTTGTCACAGATCCTCTGCTCACTTTTACAATTTTAAAAAAATGTGGCTGTGCAGGGCTCCGCCCACCGCATCATTCATTCAGAGATCTGTAAAAATGAAAACTACAAGTACAGTGCATTGAACAAGTATTCATACCCCTTGAAATTTTCCACATTTTGTCATGTTACACCCAAAAACGTAAATGTATTTATTGGGATTTTATGTGATAGACCAACACAAAGTGGAACACAATTGTGAAGTGGAAGGAAAATAATTAATGGTTTTCAAAATTTTTTACAAATCTCTGAAAAGTGTAGCGTGCATTTGTATTCAGCCCTCTTTACGCTGACACCCCTAACTAAAATCAAGTGGAACCAATTGCCTTCAGAAGTTGCCTAATTAGTAAATAAAGTTCCACGTGTGTAATTTAATCTCTGTATAAATACAGCTGTTCTGTGAAGCCCTCCGAGGTTTGTTAGAAAATCTTAGTGAATGTTTCATGAAGACCAAAGAACACACCAGACAGGTCAGGGATAAATTTGTGGAGAAGTTTAAAGCCGGGTTAGGTTATAAAAAAAAAAAAATATCCCAAGCTTTGAACATCTCATGGAGCACTGTTCAATCCACCATCCGAAAATAGAAAGAATATGGCACAACTGCAAACCTACCAAGACATGGCCGTCCACCTAAACTGACAGGCTGGGAAGGAGAGCATTAATCAGAGAAGCAGCCAAGCGGCCCATGATGACTCTGGAGGAGCTGCAGAGATCCAAAGCTCAGGTGGGAGAATCTGTCCACAGGACAACTATTAGTCGTGCACTCTACAAATCTGGCCTTTATGGAAGAGTGGCAAGAAGAAAGCCATTGCTCAAAGAAAGCCATAAGAAGTCCCATTTGCAGTTTGGGAGAAGTCATGTGGGGGATGTAGCAAATATGTGGAAGAAGGTGCTCTGTTCAGATGATGCAAAATGCTTTGTGTGGCGGAAAACTAACACTGCACATCACCCTGAACACACCATCCCCACCGTGAAACATGGTGTTGGCAGCATCATGTGGGGATGCTTTTCTTCAGCAGGAACAGGGAAGCTGGTCAGAGTAGATGGGAAGATGGATGGAGCCAAATACAGGGCAATCTTGGAAGAAAACATGTTAGTCTGCTTAAGACTTGAGACTGGGGTGGAGATTCATCTACCAGCAGAACAACGACCCCAAACATACAACATACAGCCAGAGCTACAATGGAATGGTTTAGATCAAACCATATTCATGTGTTAGATTAGCCCAATCAAAGTCCAGACTTAAATCCAATTGAGAATCTGTGGCAAGACTTGAAAATTGCTGTTCAGATGCTTTTCATCCAATCTGACAGAGCTTGAGCTATTTTGCAAAGAAGAATGGGCAAACATTTTGCTCTCTAGATATGCAAAGCTTGTAGAGACAGCCCCAAAAAGTCTTGCAGCGGTAATTGCGGGCAAAGGTAATTCTACAAAGTATTGACTCAGTGGGGCTGATTACAAATGCACGCCACACTTTTCACATAGTTATTTGTAAAAAAAAAAAAATTGAAAAAAATTCATCATTTTCCTTCCACTTCACAATTATGTGCCACTTTGTGTTGGTCTGTCACATAAAATCCCAAAAAAATATTTATATTTTTGGTTGTAACATGACAAAATGTGGAAAATTTCAAGGGATATAAATACTTTTTCAAGGCACTGCACCGACATCTTTTGCAGCTGCCTGAGGGAAGTAACATGGGATGCCTCAGAGATCCCTCCTCTATATGGCCTGAGATAGATAGATGAAATTTATAAGAATGATGGCTTCACAGGAAGTAATTGTAACAATTTTTCAGATCTGCACCTACTAATTTTAAAAAACTGGGAAGCGTTTTAGCTTCTAATTGTGGAGGGAACATGTTTTCTAAAAATTGGTCTCATGCTGTAGTTCAGCTTTATTATGTTAATGTATTTATATCTAACTGCTTTAGTTTTTGTTCTCAGAATATTGCAGTATAGTACAATATAGTACAACCAATGGAAGTCCCTTCTATTGGTTCCATATCCTCCTTTAATGCAGCAAGATTCTTTCATTTGCGGTTTGCCCCATACACAGGATCAGAAATTCTGCCAGCCAAAGTCGGATGTGCGCTTTTGGTCAGAAATTCCGACCGTGTGTATGCTCCATCTGACTTTTGCCAGACAGCCAGCAAAAGATTGAGAGCATGTTCTCTATTTTTCGGTCGGAAAAAGTTCCTATCCGAAAATGCTTTCGTCTGTATGCAATTTGGACGCGCAAAAAAATCACGTATGCTCGGAAACAATTTAACGCATGCTCAGAAGCATTAAACTTAATTTTCTCGGCTCGTCGTAGTGTTGTACATCACTGCGTTCTTGACGGTCGAAAGTGCAGAGAACTTTTGTGTGACCACGTGTATGCAAGCAAGCTTGAGCGGAATTCCGACGGAAAAAACATCCAAGTTTTTTCTGACGGGATTTCTGATCGTGTGTACTAGGGTTGTCCCGATACCACTTTTTTAGGACCGAGTACAAGTACCGATACTTTTTTTCAAGTACTCGCCGATACCGATTACCGATACTTTTTTTTTAATGTCACGTGACAGTGTTTTTTTTTTTTGTTTTGTTTTTTTTTAACAGTGCTTTCTTTTTTTTTGGGGGGGGGGGGGTGAACGGTGTATGTGTGTGTGTGTTTTTTTTTTTTAATTTTTTACAATAATATTTTTTTTTATTCTTTATTGCAATATGTGTTTTTTTTTTTTTTTTTGTTTTTTTTTTTGTTTTTAATCAGCCCTGTTGGGGGGCTTTGGTGAGATATCAGGGGTCTTAACAGACCTCTGATATCTCCCCCTTGAGACAGAGAAAGAGACCGAGGATAAAGATTCCCTAGTCCCTTTCTCTGCAGCCTCAGCTGCACTGAGAATGAATGGAGAGAAGACAGCGGCTCCTCTCCATTTATAAACTGACACATCGTAATCACAGGAGATTACAATGTTTCAGTTATGTGAATGGACAGAGTCAGCTGACTCTATCCACTCACAAAGGAAGGAGGAGGAGGACGGTGGAACAGAGGGGACAGAAAAGGAGAGAGGAACGGAGGGGACAGCGGAGGGGGACAGAAAAGGAGAGAGGAACTGAGGGGACAGCGGAGGGGGACAGAAAAGGAGAGAGGAACTGAGGGGACAGCGGAGGGGGACAGAAAAGGAGAGAGGAACAGAGGGGACAGCGGAGAGGCACAGAGAAGGAGAGAGGAACGGAGGGGGACAGAAAAGGAGAGAGGAACGGAGGGGTGACAGCGGAGGGGGACAGAGGAACGGAGGGGCATGGAGGAGGATGCAGTGACAGTCAGCGGTGAGCGATCACCGCTGTATGTCACTAAAGCCGCTGAAAGCCGCTGGGGGAGAATCTTGTAACTCCCCCACCGCCGATCACAGCTGACTTCCAGGTATCGGCGGAAGCATCGGGAGCATTTGCCCGAGTACAAGTACTTGGGCAAATGCTCGGTATCGGTACCGATACTAGTATCGGTATCGGGACAACCCTAGTGTGTACGGGGCATTAGATATGCCTCAGTTAGCAAGTAGCTGGTGGTAGCTTTACAAAAGTGTGCTAAGACCTTGTTAGTTTTGTCTGAAGAACCAGTGCTCTGTTTTATAGGTAAGAAACATTGTACATTTGGCACGCTAAGGGTTTAGTGGCAAAAGTATGAAATGGACTGTTTGGCATTTTGTTGCAGTTGTTAAAAATGTATTTTTCATCTTTTGAGAAAAACTTGAATGTAACGGAGAGACCAAGTTTTTAGAACTGATGTCATGCAGTATTTACTATATATCTCTATTTGGTGCTGCTTTTTCATATCTAAACAACATCGGCAGGATGACATATTTTGCAAAATAGTTTGATCATTTAGCTTGAAGAAAACCTCTTTTTCTCTCTTGCTTGTGTTTGTATGTTAGAACCATTAATGATCTGGTTCTATCATCTTCCTTGTAGGTCCTGGAGCTGGTATGAAACATGGACATCTACATCAACTGAGGAGGGGCTACTAACTCTCCTGTCTAGGTTCAGAGCCTCCACCTGCAGAAAACGCTAATACCTTCCTAATGGAGACTGTCAAAGCATTATACCACACATCGCTTCTAGACACTTGTAAGACTTTTGGAGGGGGAGAACAGGAAGCAGGGACACACAGAGAAGAATAATGGTTTAATTCTGGAATCATGGACCCTCACTGATCCTCTCTCCCCCCCACTACTGTGTTCTCTCTTCTGGTGCTGCTTTATACCTTAGTAATGGGGGGGGGGGGGTCTGTAACATGTTGCTCTTTTTGCAGTTCCTTCCAAAACTGAGGACATAACCCAAGAGGTAGAGAGGGGCTTCATTTTTATCATAGGGGGAAGCTATTCAATCACGCCAAAAAAAAAAATCTCAAAAAACCCAAAAATAAAGATTTAACTATTTCTAAGCACATGTGGTGATTTATTTATGGGTGTTGGTGCAATAAATAGTAATATTTCCAGTCTATGGACCAGATTTTAGCTTTCTGCATGGTAAAAAAACAAACTCAATTGTTTTTACTACTGCTGTTTGCAGTCGTATGGCTTTCTTGGCTTGGAGTTCTGTGAAAGCTGCCAAAAAATATGATATTCTCTCACACAAGTTTCATACTGCTTAATAAATGAAGCAAAATGTATCGGCAATGGGTTTACAGCATCGTCTCTGATTGAGAAGTGTTCATATTGCTTGTCGCAGTCCATGGCAGCTGGCATCCTATAATTATAGGAAGCTTGTACTGAGAGAAAAGCAAAGGCTGCCTTTTACTGACCTGATCAGCTCCTGAAAATTACTAGTTGCCTAGTTGTTTCTAATTGAATACTTTGAGACACTGACTTGAAACAACAATGCAAAATGACCTCAGAACCCCTGGTCTGCTCACTTGTTATAAGTTGGTTCAGTAGCCATTGCAATGGCATGACTGCCAGGCACTACTATTTTTTCAGAAGGTCAGCAGTGGCAGCATATCTTCCATGGCGGCACCAATGGCAATAAAAATGTTAAGTATTTCTCATGCCATCAAACACTAAGGAACAAAACATTTAGCTGGAGATTATCCCCGACAACAAATGTTTTATAAGGCTGAGCACAGATCTTTCCCCATGTTTATCCTATTCGTGCCAAGTATACAGACACATGTGGCCTCACAATACTGTGCTTTCTTCTGAGGGCCTGCATATATGCATGTCTGTGTTTGTACTGGAAGCACGCTTAATCGCGTGTCCCAGTAAGTTGACCGATCTTTTCTGACAGCTCTTTGTCTCGTACTAATGCTCAAAACCCAAAAGGACCGCCTTCTGATCAGGTGATCGTTGTAATAGCCTGTGATTGGCTTTCACAGTGATCACTAGCTGTAGAACTCACCCCCCTACTCTGTCTCTTCTGGTGAAAAAGATTCATTGTATTTATCCAGTGAGTTGGCAGTTGTGTGAACGAAAATGCCTTACTGATGTCAGGAGAATGGGCAGAGTGGTTTGAGATGATAGAAAGGCAACTGTAACTCAAATAACCACTCGTTACAACCAAGGTATGCAGAATAGCATCTCTAAATGCACAACACATTGAGCCTTGAAGCAGAAGTCTCAATTTCAGCTGCAACATTCAGATAGTGGGGTCAGAATTTGGTGTAAACAGCATGAAAGCATGGATCCAGACTGCCTTGTATCAGAGGTTCTGGCTGGTGGTGGTGTAATGTGTGGGGGATATTTTTGTGGCACATTTTTAGCCTCTTTATACCAATTGAGTATTGTTTTAAACACCAAGGCCTACCTGAGTATTGTTGCTGACCATGTCCATCCCTTTATGACTACAGTGTACACATCTTCTGATGGCTCCTTCCAGCAGGATACTGCACCATGTCACAAAGCTCAAATCATCTCAAACTGGTTTCTTGAACATGACAAGGAGGTCACTGTACACCAATGGCCTCCACAGTCACCAGATCTCAATCCAATAGCGCACCTTTGGAATGTGGTGGAATGAGAGATTTGCATCATGGATGTGCAGCCAACAAATCTGAAGCAACTGTGTGATGCTTTCATGTCAATATGGACCAAAATCTATGAGGAATGTTTCCAACACCTTGTTGACTCTATGGCATGAAGAATTAAGGCAGTTCTGAAGGCAAAAGGGGCTCCAACCTGGTACTAGCAAGGTGTACCTAATACAGTGGCTGGTGTGTGTATGTAGTGTATATAGTATTGTTACTGGCGTATTAAACTATTATTTTGGGTTCTTTGACAGTAGGTTATGGCAAAAAATATACAGCTAAAGTTTAAAAAAAATTTTTACCACTGTGAAAAAGGCCCAATTTGTTCTGAAAAAATACAATGTGTAATTCACCTGGATACACTAGGTAGTTGCAAAAGATATGTGCAATTTTAATAACACATGCCAAATGCAAAACTGTTTTCAGACATTACAAATTGTTTTGACCTTTTTCATTAAGGGGTTAATTTTGCCCATTATTGTATATGACTTCAATAGTTTTGTATATCACCAGGGAAGGTCAGTCATTCTATAGTGATCCAGTTGGAGAAGCATTTGCCTCAGAGGCGTAACTAGAACCTTCAGGGCCCCGGTGCAAGAAACCATGATGGGCCCCCCTTCCACCCGAGCCCCGGCTTCCAATTTTGGGAGGGTGTCCATGGACATCCTCCCAAAAGTGCTTCCCACATGACCCCTGGGACATGCATCCAGCGCAATCACATCGGCCCTTTGCCATGTGATCAGCTGATCACATGTAAACAGACTGGTTATCCACAGCCCTTTCCTCACACGCTGTGTTTGTGTTAGGAAAGGACTGCCATTAACTGTCAAGAATGTCAGTAAATTGTTTACACTGATGATCAGTGCCCCAATCATCAGTGCCGCCTATCAGTGCCCATCACTTCCACCTACAAGTGTTACCTATCAGTGCTCATTAAAGCTGCCTATTAGTGCCCATCAATTCTGCCTATCAGCACCACCTATCAGTGCTCATTAATGCCACCTAACTGCGTCCATCAGTGCCACCTATCAGTACTCTTCAATTCTGTCCATCAAAGCCCATCAATACTGCCTGAGTTCTGCCTATCAGTGTTCCTCAGTGCCACCTATCAGTGCAGCCTTTCAGTGCACATTAGTGCCTCCTATCAGTGCTGCCTATCAGTGCTCATCAATGTGGCCTATCAGTGTTCATCAGTGCCTTCTATCAGTGCCCATCAGTGCCTTCTATCAGTGTCCATCAGTGCCTTCTATCAGTGCCCATCAGTGCTTTCTATCAGTGCTCATCAGTGCCTTCTATCAGTGCCGTTTATCAGTGCTCATCAGTGCCTTCTATAAGTGCTCATCGGTGCCTTCTATCAGTGCTCATCGGTGCCTTCTATCAGTGCTCATCAGTGCCGTCTATCAGTGCTCATCAGTGCCCATCAGTGCTCATCAGTGCCTTCTATTAGTGCTCATCAGTGCCTTCTATTAGTGCTCATCAGTGCCTTCTATTAGTGCTCATCGGTGCCTTCTATTGGTGCTCATCAGTGCCTTCTATCAGTGCCTTCTATCAGTGCTCATCAGTGCCGTCTATCAGTGCTCATCAGTGCCTTCTATTAGTGCTCATCAGTGCTTTTTATCAGTGCCTTCTATCAGTGCTCCTCAGTGCATTCTATCAGTGATCATCAGTGCCGTTTATCAGTGCTCATCAGTGCCTTCTATTAGTGCTCATCAGTGCCTTCTATTAGTGCTCATCAGTGCCCATCAGTGCCTTCTATCAGTGCTCATCAGTGCCTTCTATCAGTGCTCATCAGTGCTCATCAGTGCCTTCTATTAGTGCTCATCAGTCCCTGCTATTAATTTCCATCAGTGCTGTCTGCCTTCTCAGGACAGCACAGCTCTGAGCAGAGATCGTGTGTCATAGATTAATAGCACAGAGAGACTCCGGCGGCATTAATGTTCTATTTGTCGGTCCTCTCTGGCACAGATGAGAGAGGACACACAGCTGATCTCACTGCTCCCCCTTCTCCCCCCTCCCCTCTCCTGTGTGCTCCGCGGGAAATACAGTATGAGCTCTTTAGCTTCACACTTGAGTGCCCGTGGAACACACAGGAGAGGGGAGGGGGGAGAAGGGGGAGCAGTGAGATCAGCTGTGTGTCCTCCTCTCTCATCTGTGCCAGAGAGGACCGACAAATAAAACATTAATGCCGCCAGAGTCTCTCTGTGCTATT
This sequence comes from Lithobates septentrionalis, assembly GCA_037952835.1. Taxonomy (NCBI): domain Eukaryota; kingdom Metazoa; phylum Chordata; class Amphibia; order Anura; family Ranidae; genus Lithobates; species Lithobates septentrionalis. Next base: position 1,643,336 of record JBBDGP010000524.1, on the reverse strand, counting down.
AATCTATGACACACGATCTCCGCTCAGAGTCGTGTGTGTGAAGATCAACCCCGCTGGGCCCCCCCACAGTGGCTGAATGCCGGGCCCAGTCGCAGCTGCGACTGTTGCGACCCTGGAAATTCCGCCACTGATTTGCTTCCAAATAGTGGTTTCAAAAGAACCAGTTTGCATCTGACCCAGAATCACCATTGGTCACAACAGAGAAACTTTCATGCATGATGACCTCATGTACAGTACTCAGTAGACCATTTCATGGAGAGTTCCCATGAACAGAACATGCCACATTCAAGTGCCATTCACAGAAAGCTACAGGGCAGTGAATGTATGGGCCTCACTCTACAGAGCTGCTTAACGCCTATAGTGACTGAACATCAGCCTCACGCAACTGCATTCAATTCATCCACCTAACATTGAGTGGTTCTCCCTTTTGCCTGTCGAGGCATAGACGCCACTCTGAAGGTATACTGTGGTATCTGGCACCAAGCTGTCAGTAGCAGATCCTTTATGTCCTAGACGTTGCGAGGTGGGGCCTCCATGGATCAGACATATCCCATAGTTACTCGTTTGGATTGAGATCTAGAGAATTTGGAGGTCAGCACCTCAAACTCGTGTTCTTCAAACCATTCTTGAACCCTTTTTTTCAGTGTGGCAAGACGCATCATTCTGTTGAAAGAGGCCAATGCCATCAGTGAACACTGTTTCTATGAACGGGTTTACTCAGTCAGAAACCATGTTTAGGTAGGTGGCGCATGCCTAAGTAGTCTACATGAATGTCAGGACCCAAGGTTTCCCAGCAGAACATTGCCCAGAGCATCTTACTGCCATCGCTGGCTTGCCTTGTTCCCATACTGCATCCTGGTGCCATCTCTTTCTCAGGTAAGTGAAACACACACACACACCCAGCGTGATGTAAAAAAAATACCATTCCTATATGGTCCAGTTCTGATGCTCACATGCCCATTGTAGATGCTTTTGGCTGTGGACATGAGTCAGCATGGGCACCCTGATTGATTTGCATCTACACAGGCCCCTAAGCAACAATCTGCGATGCCCATGTTTTCTGCTTTCAATAAATAAGCTTCAGGGACAACATGTTTACTTGCTGCCTAACATCCCACTGACTTTCAAATGCCGTTGTGATCATGAAGTTATAGCTGATTGGTGTATATATGGCAGGAGCAGTTTAACCACTTCAATACCAGGCACTTATACACCTTCCTGCCCAAGCCAATTTTCAGCGCTGTCGCAAATTGAATGACAATTGTGCGGTCATGCTACACTGTACCCAAACAAATTTTTGATCATTTTGTTTCCACAAATAGTGCTTTCTTTTGGCGATATTTGATCACCTCTGTGATTTTAATTTTTTGCGCAACAAATGAAAAAAAGACAGAGAATTAAAAAAAAAAAGATTTTTTTTAGTTTCTGTTAAATTTTTTTGTAAATAAGTAAGTTTTCTTCTTCAATGACGGGCACTGATATGGCTGCACTGATGGGCACTAATAAGGCGGCACTGATGGGCACCAATGAGGTGGCACTGATGGGCACTCGTAGGCGGCACTGATGGGTACTTATGGGTGGCACGGATGGGCACTGATGGGTGGCACTGATGACACTGATGGGTGGCATTGCTGGGCATCACTGATTTTTATTGTGCCATAGAGGTGCCAGTCAGTGCCCATTTGTGGGCACTGATTGGCATATGTTGGGCATTGATTTTCACATGTGGATGGCCATGGGGGATGTACCTGGCCATCCACATGTTAGGAGGTTTCCTGGTGGTCCTGGCAGCTTCCCTGGTGGTCCAGTGTGGGCATCCGAGGGGGGGCTTCCAACCAGCGCAGACCCCCCCCCCTGTCAGGAGAGCCGCCGATCGACGCGAGTGAGGAAAGGCCGATCAACTGCTCTTCCTGTTTACATCGTTATCCGCGGTGATTGGACACAGCTGATCACGTGGTAAAGAGCCTCCGCCTGAGGCTCTTTCCTGAGATCGGTGTAGCGGTGTGTCAGACTGGCACATCGCACCACTGATCGCCGCGATGCGTGCCCCCACGGGCACAAGGCAGCTGTTATCCTGCAGGATGTCAGTCAGGCCAACTGAACCACCGCCCGGCCGTCATTCTGCTATAGGCCGGGCGGGAAGTGGTTAAAGAGAACCTGTCACTTTTGAGATATTCAGTTCCACTAGTGGTTTAATGCAAACTTCATATATTTTGTTTGACAAAAATTGCTTTTTTTAAAGCTACCATTTTTAGTCAAATCTTTGACATGACTGCCAGAAAACTGATAGATGGTGTCTATTTTAGAAAATTATTACTACCTACCCCTGTTAAATGTCCCTCATCCTGCTTCCCTGCTGCTGCTTAGCCTCTCCATTCCACTCTAAAGGATGCAAGCGGAAACTTGGATGGAGATGAAGTGGCAATGCTGGGATGAGGGAAGTTTTAGCGAAAGAATGATATAAGAACAATCCTAAAATGGGTACTGAAGGGAAGGTTCTCAACAGAGAGCGGGTTCTGTCAAAACAGGTCAGCCTTTTGAAGAAAAAAAAAGTATTTTTTCCATAACTTGCACTTAACTGATGAACAAGATACCTCAACAGTAACAAGTGCACAAAGACATTCAGTGCTAGCAATCTATAGAAGCAGAGAATCGATTGTTGGATTCTTGTTTTTGGCTGATCCATTATAGCCTTGCTGAGAGCTGCACAACGGTGTTCTTTCTAGTGCATGCCTCGCTTGCTTTCCATTCCACTTTAAAGGCAGTAACCAGCAGTTTATTTAATATTACAGGATCTTTCAACCTCACAGCCACACTGCAGCCTTTCTGCGTGTTTTCCACTACTCTGCCTGGGTGGCACTTATGCTTGGCTATTCTTGTCTTTTTTTTTTCGTACATAATTAAAACAGTCCAACTTACGTAAACTAACACAAATCTAATAAATAAACTTGGCATCTCTGTATACATCTCCCATATAAACACTCGGCACATTGTCTTTCCTTGAAAAAATGAGGCTAAATGCTGTTTTCCCCATGTCTCAGAAGTGGCACATGCCAATGCGTATGATGCCATTATATATGCAAATCCCCAGTGCACGTTCCAGCACAAGGGCAGACAAATAAGATCTGCTTAGCTTATTGCGGTTTCATGCCACAAGATCAAAACCTAGTAAAAAGCTGGCTTTATTTCCCCTCTGTATTCTAGCACAAGACTTTTACAGCATACAGTTACACTGCTACTAATACCGGATCAGTGGCTTTGTATGTAATCAGCGAACGTCTACAGTCTAGAAAGCATTAAAGCTTTGGTTCATACTTTTTATTTTTGTCTGTTTAACCTTTGGGCTTTCATTTTTAAAGAATTTTCGACTTCCCAATAAAAGCTTGTATAGAGAGACCCTATGGGTACAAAGCAAAAGGACCACAAGAATTGTGCAGATTGTATTTGCCTTTCATGCACAAGGCTTCTTCCCGGAAACATTGCACATGGGGAAATCTGAAGTGTGTGTTAGGAAGTTTACATCTGTGAGTGTCCCAAAATAATAATCACCAAGAGCAGATTTTTCCTGCTGGTAAAAAGTTTTAAGTTGTCACCAGAACAGAAATTGACGGCAAATCTTTTCAATAAGGACATGTTTTGCCACTGACAACTGTCTACAAGAAGATACCCCTTACTTAACCACTTCAGCGCCGGAAGGATTTACCCCTTTAATGACCCGGCCATCTTTTGCGATTCAGTACTGCGTCGCTTTAACTGACAATTGCGCGATCGTGCTACGCTGTACCCAAACAAAATTGAGGTCGTTATTTTCCAACAAATAGAGCTTTCTTTTGATTTTTTCTTTTTTTTTTTTACGCTATAAACAAAGACTGACAATTTTGGAAAAAAAATATTTTTTACTTTTTTGCTATAATAAATATCCCCAAAAACATTTAAAAAAAAAAACGAATTTCTTCATCAGTTTAGGCTATTATGTATTCTTCTATATATTTTTGGTAAAAAAAAAAAATCACAATAAGCATATGTTGATTGGTTTGCGCAAAAGTTTTATAGCGTCTACAAAATGATTAATACATTTATGGTATTTTTTTTTTTTTACTAGTAATGGTGGTGATCAGCAATTTTTTGTGGGATCGCGGTGGACAGATTGGACGCTTTTGACTTTTTTTTGCGGCCAGTGACATTATTACAGTGATCAGAGCTAAAAAAAAAAAAATAGCCACTGATCACTGTGTAAATGACATTGGCAGGGAAGGGGTTAACACTAGAGGGCGATCAAGGGGTTAAGTGTTCCCTAGGGAGGTGTTTCTAACTGTGGGGGGAGTGTACTGACTGCGAGTAGAGAGATTGCTGTTCCTGATCACTAGGAATAGAAAGGTGCTCTACTTCCCTGTCAGAATGGGGATCTGTTTGTTTATATTGACAGATCCCCGTTCTGGCTCTCTGTGGAGCAATCGGCCACCGGCTACGCACCGCTGGCGTGCGCCCATGCTATAGCCATTAAAGGGACTGTCGTACCGGTACAGTGTTTGGCACAGCCGAGCCAACCTGCTGCAGTATAACTGCAGGGGCTGATCGGCAAGCAGTTAAAGTGAAATTAAACGCACGCTGTTTCATTTACACTGTCCCTTCTATTTCTGCATATGGGTGATGGCAGTGTAATTGTTTTAATAAAAAATAAATAAAATCTAAGTGCCTGTTTCCTTATCGATACACAGCTGTCACATGACTCGGCTCTTTCCTAACCTGTCTGCAGGGAAACATAAGCAGCAGGAGCTTCTACTCATCAGCTGCTGGTCATGTTAAAAAAAATAAAAAAAACAGCCTTCAGAATACATAGTAAAAATAAATAATATAAATACACTGCTTTAAATCATCATACAAATATGAATTTGAATTTAAATCATTTTTTTGGGAATAACATTGTGTGGGTAGATTTCTGCCAGTCACGGGCTGTGTCAGGCCCCTCCAGTGTCTTAGAATAAGGCCTCATGCACACGGACGTTTTTACAGCTGCTTTTTTGAGCGTTTTTTGCAGCTAAAAAAGGCCTGTCTGTTAGTCTATGGCTTCATGCCCACCTAGGTGTTTTTGAGCTGCAAATGGCATAGGCGTTTTTAAGCTGTAAAAAAACCCCAGGACCAGTGGGTTCTGAGAGACGTTTTTCAGCTGTAAAAATGCTCTAACGCTGATAAACGCTCAAAAACGTCATTCACCAACGTTTTTTAACGTTTTGTTCCATTGGGAAAAAAAAATTTGGAAAAAAAAATTCTAACGCGGAAAAACGCTCAATAAAGCTATTGCAAAAACGTTGAAAAAAGCTGAAAAAAGTTTAAAAAAATCACTGCAAAGATCCTGGCGTTTTCATAACGTTATTTTAACATCCCGTGTGCATGAGGCCTAAGAGGGAGGTGAAGCCTTTATCTATCGACATGTAATATCCCACCCCCCATTGTATTTAGCTGGTTAGTGGGCATGGAGGAGGGAGGGTGTGGTCTGTCATTTACCACTGTGTTTACGCCCACATGTGTGACTTTATAAAGAAAGGGGAAAGGTCTGGTATCCCCAGTAACACACTTCCATCCCTGTAACATAATAAAACGAAGGATTCACCCCGGGACTTTAAATGAAGTGGGTACCGTTTCCGCCAGTAAACATAACAGTAGTAAATACAGTATAAGGTTTATTCATGAACTTGTGAATTTGTTTATGCGTGAATAAACTTTATACTGTATTTACTACTGTTATGTTTACTTCATTTAAAGTCCCGGGGCGAATCCTTCGTTTTATCATGTGTGACTCTATAGTCACATGGGCTGCTCAGGTGTGATAAGGAGGAAATGCTCAACATAGACAGAGTTGCCACCACAGTTGCAAAATCCCTATCTGAATTGAGGACATGAACAGAAAGTGGAGAAAGAGAACAGCAGGATCAACCAGGGTTTTTTTGTTTTGTTTTCTGTATTCTGAAAAAAAAAAATCTTATAGTGACGGAGTATGAACAGCATGTAATACAGCATTTACTGATAGTTTTTTATGATGTAGGTTTAGTGACACTTTAAGAGAGATTCTCACTTACTGTTGTGTTTCCAAGACAGGAGGTGAACGGGTAAGATCAGATACAGCCAAAAATGTATTCAATTTAGCTAAATCCAAACAGATACGGTCTGTGTTCTCATATTCTGACAGCCACAAGTGGCAGCTATCACATTGTAACTGACACTAGAGATTTCTCCATCCATGCTATTTAGCATGAATAGAGTAATCTTTTAGATTTCTCTCATTCAGCCACATGTATGGCTTACATATGTCTATTTTCAGCAATCACATTTAGCCTACCAATGAAGAGTAAGTAAGGTTATGGACTGACAACTAGTGTTAATTTTGGCAGCAAATTCTGATTTCGTTTTCGTTTCAGGACTAAAATGGCATTTTAGTTTTAGTCCTATTTTAGTCTTCTGCAAGTGTTTTAGGTTGTCGTATTTAGTCAACTAAATCTCCAGTACATTCTCATTTTAGTTGTCTAAAATCTAATGGGTGTAGTTAAATTGTAATGCATTATTTAAGCATTTCTCTCCAATTTCCAAACTCATATACTACTGCTGGAGTGAAAAATCGAATATGTTGTTAATAATGGTTAGGTTTGAACATGCACCACAGACACAGATTTAGTCATTATATAACATCTTTATTTAAGTAAAACCGTTTCGTCAGGAATATTGCTGTTTTAACAAAAGGGTAATGTAAAAATACCCCCCGCCCCCCCAAAAAAAAAAAAGAACTCTGCGTGACTGTCATGCCTACAGTAAAGCATCCTAAAACCATTCATGTGTGCGGTTGGCTGCTTTTCAGCAAAGGCAGTGGTGGGCCCTCTTACAATTTTGCCCAAGAACACAGCCATGAATAAATGGTACAAAAGCATCCTCAGGCTCCGAGAACAACTTCTACTAACCATTTAAGAACAGTTTGGTGATGAACAACAATGCCTTTTCCAGCACGATGGAGCTACTTACCATAAGGCAAAAGTGATAACTAAGTGGTTTGGGTAAGTGGGAACAAAAAATGGAATTAATTTTGATTATAACGCACATACAGATCCAACTACTTTTAGCTGATTTAGCACCGTTATGGCAACAGCCGAAGCCGGACATAGCGGGGCATGGCTAGGACGTCACACGTCATAAACTCAGCCTCACCGTGCCCATAATAGCAACCTCGCCGTGCCCATAATCGCAGCCTCACCGTGCCCATAATCGCATCCTCGCCGTGCCTATAATGGCAGTCTCATCATGCCCATAATCGCAGCCTCACTGTAGTCAGTGCCTGTGCCTGGATTACACAGTGTGCGGGCATCTCCCATGTGTGTCTCGGAGCTGAGTGTGAAAACTTTCTGTGAGAAAAGTCCCGCCCTCCTCTTAGATCAGCTCGTGTGATAGACAGAACACTGCGTCTATCAAACAAGCTGATCTAGGAGGAGGGCAGGACTTTTCTCACAGCGCAGCCAAAGTTTTCACACTCCGCTCGGAGACACACAGCGGGAGATGCCCGCAGACTGTGTATGACATATAGTGGAGGAGGAGGGAGCGGAGCGCTGCGCTGCAGCCACAGCTTGGCCCAAAGCAGCCCCAGGGCAGGCAGCCTACCGATCAAAAAAATTTTGATTGATCAAAAAAATTAACAATTAATCGAGGAATTAATCGTTAATTTCCACAGCCCTACTTGAAGGTAATGCTTATTTCTACAATAAGAATAGGTTTATTGTCAGTTTATTATTTCAACAGTTCTAATTCGCAGATACATTCAAAGAAAAAGTGCATTGTCTACAATAATGCCATTAGTGTGTGGATTTACTGGATTATAACAGTCGCCACTTTTTATCAACTCCTCTCTCTCTCTCTCTCTCTCTCTCTCTCTCAGCACTCGCAATGACGATAATAGAGGTAAAAAGTATATAGTAAATATCACACTAAAAGACTACTGGGGCAGGACCCTGGCGTAAGGTAAAGCTCAAAGGCTGCCCTCTTTGACCGCCCATTACTGATCTATTTTTCTTTTTCATTAGTGTGATATTTACCTATAATGTCAAGTTTGTCAATGCTAAGAGAGACAGTACAAGGCAAGTTGATTAAAAGTGGTGGTTGTTATTGTTACACATACTAATGGCATTTGTAGCCTGAGCCTCAGCCTGTGCATTTTTGATATGAATTTAATTGACAATTAAAACTGTTCAACTATTGATTCTTCCTATCGCAATAAGCACAACCCACAAGTGTTAGGTATGCTTCTTATTTTAGAATTAGAAATACCTGAAGAGAATAATAAAACATTTATATTTGTTTTGATTCATTTTAAGGTAAAGCATTTCATGCCAACATGACCCTTTATTCCGTCGGCCTCTAGAGAAGTCACCTGTAACACTGAATACCTTCTCTGCAAAGGCTTGAGAAGCTAGCATAGCCAGCAGGTCTAATGCAAAAGGTTTTAGCTGGTTATAAAAAGTGTCACTCTTTGACAGCCAAAAACCTGTTGCAGTGTCCTCACCGATGGAAACTTTGTGCAAAAGCTCTTCCTTATATTTTCTGATCTGCTGCTATATGCTGTTTGGGGAGATCCTGTGCCTGGGTCTTTTGCAGCATTTAGAAAGAAACCGAAACACTGGCTGCTTAGATGTGGATGCCGGTGGTGGTGCTTCAACTTCCTGCGATAGTTCTTCCACCACATCATCTTCTTAAGACAATTCCCCATGTTGTGTGTGTGTGTGGCAATGTGGATTTTCTTGCGGTATACTCCTCTGCCTTTTAAGTAGTTCCTGAATATTCTCATCTGCCACATCAACAAGGGTTTCACAGACAATAGGGTTGACAAAACAAGCAGCTGCTGCAAGTGGAGAGAACATTTAGTTGCATCTAAGAATGAAGTAGCTGGTTCGCTAACCCTTTCATTCTCTGTGCAATTGTGGCAAGGTCTTGGTAGATAGTGTTCTGTTTAAAGTCCCCAAGATGGCTGGGCAGATGAAAGAGGGTAGGGACATGGTGTCACTCTGGAGGTTTTTATTATGTTCTGCAAAAGGCAGCAGTAGGTCATGCAATGTGAGCTTTTGCCACTCACTAGGGAGCTAGCTGTCCCGTCCCATGTTTGCGATTTGGCAGACTGACTCTTTCAGTTTGAGGAGTCTTGCGATCATGTTGAATGTACTTGACCAGCATGTGAGGCAGTCATTTAAAAGAATAAGGCCGCCATGCTCCAATAGCTTCTGTGTTGCAATTGAAGACTTGCAGAAGAGGTTCACTATTGATCTTGCTTTATCCAGTATTCTCTTCACACTTGCCTACATATGCACAATGTGGACCACATGTTGCAAGGTATGCACCACACATGGTGTCCAGTCCATGTCGATCTGTTGGTACCTAACAAGTGGAACACACAGCCAAATAAGCATTACGTATAGAAAAGGTTTCTGTTCCATTCTATTATTTTAACACTTAACATCTCATGGGAATACTTTTACAGTACACAAGACTACAAATAAAGTGGAAAAATTACAAATGTGCACCCGTAGAGCAGATAGCGCCCCATATCAATTATCTCATATTCATGTGATAATTGACTATTGTCAACCATGTCATCATGTAAAAGAATTATAAAAATGGCTCACCGCAGATCATCAATTTCGGTCTCAGACTCAGAGTCACTTTCCGTCATGGGGGAGTCTTCCTCACTAGAGCTGGGTGGTGGTTCTGCTGCTGCTGTGGCTTGTTTAAAGGCTGCCACCATATTGCTCCCGTTTGTCTGTTACCAAAGAGGAAGATCCTTACAGTGATATGTCCTACTCTTGCAAGCATTTGTCCACACATGATTTGATTAACTGTGCAGTGTGTGGGTGGGCTACTCTTTCAAGGGCCAACAATATGTGTTCAGGTTTATGTTGTTCAGCACAAAAGTAGCATGCACTTATGGCAAGGAATGAAGCTGAGAGTCCTTTTTTGGCCCACAAATCAGTGCAAATAGATACTCTCCGAGCAGCAGCCAGTCTTTTTGAATTTTTGTTTTTTCATCTTCATACTGTTTGTCAATCAGATTGCTTAATTTAGTTTTCTTTGGAACAGTCAGCTTCCTATCTACTTTCTCCATCATTCTAACAAAGTCCTCATCTTCAATCGTTCTGACTGGTAATCCGCGGCGCCCAATCCATCTTGCTATGACCTCCTCCCTGGCATGTTGTTCTTCAGGGTCAATTTTGTATTTTGAAGCACCTAAAAGAGCAGTGCAAATACTATGCTGTGGTTGTGCACTGGCTTGACTTGGCCCATTATTTGAGGTTTTCTGTATCTGTGGGGTTGAATTAGGTTATTAAAAAATTAAAGTTATTCTGATCTTACGTTCTCTCAAACCCCTCACAGTCAGCTCCAAGTTGTCTCTCTATAATATACTATGTGTATAGCCCTTCCCAGGGCCAACCTTAGGTGCCTGTGCTGTGCCAAAATTGACAGTGCCCCAGCCCCTTCCAGCGACCACTGACCACATCCTTCTACATATATTTTGGTGATATACTTAAATTCAGGGAAAGCAGCAGCTGATAGATATTATGAAATCAAATCACATTAAAATTCAGTGACTAAAGTGCACAACATAGACAGCTGTTACTTCAGAATAACAAAAGATATGAAATCTGCAAGAAAGTTTGTAAAAAAAAAAAATCCTGGAATGCCAATGTACACAAGACTGTTCCCAAAAAGTGGAGTTAAGTGTTGCTGTGCTTACCTTTTGTATGAATTTCAAGATGAGTTGTCCGCAAATGATACTTCAAGTTTGTTGTACTTTTACCAGCATTGTCGCTCCACATGGTTTGCAAGGAGTCTTGTTGTCCTTAACATCAAATGTAAAATACATCCATAGATCTTCTCTTCTCTTTCTACCAGTGACAGTCACAGAAGCCGACATTTCCTTTTTTTTTTTAACCCAAAAATAAGTTTTTATTGAAAAACAAGTACATACAGTCCAAAGATTCTTCAGGTAAGTTATAAAAAATAAATGTGCACAGTTTCAGAGATACATTTGAGCATGTACATTGATATAATCCCCACAACCATACACTGCATTTACTATGTCCATCTCCTCCCTGAACCCTCCCCTCCATCCACAGCTGGCAGCACTTTCAAGCACTATTCAAATCTAATGCTGGGTATAAAACTGTATCAACCATTGTTAAAGCGCAAAAGCCTGTCCATGACCAGGTCCTCCGGAGCTAGCCCAGGAGTTCCAAGCCACGGCTCCCACAGTTTTTCAAATTTACTTGAACAACCCCTTAGTTGGTATATGATTGTTTCCATTCTCAGTGTATTACCTAGTGCGACAATCCATTCCTTGACTGAAGGGGGCGTTTCAGACTTCCAGTGCACCATGATCAGCTTACGGGCCATAAAAAGGGCCCTAGCGAGAGCCTCCCTGACATGTGGGTCCCACTCCAGTTCATCCAGTACATTCAAATGCAGTGTCTAGGGTCCAATGGAACCGAGACCCCAAACACTGCACCCAGTACGTCCACCACCCCCCTCCAGTACTTATGTAATCTGGGGCACCTCCACAACATATGTATTAAATCTCCGTGATCTCTTTTACATCTAGTACAAGTTGGTGTGGGAAGCAGATCCATATTATGTAGCCTATGAGGTGTATAATACGTTCTCAGGAGTGTATATAGTTGCGTTAGTCTTTGCGTTACGTTCAGTGAACATATTGAAACTGACTGAAGAGCCTCCTCCCATTGATCCTCATCTAAGGGCCCAACATCCAGTTCCCACTTTCCTTTTACTGTCAAGGGGTGTTTTATAAGGTATTTGTGGAGTAAAATGCTATAGCTCCGGGAAATAAAGCCTTTAGAGGTATCAGCACCCTTAAGTAAAGTGATAAGAAGGGTCGAGTCAGTATGCCATTCAGAGGTTTTTGATTGGGTTGTAAATGCATGCCTAAGTTGCATATAATAAAACAGCATGGAAGGCGGCAGTCTATACAGATCCCTCAAAGTGTCAAAAGATCGTAATTTCCCATCGCTTATAATTTGCTTTAAATAAAAAATACCAAACCTCTTCCACCTCTCCGCATGCTGTAGTTTAGCCATCTCTGGATAGGATTCATTTCCCCAAATAGGACTATATTCATTAATACCTATCGCCTCCTGTACTGTATATACTTATTTTTTTTTCCATACTTTTTGTGTAAGGGCATACGTGAGGAAACTTTTATGAGGCTTTCCAAAAGTTGAGGCCTCTAGGGCAGTTGGAACAGACTTTCCACCTACCACATGGAGCATTAAACATTCTGAAGCACTAGGGGTTCTGACTGTAGGGTCCCCCTACATGACCATGGTACCTATCAAGTGTTGCATTTGCGATGCCAAGTAGTAAAGCCATGGATTCGGTAATGCAAGACCACCTTCATCTTTGGGGCGTTGTAGATTTTCTAGTTTAATTCTAGGTGGACGATTCTTCCATATCAGTTCACGGAAAATGGCATTCACAATCCTGAATATCTTTAGTGGGATCACCACCGGTAAATTGTGCAGTATGTATAGCAATTGAGGCATCAGGATCATTTTAATTAAATTCACCTTGCCAAGCCGACATTTCCAGTATAGTTTGAAGTCGTGGACGGACGGTGGGGAGGAACTGGAAGCCTGTATGCTTCAGTGCAGTGTGCACAGTGATCTGAGTAGAGTAGGCCTGTAAAATTTGGAAATAAATGCAGCACACACTATGCTGGAGCCTGGATGGTGGTCTGAGGGATGGCCTAGACAGTGCAAAAGAAGCCTGAATGTCACTGTCAGTGATCACAGGAGGCCTGCATAGTTGCACTTGCACTGTTGCACAGTGTGCTCTTGACGGACGGTGGTCGTCTGAGGGGAGGCCTCAGGCCTGCTGTACGCCTGTACCACAATTATTGTACTGCACTCACACAGCCTGCTCTGCCTCTGGGCGCCTGGCGCCACTTCAGGAGGAGTTGGGAGGCCTGTAATGCACACAGTGCCACTCTCACTCACACTCTCTGGCACTCTCAGAGTCGTCAAAGTGGTGCGGATTGCGTAAGTAGGCGGAGCTCCGTAAAAAAATGGAAGCTGGTAACTGTCCTTCCTTGCCATTTTCGTCTCGTCGTCGTTCGATAATGAAAACGGATTGGATTTTTGTCAGTGGACGAAAATGTGCTGTACTTTTTGTTTCGTTTTCGTCACTGTAAAAATGCTGCTGACGAAATCTTTGACAAACTTTTTCGTTGACGAAATTAACACTGCTGACAACTGCAAGTGCAGAAGAGTTTTTAATGATTCATAAATGCTACTATTAGTATTTTGCGTCTAGTGTCAAGACTACATACTCAGTACTGTGGTAAACAATCCTTCAACATAGGACAGCATATATACCTATATGCTCTTTGTCAACCCTCTACTTCTGCAACACAGTTATGCAGCAACCCAGAACCTTCTACAGCATGCAGGGAAGTGGGAGGCCTGTGCCTTGTGTATTTTAGTTATGTATAAGTGCGTTTCCATGTATACAGCTTGCGATAACAGGGCTGCTCCTATATAACCTGGATTCAGTGAGGTTGCACTGTAGATGTATCTGGTTTTTAATTTAGTTTTTTCCATAGAAAGTACAATTTTTAAATTGTTTGCAACACATAATGACCTGCACGGAACATAAATCGCAGATATCCAACAATTTAAAGATAACAGATACAGTTCCTATAATGCCGCGTACACACGATTGGACTTCTCGTCGGAAAAAGATATGACGGCTTTTACTGACAGGATTCCGCTCAAGTTTGCCTTGCATACACACGGTCACGCAAAAGTTCACTGAACTTACGACCGTCAAGAACGCGGTGACGTACAACACTACGACGAGCCGCGAAAATGAAGTTCAATGCTTCCGAGCATGCGTCGAATTGTTTCTGAACATGCGTAGGAATTTTGCGCGTCGGAATTGCCACAGACAATCGCATTTTCGGTTAGGAACTTTTTCCGACCGAAAAATTAAGAACATGCTCCCAATCTTTTGCTGGCTGTAATTCGGCCAGCAAAAGTCCGATGGAGCATACACACGGTCGCATTTTCCAACGAAAAACTCATCGGTCTTTTGCGGGCCGAGATTCTGATCGTGTGTATGCGGCATTCGAGGCTTTATCAAAACAGAATAGGTATCTAAGGTAACCAAATGTACCCCCAACAACCATAGCTAACAGTAGCATTCAACTCCAGTGTATAAGTAAAACAGATCAGTAAAATCAACATATATACATAAGTGTGAGGTCCTCAACAATAGGAGAAAGTATGTGAAGCCAAGTTGCAACAATCTTGTACTGAGTGTACTGCAGATTTAAAGTGCATCTCAATATAACATTAAATCAGCTGGTGAATGGCCAATGCTATCCAGGGTACACGGAAGTTGTTAAGTTATAATTTCATTTTTGCCCTGAGAGTCGCTGGCTCTCTGCTCACTGAAGACTGAGAACCGAGTGATCAGCAGTATTTGATCACTCAGTTCTCCTTCTTAGAAGCAGCGCAGGGACAGATGCAGCATATACCTAGGTATATATATAGGTATATATATATATATATATATATATATATATATATATATATATGTATGTATGTATGTATGTATGTATGTGTGTGTGTGTGTGTGTATATATTTATATATGAAATCCATATTTCTGTTTTAGTACATTCAACTCCAACATTTAAAGTGTAAGTAAACCCTCCTATCGTTTTCAGCCAAGGAAGCTGCCATCTTTGCCTCTGTTTAATCTACAACTGCCATGATGCTGCACATGTGATCAGTTATGACACCAGCCATTGGATGGCTTGACAGTTTGGTTGAGAGCACAACCAATGGGAGCGTTACATTTCCGGCACGTGCCGGAAATGAAACAGTTTTATGGATGGGTTTACTTCCGCTTTAAGGCAACTTTGGACCTGATTGGTGTCAGTAAGGAACCTCAGTGTACATTGTGATATACTGTAATATCAGTAAGGCCCCTTTCACACTTGTACCACTTGTCCTGCAACTTGGGACTGCAAAGTCACATGACAAGTCATACCCCATAATTTCCAATGAGTACCAATCATATCTGTGCGACTTCAAAGTATTCACTGCACTACTTTGGTCTGACTTTGATGCGAGTTGAGGTTGAGGTCCATAGACCTCAAGATTACACAGGCATTCCCTAAAATCGCGACAAGATCACGGTAAAATTGCGGCGTCACGGTGTGAAAGGAGCATAAGAGAACACCTACAATAAAGTAGTGGGGTAAGCCCAGTGTACTATATCTGCTCTGAAAACTAAAGCATTAGGCCTACCATTCTGCCTTTCAAGGCTTACTTTTCAGTTTGGACTGGCATGTGCCTCTAATTGTAAGTCTACGTTAAAGCTGATCTCTATCTTTTACTCAAGCTGGTCCAAACAAACTATTTCACAAACCATTTCAGCAGCTCTTTGAATTATATGAACTGCATGTAACCTCAGCTACATACCGTGTAGAGTGCTGTGTCACGTGAGCTTCTTGTCCAGCTCCCAGGACACAGTTGAGATGGGCTGAGGTGGGCAAATGATATCATGATCTCCACCCCAGCCATTTAGAAAAAGCTTTACATTCATTCAGATGATACAGAGCTCCCTGTGAATGGCTGAGCGGTGCTCAACCCATCTGAATATTGTTCCCGGTGTGGGACAGGAAGTTCACATCCCAATGCTAGAACACATTTCTTTATACTGTATGTAGCTTAGGCTACATGCACTTGAAGTTCACAACGTGATGAAAAACTGCACTGATTTCCACATTCACATGTTTGAGGTGGATGGAGGAATCCCTCCTGCTGTGTCATTGTATTTTGGCAGCGGGACTCCCTTGCCATCAGAATATATGGATCAGCACTAGTTGATTGGCTGCCTGTGCTGATCGAGCAAAAATCTACCAACAAGCCCGTTCATGAGAAGCCAATTGATAGATCAACTTCTCATGAATGGGAACATCCATGCATGGATCAAAATACGTCCAGTTCCTGCTGAACTGACCAAATTTCGATCCATGTATGACCAGCTATATTAAAGTAAATGGTTTGGACCAGTTTGGTCATAACAAACTATTTAAACTTCACTAAAACCTAAAGATCACCCTCAAACCTGTCTGATACTGGTATTATAGAGCACAAAATACACTAATATCCAAGCTGCAAATGGTCAGCTTGTGGAGGCTTCAGAAGCTTGCAGCTGCCATCTTTGTGTCTTGGCTAAGGTTGTCTGTTCGGTTCTGCTTGACAGACTTTTATTTCCTAGGGGTTAGAGAGATACAGAACGAAGAAGTAAATATTTCACATTAGAACCATTTCCACAATACAATCTAGACTATGGGTCTTTTTTTTTTCCTGCACACTCCTAATAAGACCTGTGCTCTGGCCTCTTTAGTGAGATTCATTGTGAACACGTTCTGTGTCTGAGTGGAAAATCTGGGCTCCGTTAAGCAAGCACGTCGCCCGAGCGTGTTTCCTGCGGCTAGCAGCTATTCTGGCTTTAAAGACTAATTTATTATTAACCACCTCATTTATTACTAGGATTTATTTGCAGCCACAGAAAAAAAAGTGCTTGGCTCAGATTCAATAAACAATTCCTGCATTCTTCTCCCTAACGCTGTTGTCTATTGAACATGTCTCTAAATATCTTCGTAGAAGTTCCGCTTCACAGTTATCTCCATCTACAGCTGAGCTGAGCAGCTGAGATTTGTCATGTTTCTGTTATCATCTAGTCTTAAAAACAGACCTATGCTAAAATGTTAAATTACAGCTTTCTTGTCTTGCTGGAGAAGGTAAATCATCATTGAGAGAGAGCTAACATGCAAGCTCTATATATATGTATTTTTTTTTTTGTGGAAAAGGCTGCACTAGGCTGGCTCATGCGACCAGAAGTCAAGACATTTTGTAATGTGATCTGTGCTGGAAAGGAGCATCAAAATGCACTGTCAGGGGTTTTTAGTGAGACACAGAAAGCTAAAAAGCAGGTCATAGCTGATGTGTGATCTCTTTAGCTAATCTTTACTGCTCAGGGAATCCTTTATCATGTATTAATTGTTTATTTGTAAAATAAGGATTTATACTTGTAGATTAAAGCAAAAACACAAAAATACCCATTTACAACTGAACTCCAGGATAAACGAATATGGTCTAAATACATTTGCATTGAGTGCATTATGTATTCTTATTGGAAACTTTGTGTGTATCTCTTTCAGATACACACCACCTCCTGTCATTTTCTGCAGACAGCATGTAGTGGCTGGGGCCTGCTGGATCTTTCCCGCAGCTCTGTTCTCTGCACAGGCTATGTCTGCAACCTTTATAAGGCAATATCTGGGTTTGCAAAAGCATTGCTACACACAGAGTGGTTTATCTCTCTCATGGTTCTGGGAAATGTATTTATATTAATGTTTGTTCTGGAGTTAAGTTCTAAAAATGTACTCAAATCTATTTGAAATCTACCTTTAACCACTTCAATACAGGGCACTTATACCCCCTTCCTGCCCAGACCAATTTTCAGCTATCAGTGTTCTTGCACTTTGAATGCCAATTACTCAGTCATGCTACACTGTACCCAAACAAAATTTGTATCATTTTTTTTACACAAATAGAGCTTTCTTTTGGCGGTATTTAATCACCACTAGGTTTTTTATTTTTTGCGATATAAGTGAAAAAATAGCGAAAATTTTGAAAAAAAAACCTTTTTTTTATTTTCTATTATAAAAATTTGCAAATAAGTAATTTTTGTTCATAAATTTGGGCCAAAATTTAAACTGCTACAGATCTTTGGTAAAAATAACCCAAATTAGTGGATATTATTTAGTCTGTGTGAAAGTTGGAGTCTACAAGCTATGGTGCCTATCTCATTTCTTGATACCCTGAAATGTCAGGACAGTACAAATACCCCTCAAATGACCCATTTTTGAAAAGTAGACAGTCCAAGGTATTTAGTAAGAGGCATGGAAAGTTTTTGAAGTTGTAGTTTTTTCCCACAATTCTTGGGAAAATGAAAAAAAAAAATATATATATATATATATATATATATATAATTTTTTATTTTTTATTTTTTTTCAATTGTTATAAGTTATTTCTCACACACAGCATATGCATACTTCAAATTACACCCCAAAATACATTCTGCTACTCCTCCCGACTATGGCAATGCCTCTTTTGTGAGACTTTTTCACAGCCTGGCCACATAGAGAGGCCTAACATGCAGGGAGCACCGTCAGGCATTCTAGGAGTATAAATTACACATCTAATTTCCTAATGACCTATAACACTTTTGAAGGTTCTGGAGCACCAGGACAGTGGAATTACCTACAAAATACCCTATTTTGGAAAGAAAACACCCCAACGTATATTCTATTAAGCATAATGAGTCTTTTGAACAGGTCATTTTTTTTTCCACACGTTTTTGGAAAATGTGGAAAGAAAATGAAAACTTTTTTTTTTTTTTTTTACACAAAGTTGTCCATTTATAAAATATTTCTAACACATAGCATGTGCATAGCAAAAATTACACCCCAAAACACCTCAACATATATTCTATAAGGCATGGGCTGCATATAGGTATTTGGGTACTCGGATGGGCTGAAGATAGGTACTCGGATACTCTAATGGACTGGAGACAGGTACTCGGGTACTCTGGTGTTCTGCAGATAGGTACTTGGGTACTCTGGGCTGGAGATAGGTACTCAGGTACTCTGATGGTCTGCAGATAGGTACTCTAGGCTGGAGACAGGTACTCAGATACTCTGATGGGCTGCAGATAGGTACTCCGGTACTCTTGTGTGCTGCCGATAGATACTCTCGTGTACTCTGGGCTGGGGACAGGTACTCGGGTACTCTGAGCTGGGGACGGGTACTCGGATGGGCTGGTGACAGGTACTCTTTATTATAAGGGGCAATCAGTGTGCTTTACTGTGTACTGTGATCGGTAACTAGTTGTTACTGCAATCTCCTCCTCACACACATGATCAGTGTGTGAGGAGGAGAACCCAGTAATGGCTAGTCGCAGTTTGTTTACATTTTGTGACCGGCTGTGATTGGACACAGCCAGTCACGTGGTACAGAGCCATTTTTATTTTCTCTTTATGCTGATCAGGGATGGGCTGTGTCCTGAGATACATGCCTCATCCCCGATCGCCACGCTGCGTGCCCGAGAGCCGGAGGACATCATATGACGCACCCGCACGGAGGGAGGATATGTTCCTGCCGGCGTAATTTGACTATGGCCCGGTATGGAAGTGGTTTAAAGAATTCTGACCTAATGAGAGCCAATAATGACTTGAGGTTCCATCCTCGGTGTGTGTGTGTGTGTGTGTGTGTGTATATATATATATATATATATATATATATATATATATATATATATATATATATATATATATATATCTCTATCTAGAGCATGAAGTGCTCTAGTTTTTCCTGGTAGAGGGCTGCATTGATCTTGGACTTGATAAAACACAGTGGACCAACACCAGCAGTGGCTCCCCAAATCATAACAGACTCTGGAAAATGTTGAATTTCATTTGGGAATCGAGGTCCCAGAGTCTGGAGAAATTGCGGAAAGGCACAGAATCCAAGTTGCATGAGGTCCAGTGTAAAGTTTCCACAGTAAATGATGATTTGGGGAAACATGTCTTCTGCTGGTGTTGGTCCACTGTGTTTTCTCAAGTCCAAAGTCATGCACAGCCCTCTCCCAGGAAATTCTAGAGCACTTCATGCTTCCCTCTGCTGACCAGCTTTATGGAGATGCTGATTTCATTTTCCACGTCACCACTATCCTCGCTGATCCCGGAAGCTACGGGCAGCAGTTTTGAAGCCGGCCGGCGTTCGATTTTTATGCGTATCTTTTTCTACAACATTGTGAGTGTATTTCCATTTTATCTTTTTAATAAATTGTTAAACGTGTTACGCTATGGGAGTTTTCTTTATTTATGCTTCCATGGGGAACGAGTGCCCATCCAGCATTTAGAAGATTTCTGTCAAGGAGGTTTACATGGGATCTGTCCACAACCTATACCTGAGGCTGGGGTAGACAGCCACACGCCCGTACGATCTCCTGATAAGAGATCTAAGGAGTCGGTAAGGGGCAGTATATTCATAGGTGGAGGAACCTTTCTGTCACCACATTTTCCCGGGTGATAAGGACTCATATCATACACCGTTTGGCTGTCTGTTACTCTCTCTTTTGCCAAGATCACTTCACCTAAATGAACTTTCTCACTTTATGCATTTTTTGCAATTGGACTTCCTATGTTTATCGGTTTTAGGATTTCGTTTTTCTTTTCTCTAGAGGACTACTCAACTGTCATTTCACTGTGAATTCACTTTGTATGGATGTTTTTTATTTTTGTGTTTATGAAGGTGATCACATCATTTCATTGCTTGATTTTATTTCACTAATTTCAGCGCAGCTATCTTTTTTGTTTTGGCCAGCAAACTTGCCTGACCTAAACCCCACAGAGAATTTGTGGGGTATTGTCAAAAGGAAGATGAAACACCAGACCCAACAATACAGTTGAGCTGAAGCCGCTATCAAAGCAACTTGGTCTTCCATAACACCTCAGCAGTGCCACTGGCTGATCGCCTTCATGCCATGCCGTATTCATGCAGTAATTCATGCAAAAGAAGCCCTAACCAAGTATTGAGTGCATACAATACTGTACATGGACATACTTTTCAGTAAGCCTACATTTCTATATTTAACCACTTGAGCCCCGGACCATTATGCTGCCTAAGGACCAGAGGTCTTTTTCCAATTTGGCACTGCGTCGCTTTAACTGCTAATTGCGCGGTCATGCAATGCTGTACCCAAACGAAATTTGCGTCCTTTTCTTCCCACAAATAGAGCTTTCTTTTGATGGTATTTGATTACCTCTGCGGTTTTTATTTTTTGCGCTATAAATGGAAAAAGACCGAAAATTTTGAAAAAAAATGATATTTTCTACTTTTTGTTATAAAAAAAATCCAATAAACTCAATTTTAGTCATACATTTAGGCCAAAATGTATTCGGCCACATGTTTTTGGTAAAAAAAATGTCAATAAGCGTATATTTATTGGTTTGCGCAAAAGTTATAGCGTCTACAAACTAGGGTACATTTTCTGTAATTTACACAGCTTTTAGTTTATGACTGCCTATGTCATTTCTTGAGGTGCTAAAATGGCAGGGCAGTACAAAACCCCCCCAAATGACCCCATTTTGGAAAGTAGACACCCCAAGGAAATTGCTGAGAGGCATGTTGAACCCATTGAATATTTATTTTTTTTGTCCCAAGTGATTGAATAATGACAAAAAAAAAAAATATTTACAAAAAGTTGTCACTAAATGATATATTGCTCACACAGGCCATGGGCCTATGTGGAATTGCACCCCAAAATACATTCTGCTGCTTCTCCTGAATATGGGGATACCACATGTGTGGGACTTTTTGGGAGCCTAGCCGCGTACGGGGCCCCGAAATCCAATCACCGCCTTCAGGATTTCTAAGGGCGTAAATTTATGATTTCACTCTTTACTGCCTATCACAGTTTCGGAGGCCATGGAATGCCCAGGTGGCACAAAACCCCCCCAAATGACCCCATTTTGGAAAGTAGACACCCCAAGCTATTTCCAGAGAGGCATATTGAGTCCATGGAATATTTTATATTTTGACACAAGTTGCGGGAAAGTGACACTTTTTTTTTTTTTTGCACAAAGTTGTCACTAAATGATATATTGCTCACACAGGCCATGGGCATATGTGGAATTGCACCCCAAAATGCATTTAGCTACTTCTCCTGAGTACGGGGATACCACATGTGTGGGACTTTTTGGGAGCCTAGCCGTGTACGGGACCCCGAAAACCAATCACCGCCTTCAGGATTTCTAAGGGTGAAAATTTTTGATTTCACTCTTCACTGCCTATCACAGTTTCGGAGGCCATGGAATGCCCAGGTGGCACAAAACCCCCCCAAATGACCCCATTTTGGAAAGTAGACACCCCAAGCTATTTGCTGAGAGGCATGGTGAGTATTTTGCAGCTCTCATTTGTTTTTGAAAATGAAGAAAGACAAGAAAAAACTTTTTTTTTTTTCTTTTTTCAATTTTCAAAACTTTGTGACAAAAAGTGAGGTCTGCAAAATACTCACTATACCTCTCATCAAATAGCTTGGGGTGTCTACTTTGCAAAATGGGGTCATTTGGGGGGGGGTTGTGCCACCTGGGCATTCCATGGTCTCCGAAACTGTGATAAGCAGTCAAGAGAGAAATCAAAAATTCACGCCCTTAGAAAGCCTGAAGGCGGTGCTTGGTTTTCGGGGTTCCGTACGCGGCTAGGCTCCCAAAAAGTCTCACACATGTGGTATCCCCGTACTCAGGAGAAGCAGCAGAATGTATTTTGGGGTGTAATTTCACATATTCCCATGGCATGTTTGAGCAATATATCATTTAGTGACAATTTTGTGCAAAAAAAAAAAAAAATTGTCTCTTTCCCGCAACTTGTGTCACAATATAAAATATTCCATGGACTCGACATGCCTCTCAGCAAATAGCTTGGGGTGTCTACTTTCCAAAATGGGGTCATTTGGGGGGGTTTTGAACTGTCCTGGCATTTTATGCACAACATTTAGAAGCTTATGTCACGCATCACCCACTCTTCTAACCACTTGAAGACAAAGCCCTTTCTGACACTTATTGTTTACATGAAAAAGTTTTTTTTTTTTTGCAAGAAAATTACTTTGAACCCCCAAACATTATATATTTTTTTAAAGCAAATGCCCTACAGATTAAAATGGTGGGTGTTTCATTTTTTTTTTTCACACAGTATTTGCGCAGCGATTTTTCAAACGCATTTTTTGGGGAATAAACACACTTTTTTAAATTTTAATGCACTAAAACACACTATATTGCCCAAATGTTTGATGAAATAAAAAAGATGATCTTAGGCCGAGTACATGGATACCAAACATGACATGCTTTACAATTGCGCACAAACGTGCAGTGGCAACAAAATAAATACATTTTTAAAAGCCTTTAAAAGCCTTTACAGGTTACCACTTTAGATTTACAGAGGAGGTCTACTGAAAAAATTACTGCCCTCGATCTAACCTTCGCGGTGATACCTCACATGCATGGTGCAATTGCTGTTTACGTTTGACGACAGACCGCCGCTTGCGTTCGCCTTAGTGCGAGAGCAGGGGGCGACAGGGGTGCTTTTTTTTTTTTTTTCTTTATTATTTTTTTGCTTTTTTATCTTATTTTTAAACTGTTCCTTTCATTTTTATTTTTTTTTAATCATTTTTATTGTTATCTCGGGGAATGTAAATATCCCCTATGATAGCAATAGGTAGTGACAGGTACTCTTTTTTGAAAAAATTGGGGTCTATTAGACCCTAGATCTCTCCTCTGCCCTCAAAGCATCTGACCACACCAAGATCGGTGTGATAAAATGCTTCCCCAATTTCCCAATGGCGCTGTTTACATCAGGCGAAATCTAAGTCATGAAATGCTCGTAGCTTCCGGTTTCTTAGGCCATAGAGATGTTTGGAGCCACTCTGGTCTCTGATCAGCTCTATGGTCAGCTGGCTGAATCACCGGCTGCATTTTCAGGTTCCCTGTTGAGACAGGAGAGCCAGAGAAAAACACGGAAGACGGTGGGGGGGGGGGGGCATTCCCTCCCACGGCTTGTAAAAGCAGTCTAGAGACTAATTAGCCGCTAGGATTGCTTTTACATGAAAGCCGACCGCTGGCTGAAAAGAATGATACCAAGATGATACCTAAACCTGCAGGCATCATTCTGGTATAACCACTCAAAGTTGTGAATGGCGTACCTGAAGACAAAAAAATGGTTAACAATAAAGCACAGTAAACGGTAAAGTATAAAAAATTGCATACCTGAAAAGCAAACATGATAAAACATAATAACAATAAAACATTGCAGAATAGAATACAGTAAAAAAGAGCAGAACAATAGAGAGAATAGAGAGAGAGAGAACAATAAAACGACAACTATTTTTTTTAATTTTATATATATATTTTTTATTTTTTTTTTACACTTTTTTTGTAACTAACTTTTATAACTGTAACCGGTTCCAGGTTCGGGTCTCTCAAAATGCGATGGCATCTTGGGAGACCCTGTGAAAGTGTGCCTAGTCTGTGCAATGCTGTACCCTACGCTAATACTCAACTAGTGCATGGTAGCGTTCAAAACATTCACCAATGCAAAGACCAGGATTGTCAGGACAGGAGGGACAATAATAGCGGGTGTCACGCCTATATCCGCGCTAGCTGCAGACACAATATCTTTTTTGGGGGCGTTCGCTAGGTAGGGGTACTCGGGAGGACATAAAGAAAATGCCTCTCATGCAGCCGACTGCATTTGGTTGGGGATGTGAATGGGGGAAGTACGGGCGCTGCAGAAGCGGTGGGTTCCCAATTAGGATTGGCGAATGCAGTAGGAAGGGCACTATGGGCACGACGGGCCTGTGTTTGTCTTTTTGGTGGCAGCGGGACACTACTTGAGCTTGCCACCTCACCAGCTTGAACTGCACTTATGGGACTCGCCACGTCACCAAGTGTTACTGCAGTGCTGGTTTGACTACGACCGGGGTGTACTAGGCCGCTGGCGCTTGCCAGTTCACCAAAACGCTACCAAAAAATCTGTTGGCGATCGCAGGGATCAGGCCTGACTCTGCGAACGCTGCAGTTATGCGTTTTAGTCTTTTGTAAGTGACAGTGATCGATCGATACTGCACTTGGGTGGGCTGGGCTGGGCCGGGCGGAGGGGCAAAACGCAGGTGCTAGCAGGTATCTGGGCTGATCCCGCTAACACTGCGTTTGTGAGAACCCTAAACTGCTGGGGATGCTAGTGTAGATCTGATCGGATCAGATATTGATCCGTTCAGATACTATACCACTAAGGGTGGTGTACAGTGCGTGCGTGGGTGTTAGCGGTACTGGCGCTAACCTGACGCTGCCTGGGGCTGGTGCTTGCCAGTTCACCAAAATACTACCAAAAAAACTGTTAGCGATCGCAGGGATCAGGCCTGACTCTGCGAACGCTGCAGTTATGCATTTAGTGTTTTGTAAGTGTCAGTGATCGATCGATACTGCACTTGGGTGGGCTGGGCCGGGCGGAGGGGCAAAACGCAGGTGCTAGCAGGTATCTGGGCTGATTCCGCTAACACTGCGTTTTTGGGAACCCTAAACTGCTGGGGACACTAGTATAGATCTGATCGGATCAGATATTGATCCGTTCAGATACTATACCACTAAGGGAGGCGTATGCTGCGTGCGTGGGTGTTAGCGGTACTGGCGCTAACCTGACCCTGCCTGGGGCTGGTGCTTGCCAGTTCACCAAAATACTACCAAAAAAACTGTTAGCGATCGCAGGGATCAGGCCTGACTCTGCGAACGCTGCAGTTATGCATTTAGTGTTTTGTAAGTGTCAGTGATCGATCGATACTGCACTTAGGTGGGCTGGGCCGGGCGGAGGGGCAAAACGCAGGTGCTAGCAGGTATCTGGGCTGATTCCGCTAACACTGCGTTTTTGGGAACCCTAAACTGCTGGGGACGCTAGTATAGATCTGATCGGATCAGATATTGATGCGTTCAGATACTATACCACTAAGGGAGGTGTATGCTGCGTGCGTGGGTGTTAGCGGTACTGGCGCTAATCTGACGCTGCCTGGGGCGACGCATATCACCGCCGGGAGATCAGGGGGCTAAACCTTTATTCGGTAATAAACGGCGGGTGCCCTGACACTATAAAAAATAAACAAACTAACCAGCGTCAACCGTAACGGTTATACGGTGATCAGTGGTGAAAGGGTTAACTAGGGGGCAATCAAGGGGTTAAAACATTTATTCGGTAGTATATGGGGGTCCCTGACGCTATAAAACGCTGACGGCGAACCTAAATATTTATGTCCCTAACTAGCGTCACCAGCGACACTAATACAGCGATCAGAAAAATGATCGCTTAGTGACACTGGTGACAGGGGGTGATCAAGGGGTTAAAACTTTATTAGGGGGGGTTAGGGGGGTACCCTAGACCTAAAGGGGGGTAACAGTAACTGTCCCAACACTGTAACTGTCACAAACTGACACTATGCAGTAATCAGAAAAAAAAAACAAAAAAAAAAACTGCTGGTGTCAGTTTGTGACAGGGGGGGGGGGGGTGATTGGGGGGCGATCGGGTGGGGGATCGGGGTGTTTTGTGTGCCTGGCATGTTCTACTGTGTGTGTAGTGTTGGTGCACTCACATTGATGTCTTCTCTCCTCGGGCCGGAACGGAAATTACCGAGCCGAGGAGAGATGACATCATTTCCTTTGCTGCTGTTTAGCATACAGCAGCAAAGGAATGATTCGATTGGCCGGCGGCGATCGCGAGGGGGGGGCCACGAACGGATGGTCTCCCCCTCACCACCGATCGCCGCTGGACAAACGACGACCGCCTCGGGCACCGGGGGGGGGTCCGGTCGGACCCCCCACCCGCGGAAGGCAAATCACGTACCATGTACGTGATTTTGCCTGTCCGTGCCACTTTGCCGACGTACATCGGCGTGAGGCGGTCGTCAAGTGGTTAAAATCCTTTTTTTTAATTGGTCTTATCTAATGTTATGAGATACAGAATTTTGGGTTCTCACTAGCTTTAAGCCATAATCCTCAAAATTAAAAGAAAGATATGCTTGTAATATACCGCTCTGTGTGTAACACATCTATATAAAATATGAGTTTCACTTTTTGAATTGAATTACTGAAATAGACAACTTTTCGATCATATTTTAATTTTATGAGATGCACCCATGTATGTGTGTGTGTGTATATATATATATATATAATGTACATGTACACAGTAGTGTCGGGGTACATATTTAGGTCAGTGGTTCACTAACAGGCCCAATGGGCAGCTTATATACACGTATATACAGACATTTGCTTTATGTTTTAGAATGAAAATTAATGCCTGCTTTTCCACAGGGCGTTGTGTTTAACACTAGGTTCACATCTATGTGTTTTTTAGTGCATTTTGCAGAAACGTGCTACAGTCCATTTAACATGGTTTCCTATGGTACACGTTCACATCTATGCGTTTTGCAGCCAATGCAATTTTGGAAATACTTTTTTTTTTCCCGCAGCAAATTGTGTAATAAACTTAAATGGACCCGCACCAAAAACGCAAGTGTTGCGTTTTTACATGCGTTTTTGGGGGTTTTTTTGGTTGCCTAACAAACTGTGAATAGCTGGTTAAGGGAAGCCAGCCGCTGAGTCCTTAATAACCGATGAGTCATAAGCTGTCAGCAGGGTTCTCCGCTGCAAAAACAAGAAATTGGGATGAAAACAGCGTGGAGTCCTCCCCACCCCCTCCAATCCATACCAAGCCCTTCTGGTCTTGTATGTATTTTGAGGGGAACCCAATGCCAATTTTTTATTTTTTTAAATGGCATGGGGTCCCCGTCAAAATTCATACCAGACCCATTTACGAGAATGCAGCCTGGCAGGCCAAGAAAGGGAGGGGACAAGCTCTTCCACCCCCCCAAAGCACCTTGTCCCCACAAGGGTCTCTTCCCCACAACCCTGGCCCTCGGGTTGTGAGGATCTGTGGGTTGGGGGCTTATCGAAATCTGGAAGCCCCAAAGCACCCCCGTCAACATTCCCATGTTGAGGGCATGTGGCCTGGTATGGTTCGGGGGGGGGGGGGGCACGCTCGTCCCTTTCCTGACCTTCCAGGCTGCACGCTCTAATAAGGGTCTGGTATGGATCTTGTGGGGGGGGGAGGGTCCCACGCCATTTTTTCCCCGATAATTTTATTTATTTGTTAATGTTTTTTTTTTTTTTTACTGTCGGCAACTCTTGTTTTTTCATTCAGCTGTCAGGTGATGACTCTTCGGTTGTTAAAGTGGAAGTAAATCCTCCTTTCGTTTTCAGCCAAGGAAGTTGCCATCTTGGCCTCTGTTTAATCCACAACTGCCATGGTGCTGCACATGTGATCAGTTGTGAAACTAGCCATTGGATGGTTTGACAGTCTGGTTGAGAGCACAACCAAT
The DNA here is from genome assembly GCA_037952835.1 of Lithobates septentrionalis. Lineage (NCBI taxonomy): Eukaryota > Metazoa > Chordata > Amphibia > Anura > Ranidae > Lithobates > Lithobates septentrionalis. The sequence continues at coordinate 1,615,243 of JBBDGP010000524.1, read as the reverse complement.
GGGAGGGTTACATTCCCGGCACGTGCCAGAAACGTAATTTTTTTCAAACGGTTAAATGGATAGGTTACTTCCGCTTTAAGGATGCGGCAGCCGGCTTCCCGGCCTGCTCCCTAACAACCAGCTATACACAGTTTGTTAAAAAGAAAAAAACAAAACGCAAAATGCATGCAAAAACACAAAGCGTGCCTGAAAACCGCATCAACTACAACCGCATAGATGTAAACCTAGGTAAGTGAAGGGGCTACTCTATGTCCATAATCTAATGTAGTTAATAATTGCTTCTTTGTTATTGCTTAAAGTGTAACGGAAAGCTCAGTCATTTTAATATGCCACTAGAATGCATAATTCTTGCATTATGCAGGTTCGGATATACATAGCTTTTACTGGTGCTCTTGTATCACCCATAAATAATGAACTGCTCTATTGAGGCCTTTGTTGGAGGCACCCACAGTGTTCAAACCTGATAGTTGCTTTGATAGTCCCATGACTAGTGTAGTCCAAATGTTACCTCCATCCATTTCCATAATTCCCCCTTTTATACTCCACCCTTCCACTTAAAATTCCCACCTAAAATGATGAGACCACACTTTTATTTTGGAGTAATATGGCCACAACAGCCTTTATTATAAAACACCAACTCCAAAATAAATCACTCCAATAAATAACCAATAAATAACCAATAACAAAAACAATAACATATTAATAACGTAGAATGTTAACCACAGTCTGATGGTCTCTGACGGTGAGCCCCCTTTCAAAATATATATATAAATATATATATATAACCATATATATAACCATGTATAACCACCGCACTGCGGGATTTTTCAAACTAATAGGCCTCCAGCTGTAGCCGCTCGGAGACAACCGTTTCCCGCAGCGCCACCAAAAACCAGTATTCCCTCCACCGTTCAGGAATACACCGGAGGGGAACATGCTAATGATGAGCCCCTCGCCCCTTTAAATCCATCCTTTTACCGCCCCCGTCAAAGACCACCAGAATAAAATACCGCCACAGCCCGAAAGCGTGACTACCTTACGTTTGAGGGCACCCCCACACCCTCAGGGCCTGCTGTATCCCCTCCTGTAAACCCAGGGACCATAAATCAATCCCTACGTCAGCGAGATGAACCCCATCCCTCCTAAGGTACAATCCCACATTCACTTCCAGCTCTTGGTGGTGAATGACAATACCACCATTCTGCCTTACAAATCTCCCCACCACTTTATTAACCCTAATGCGCGTTTTGTTAATGCTCGCCACAGACCTAGCCCAACGCCATGATGTTCTGGCCACAATATCTGACCAAATTACAATGGTGTTTGGTAGTGTTTCCCGTAACTTCATAAAGTCCGCTTTGATGTCCGCCATCAGATCCCTGACCGACCGGACACCCAAGTCATTCCCCCCCGCATGAATCACCAAAACATCAGGGGGCCTATCCAACCGCACATACCTCTCCACTTCCCCCATCACTCCACCCCATAACATTCCTGGTCTACCTAACCAGCGTATGTACGCCTCCCTCCTGGAAATCCCCAGCTGTCTGCCGTCCGGACGCACGTCACCTCTCCTGGCCCCCCAGCAAACGTAGGAGTGACCTGCGATCCAGACAAGGCGCATAGGGTTTCCATCTGTAATGAAAGCAAAACACAAAATAGCGGCACCCTCTTACTCTGGACTTCACCCTCCAACCAACTGTACCCAAACAAAACAGCATCCCCTTGTACAACAATGTGCCATCAACAATATTAAATTATTCAACCACCAATGTCGGTCATATATAAGACCGAAATCTCCTAGACTCCCATCTCCCGAGTCTGCGCACAGCAGCCTCCTCCAAACCGCATCTGGCAGCCTCTGTAGCTGCCCCTATGCGGAAGGAGTGTGAAGCATACTCCGACCCTACCAAACCAGCCCTTTTTAGACATCTTCGAAAAATCGTTACAAATTGATAACGTGACAGATAAGACCCATCCTTGTGCCTAAGGAAAAACCCTGCCCCCTTTTCCCTGACCAACCTAAATGCCCTTACCGCCTCCACTGGGCATACCCTTGACCCTGGTAACTCAAAAAGGGGGACATCTACCCCTTTTCCCTGTTGGTCAGTTTTGGACCTCCGCAAACGTAAACACACCCTCCCCCTCTCCAAGCGAACATCATTGTCCAACAAACCTCCCCCAACCCGTCTTGACGGGCTAACCAATTGCCCTATCCGAAAAGCCCCATAAAAAGCCAGTGAAAAGGCCGCCGTGAACAGTTGGCTTTCATACTCTGACCGACAAACGAACTCCAACATTTCACATATTGAGACTAGATTCGCAAATGTGACAGGCCGTCTCACATCCTGTTTTTTGTGTTGTTTTCTATAGCCCTTTAAGGCCTGCCGAACCCAAAAATCCCTGGTCCAATCTTCACCCCCCATTAATTTAAACCAAAACGACAAACCTGACAACTTCCGATCAATAGAGGACGCTGCGCACCCCTTTTCCATATTCCTAGAAACTAAATACAACACCAATAACATGCCTTCTGACCCCAGTACCACCACACCGGCCTCCCTTACCAACCCCGACCACTCCTTCCATACCTTGCTGTAGGCCGTCCTAGTGGAATCACTTACTGACTGCCGGATCCATCCCGCGGCGACTCCAAAGGCAGCTCCCACATCCAAACCGGGCAAGGAACTCCTTCCTTGTCTGCCCCCGGCGCCACCTCCCTGAACTTGTCCCACTGAAAACGAGATAAGGAGTCAGCCAGCGCATTGTCCACACCCGGAATGTGAACCGCATAAGTGAAAATATTTAGACTCAAACACCTAAACACCAGCTGTCTCAAAAGCCGAATCACCGGCTGCGAAGATGCTGACATGCGGTTCACCACCTGCACTACACCCATGTTGTCGCAATTGATCCTTAGCTGCAAATTCCTGCATGCCTCACCCCACAACTCCAATGCCAGCACCACTGGAAATAATTCCAGCAGGACCAGATTACCTAGTAAACCCGCCCTCTCCCACGACTGTGGCCATGGTTCCGCGCTCCATTTTCCTTGAAAATATGCCCCGAAACCCGTGGAGCCCGCCGCGTCAGTGACCAATTCCACATCGAAATTGCTCACCGGGCCAGACATCCACACCGCCCTCCCGTTGTATGAAGTTAAAAATTCATACCAAACTTTTAGATCGTCTCTGTGTTCCCTTGTCAGCCGGATGAAATGAGTTGGCCGTTTTACCCCTGCTGTAGCAGCCGACAGCCGTCGGCAAAAAAAAAACCCTCCCCATTGGGATAATTCTACAAGCGAAATTCAACTTACCCAACAATGACTGAAGGGCTCTCAACTGCACCTTCCTCAGCCCGTGGATGTCCCGAATTTCCTTCTGCAGGTCCTCCAACTTCCCCCTGAGTAAACGGCGCTCCATAGCCGTCGAGTCTATAACTATACCTTAAAAAAACTAAGTTCAGTCTTGTGGCCTTCAGTCTTTTCAGCCGCCAAGGGGACTCCGAACCTGCCTAAGATGTGCTGCAACGTGGAAAGTAAAATCGCACACACAGCGGAGGCAGGGGGGGCCTATACACAGAAAATCATCCAAATAGTGTATCACTGAGTCTAGGCCCACGACTTCCCTAACTACCCATTCTAAAAATGAGCTAAACGCCTCAAACATGGCACAGGAAACTGAACAACCCATGGGCAAACATTTGTCAACGTAGAACTGTTCCTGCCAGTGACACCCCAACAGCCGAAAACTCTCCGGATGCACCGGCAACAATCGAAAAGCCAACTCTATGTCAGCTTTTGCCATGAGAGCCCCTTGGCCGTAGCACCGCACCCACTTGACTGCCGCATCAAAGGAAGTGTATGACACTGTACACTCCTCCGGGTCAATGAAATCATTGACCGAACCCCCCCTTGGGAAGAACAAGTGGTGTATCAATCGGAACTTATTAGGTTCCTTCTTGGGCACCACCCCCAAAGGTGATACCACTAAGTCCGGCCAAGGTTTATTGGCAAACGGCCCTCCCATGTGTCCCAATGCTACTTCCTTCTGCAATTTTTTCCCAACTACCTCTTGATGTTCTAATGCCGATTTAAGATTCCGTGCCATAGGGGGAACGATCACCAATGAACAAGGAATCTTAAAACCCTCCTTAAACCCTGACTCCAACAACCTAGCTGCTTCCCGATCCGGATACTTACTTAGAAAAGGGGAGCATCCTTTCCACTCTCACCGGCATCATCCCTCTTCTGAATTTGCAGGCGCCTTCATTATACTGCAAGCACACACCCCACTTTTTTCCGGCAGACGATCCTGAGGAATTTGCACCCCCGGCCCCCCCTTGAAACGGCTGAGTCCGGGCCTTCGCCGAAGACATGAGCCTCATCCATAAGCTAATATCTTTATGGTCCCAACACAGGGACGGGCGAACCGCCATCCGCTGTCTGAACTGCACATCATATCTCAGCCAAGCAGTACCCCCATATACCCTATGTGCCTCTCCAATAGCGTCCATGTAACAGAATAACGCCGAACAATGCTCGGGGCTCTTCTCCCCAATTACGCTTGCCATAATGGCAAACGCCTGAAGCCAGTTTACAAATGTCCGCGGTATCAGCCTATACCTCCTCTTTTCTTCATCATCCTTTTTGGACGAATCGGGTTTTACCCTGTCCAAATTAAATTTTTCCAATGGTAGCAGTGAAAAAATTTCCACATACTCACCTTTTTGAATCTTCTCCCTGACATCCTGCTTCAGATGTGCTCCCAAGGGGCCCTCGAAGCAGATGTAAACCTCGCACCTCGCAGCATCCGCCAACCTAACCACATCGGACCTTTCCGCCTTCTCTGTGGACCCTGCTTCTTCTGCCTCCACCACCACCCCGCGAACCCCGGATTGTCCAGGAGGCGAGATTGCCGGGGGCACCCCTACCCCCCTGCCCCATTACTCCCCCCCCCGGACTCTGTCACCGGTGCTGTCCACGGGGCCACCTGGGGAGGCTGTCCGTGTCCCCCCTCAAATCTTCCCATTAAGGTCCGCAGTCCCTGTAAAAATTCCATCATTTGTTGGCCGGACCCTGCACTGGCAGGATTGCTCCCTGCCAGCTGCTGTTCCGGCCTGACCCCCCTGACTGTGTCCCCAGACCCCCTTGTGCTACCATACCCACTGTAACCCCCCCTAATAAATCCTGACTTGCCCCAGACAATGATACTGAATTAATCGACTTACCAGGCTGACCAGGCACATTCCCCACAGCCGTCGCGGTGTTCGCCCTCGCTGGTATTGTTGGCTCCTCTTCCTCCGACAGCTCCCCTTCCGACCGGTCGTCCCGCTCTCCATCCTCCTGACTGTGCAGCCACCCGGGTGACGCAGCCCCAGAGGCCGTGGGGTGAGATGGCGATGGAGCCATCCTCACTTCGGAAGCACTGCTGCTGTCAGACAGGCGTCGCTGACCTGACCGTCTATGCACAAACAGTCTTGTCTCTTTCACCATCCTGCTGACTGGACTGCTTGCTGCTCTTCTCCCGTATTTTTTCGCCACTTCCTCCGGCCACACGCTCCTCCGTCAGGCTCCGCCCCCTCCCGATCTTCACAGCATGTCTGGGGCCCTCTTCCAAAGCTCTTCTCGGCTCACCGACCATCCTCGCCGTCCTCTGCGCTCCACGGATGGACTCTGCATCCTGCTGCTCTCCCTGGGCAGGGAACCGGCGCCATGTTGGCCCGTGGCCCCGCCCCTTGAATTCGGCCGGCGGCGTGTGGACCGCCCGGGGGGGCGCCGAGTCTTGTCTCCTCTTCCCTGGGGGGACCGATCTCACCTCCCTCTGGCTCCTAGTGCTCTGAACGGGCCGCGATGTAGGCCCTGGCGAAAAACGCGCCGGAGGCCGCGACCTCCGCGCGCGATAAGGCACCTCACCCGCCGCCGATCCGCTCGGTTCCTCATCTCCTATGTCCCCTACTTGCTGCTGCAACCATTCGGGTCCCTTCTGTGCTGCCACCCTCCTCAGCTTTTCCAAGGTTGCTTCCACAGCAGCCATTGTGGAGGAGCAGTAGTAGAAAAACTGCCTCCTCTGATTAATTCTTCCTCACACTGACCTCACTTGCTCCTCCCCCCCTTAAATATCACCACTCCCCTTTTCTTTCCAAGTAAACTCTCTTACCTCCCCTCTACCCATATTACCTCTCGGCCTAATATTTTAACCCCTTCCGTGTCCATTAGACACACTGTCATGCCCGGCCCTACACTACCCCTCCTTTTTAGTCAGTCTCATTCCGGGCCTCACTTTAATGCGACCTTTATTCTTTTACTGCATTTTAATTAGATGTTGAGTGCCATGTAATCTTTCTTTGTTTTTACTAACACAGCTGTTCAAATGTATTTATATCACCTTGCAGACAAATAGGCCAAAACAGGTGTCTTGCCTAATATGCTGAGATTATTGTACATGGGAGCTTGCTATACAACTTGTAGATATATTGGCTAGAAAAGGCCAAGCTTCCCACTTTTATCTAAGCAGTAGGTTGTCTTATCAGGCTAAGTGCTTACTAACCTTCTTCAAAAATGTGTTATTTTAAGGCATAGCAAATGAATTATGAGTTTTGTAATTGTTTTTTATCTCGTTTTACATTGTTTTATCATCCAATTTTACTTGTTGGTTTGTAGAATCAAAGAAGCACTTGTTTGTACTTAAAGGCCCCCTTGTTTAGAGAGACTCTACATTTGGGACCCGTTCACGTTTTTTTTTTGCCACTAGGTGGCTCTATGGTAACAGTGGATAATGTAATTGGGTGTTAGGCTGTGTCTACAAGGGTTCTTTCTGTAGCGATGTAAGGGGTGGAGTCCATGCTGCTGTATATACCAGGTTGGGAGGAGCCTAGTGCAGTCAAGGCATGGGAGGCACATACCCTACCAGCATGCAGATGTAGACAGCTGTGCAGAGACCCTAAATAGGGCTGGAGGACAAGGTGAGATGATGCTGCACACCACAATAAGGCAGCTGTAGTCTTCCTGTCTCTTATGGATGGTGGAGGCTAGATTGGGTTGCAACGGGCCTTTCAGTCCAGGACAAGTGTTTTATGGTGTACTATTCCCCTGGAGGACCTGAGAGAGGTCTATAAATTCTACAGGTGCAACTGCAGTGATCCAGTCTCTAGAACTGCAGGCAGTTGTGAGCTGTATGCACAGAGCCTTTGGCAAGTCGGAGCCCTCCGAGTGACTACTAATGGCCCTGGAACGGAGAGAAACTGTGCAAAGGGAAGTTGGCTTAGGGATGATGTACAGTGTTCTGCTTTCATATAATGACTGCTACGGTGCATCCACTATATGTGATTGACAAATTAATGTCAAGTGACCCCGGATAGTATGTCTAAGTGATGTAAATGGTTACTTCCAGCTTCTGAAGAAACATCAGTAAAGTGTGGAAACTGTACTATTTGTGTGGACATTCCTTTCTTTTGAATGTAAAGGCTAATTGCCGGGGAGGTTGTTGTGGACGGGCAGAGTTAGAGGGCTACAATTAGGTGGGTTGTTGTCCTATTAGGAAGTGGGATAAGGACTTGGCACTAACACACAGTCAATCAGAAGCCCCCTTACACATGAGTCTGCCCAGGTCCACAAAAACATTGAAAAGTTCTGCATCATTTTCATATTTGCAAAAATAAACGTGACAGATTGGAGGTAGTCTGAGGTAAACAGAGGTATACAGTTAGTCCATTTACATCCAGCCACCCATAGATCTAATATGTGTTTGGAAAGCTCATATCCCAAAAAACTAGAATCGTAATTAGTCACTAGGGATTAGCTGAACACCCCCCCCCCGTTTCAGTTCGCACCAGAACTTGCGAACAGGCAAAAAATTAGTGCAAACACCGAACAAAAAGTCTATGGGAACAGGACATGAAAAATCAAAAGTGCTCATTTTAAAGGCTTATATGCAAGTTAGTGTCATAAAAAGTGTTTGGGGACATGTATCAATGCAAAAACAGTTTTAAAAATGGACGTTTTTTCAGAAGCAATGATTTTGATAATGCCTAAAGTGAAACAATAAAAATTAAATATTCCTTTAAATATCGTGGCTGGGAGGTCTCCTTAGTCTGCCTGTAACATAGCGCATCTTTCCCATGTTTATAACAGTAAAATGACATTTCTGAAGGAAAAAATGTCATTTAAAACTACTCGCGGCTATAATGTACTGTCGGGTCTCGGCAATATAGATAAAAATCATCGAAAAAAAAACGACATGGGTTCCCCTCCCAGTCCATTACCAGGCCCTTCAGATCTGGTATGGATATTAAGGGGAACCCTGCGCCAAAAAAAAACAAACTGTGTAGGGGTCCCCCCAAAATCCATACCATGCCCTTCAGGTCTGGTATGGATTTTAAGGGGAACCCCGATCCAAATTTTTTTTTAAAAATGGCGTAGGGGTCTCCCCCCAAAATCAATACCAGGCCCTTCAGGTCTGGTATGGATATTAAGGGGAACCCTGTGCCAAAATTTTAAAAAAATGGTGTAGGGGTCCCCCCCAAAATTCAGACCAGACCCTTATCCAAGCACACAACCTGGTAGGCCGCAGGAAAAGAGGGGGGGGAAGAGAGCGCCCCCCTCCTGAAACGTACCAGGCCACATGCCCTCAAAATGGGGAAGGATGCTTTGGGGTCCCCCCAAAGCACCTTGTCCCCATGTTGATGGGGACAAGGGCCTCATCCCCACAACCCTTGCCCAGTGGTTGTGGGGATCTGCGGGCAGGGGGCTTATCGGTATCTCACCCCCCCATGTGAATGGGTATCGGGTACATTGTACCCCTACTCATTCGCCAAATAAAGGTGTCAAAATGTTAAAAATGACAGTAGACAATTTGGGACACGTTTTTTAGACTCTTCGCGATGACAGCTGCTATATAACTGAGGGCGGGGCCACCCGGTGATGTAAACGGGTGACCCCGCTCCCTTCTGACGTTACGTGACATCACGCAACATCAGAGGGGGTGGGGTCACCCGTTTACATCACCCCCTACGCCCCCCCCCTTTTCCTGCGGCCTGCCAGGTTGCATGTTTGGATAAGGGTCTGGTATGGATTTTGGGGGGCCCTATGCCATTTTTTATAAATTTTGGCTCGGGTTCCCCTTAAAATCCATACCAGACCTGAAGGTATGGATTTTTTGGGGGGGGGGCCCTACGCCATTTTTTTTTATTTTGGCATAAGGTTCCCCTTAATATCCATACCAGACCTAAAGGGCCTGGTATGGATTTTGGTGGGACCCCCACGCAATTTTGTATTAAAATGCCGTTTTTTTTCAATGATTTTTATCTATATTGCCGGGACTCGACAATACATTACAGCTGTGAGTAGTTTTACTATAATTAGTATGCATAAGTACATATGGTGGCAGCAAAAGAAAAGATCACATATGGTAATAATACTGAGTTGCAGTTCCAACATAAACTAACAGTAGTTTAACTAAAACAATGTTAGCATGGATCTAACTACTCAAAAGATTGTGTCATACATTTATCCAAGAGAGGATAAAACCAACTTAGACCAGGTTAATATAAGATGACCTCAGATTTAAAAAAAAAAAAAGGTCTCAATTATTATTAAGGGTATAGTTTTTAAATAAAAATTCAAAAAAAGAAATAATTTATTATAGAATTTAAAATCTTATACTACATATTGGAATTATGTACAATTAGCTGCGAGTAGTTTTAAATTACATTTTTTCCTTTAGAAATTTAATTTTGCTGTGGTATTGTTCTAATCACGGTAAAAATGTGCCACTTTACAGGCATACTATAGACACCCCCCGGCACGATATTTAAAGGATTTTTTTTTTTTTTGCATTGATACATGTCCCTTGGGGCAGGACCTGGGTCCCCAAACACTTTTTTATGGCAATAACTTGCATTTAAGCCTTTAAAATTAGGACTTTTGGTTTTTCATGTTAGTGTCCCATAGACTTTAACGGCGTTCCGTGGCTTTCGAACATCGGGCTCATCCCTGTTATGCCCCGTACACACGGTCGGATTTTGTTCGGACATTCCGACAACAAAATCCTAGGATTTTTTCCGACGGATGTTGGCTCAAACTTGTTTTGCCTACACACGGTCGCACAAAGTTGTCGGAATTTCCGATCGACAACCACGCGGTCACGTACACCACGTACGACGAGACTAGAAAAGGCCGGTTCAGAACCAAGCGCGGCATCCTTTGGGCTCCTTTTGCTAATCTCGTGTTAGTAAAAGTTTGGTGAGAGACGATTCGCGCTTTTTCAGACTCGTGGCTTTCAGACCGTTTTCTGCCGTTCAGTTTGTGCTTGTGGGTTTGTATCTGCTCTTCAGTGCGTGCAAGCAAGTTCCGCGTGACTTTAAGGAGTCATTGTATTCTTGTTAGTTCGTTACTGGTTTTCAGGTCGCTCTTCACAGGCCTTGCTGTTCTTCAGTGCGTTCTGTTACTTCGTTCTGAGCAGCCGACCGTTTTCTAGCCATGTTTCGTATGCGTACTCCTCGTAGAGTTCGTGCTGTGCGGGGGCTTGGTGTTGGGGTCCTGACCTTGACACAAGTCCAGTCCATGAACAGGGTGGGGAGGAGTTCATTAACCAAGAATTGGTTGCTTCAGCGTGACCAGTTCTCTCATATGCCTTTGCTCCGTGAGATCCGTGAGAATAATCCTGATGATTTCAGGAACTTTCTCAGGATGACGGACCCCGTATTTCACCGTTTGTTGGCTTCGCTGACCCCTTATATCAGCAGGCAGGATACCTGCATGAGGCAAGCCATCACTCCGGAGCAGAGGTTGGTCGCTACCTTGCGGTATTTGGCCACAGGGAGAAGCCTGCAGGACCTAAAGTTCTCGACAGGCATCTCCCCCCAGGCTCTTCTTTGTGGACATTTACTGCTTGTGTTTGTTTGAGCTGACCCTGACAGAAATGTGGGGAGTCCAGAAAATGTCGTGATTGTGTAACCTTACAAAGCACTGTTGGCTGTTATTTACTAAATGCAAAGACACTTTGCACTACTACACTGAAACTGCACTTGTAGTGCAAAGAGTATTTGCCCTTAGGAAATTACCCCCATTTTCTCATCAAACAACAATTACATCACCCCAAAAATGTTGTAGCGTTGAGACAATAATCCACACATTCTTGATGAACAATCTTTTTAATACCAGCACAATCACATGTGCATTTACACAAGGTTTTTCTGACAAACCGACATGTTTGTTGTATAACAATTTTTGTGGTGGCATTATCCAAAATCAAAATGTCCATTTTATAGAAAACAGGCCTGTGTAAAACCAACAAGAAAAGACACAAATCTTGATCTTACAAAGTTCACATTTGGTAGAACTGGAAGGCAATATCAGACATGAGTATTTAGGAACTGTGTTTGATAATGCGTTCAGATGGGGGGAAATCACACCAGGAAAAGCCAAATTTGGAAGATGCACACAAATTTCACAATGTCAACATGTGCTATCTGCCATCACGGGGGATCAAGGGACGTGTTTTGGGGAGAAAGCCCTTCCTCACCGCTACTTTATTATTGAGGAAGGGGTTGCACCCCCAAAACGCGTCCATTGATCTCCCGTGATGGCAGATAGCACATGTTGGCACACTGTGTGCATCCTCCAAATTTGGCTTTGGGAAAAATCACAAAAACATTTAGCACATTGTAGCACACAAAAGAAGAAAGTGATTTGGAGGGGCTTTAAACTCGCCCCAAAACATCAATGATGTTTTTTTATTTTGGAATAACATCATTGATGTTTTGCTTGATGTTTTGCAATTGTAAATTACACCCCATGATCTCCCCGATCAGGATCTGGGCACTTTCGGATGTGAAAGGATCTTCATCCACAACCTCACGATCACCTAAAAAGAGAGGAACCACAAAATAAATTAGGTTTGCCAAAAAATGCCGCCATCCATCTCTTATGTGAGCCTGTGGTCGCAGACACTCACCTGTTGTTGTGACTAATTCCACCACGTCTTCTTCCTCCTGCTCTTCTTGTGTTGGGGGGATTTCCCCTTCTTCCAGAGGGGGGGGGCTCTGGTCTCCTCGGATGAGGGGTGTCCTCCGAGTCTTTTATCCCCTATGTAAAACAAAAATGGTATAATTAGCACACAGATATTTGATGACAGAACTATAAAGATGAAACATTGCTTGGAAGTGGGGTACAATTGTCGGTTTTAGCCGAGTTCCAAGATGTAGCTTTTTTAGTGTCCTTTGTCAACCTCCAATACTTTACCTGTTTGGTACAAGCTTCACAGATGTAGCCCCCCCTATAGTATACACTGGAGCACCTGTGTGGGCCCCCTAATAAAAATGGTGTTCTGGGGTCCCAGTGTCCAGATGTGAAAACAGCTGTTGAGTGTCCTCTCCTTACACGGAATCTAGTTTGCATTTCATTCTAGTAACAAAGCCATCTACACAACCCAATTCTTTGAAGACAAATATAGGGCCTCAAAATGGTGGCCAAATGCATATGGCCTAAACAATGATATTTTATAGTCCGAAAGAAAAATGTGTAATCCGAACGAATAATGTGCCCATGAACATGAAAGTTGCCATTTTAAACTGTACAACAGTTACTAAAAGCACATGGAGCAGCACGAACGTAATAAACACCAAAAAAATAGGAACACAGCACAACTACTTACTTTTTTGCAGCACTCTCTGGATCTTTCTGTACTGCTCATGTTCTCGTAATTTCAGGTCCGACCACCGCTTCCTGAGCTGATCTTTCGATCGTCGTACCCCGAAATTCCGGTGCAGACTCCTAACCACTTTCGCCATGATCTTGGCCTTTCGGACATTGGGGTTGGGGTAAGGTCCATACTTTCCCTCATAGTCAGCCCTCTTCAGGATGTCCACCATTTCCAACATCTCCCCAAAGGACATATTTGAGTCCTTTTAAACTCCTTCTGGATCGGGACGTTTCAGGCTCCAGCCTTTCCTCCTCCTCCTCCTCGTTGCTACAGTTAGAACGATCCTGCTGTCTATCCGCCATGTGCTCTTCCCCCACTGCACCGAACGAAAAGGGGCGGGGAATAGACTAGAAAGAACGTCAGGGGCGGGCGGAGTTATACGCATGTGCAGTGTGTATAAAGCGTAATGCGCGCGTCTTACGTACGATCTGTGAGCGGAGGAAGGAGCATCGGACACGCCGATCGTGCCAACGAAGGTAAGATCTAAACTTGGGCCTATACTGCTTCGAAATGGAAGCCTATATTGTAACAAGATTATGGGAGTTTGGCCTGACATTAGGGTTTGTCTTGTGTTGTGTCTTGCAGAGAAAATGGATGGCTTCAATGACCACAACTTCCTTCCCCTGATCATAGACCAGTACAGGGAGCTGCCCTGTCTGTGGCAGGTGAGACATCCCCATTATAACCACAACAACAAAAGAGGCAGGCAGCGCTGGAGAAACTGCTGGAGTTGGTGAAGCCGGTGGTCCCCACAGCAACCATCCCTTATTTGAAAGCTAAAATTGGTGGCCTGAGGAGCACTTATCTTAGGGAGCGCAAGAAGGTCACAGATTCCCAGAGGTCCGGAGCTGCAGCAGATGACGTTTATGTCCCCAGGCTGTGGTACTATGAGAGACTGCGATTTCTGTCAGACCACACTGAGGTCAGGGAATCCCTCTCTACTCTTCCTTCCACGCTTCCTTCCATACCAGCTGAGGCTTCCGATGTCCAACCTGGGCCTTCCTGCCAGGAAGAAGTGGAGGAGCCCAGCTGGAGTCAGGTATAGCATTCTTCTACAGATTTCTGGGCAATAAATAAATGATGTTTATTAGATGTTATTATTGATCACTAATTGCTGCTTGAAAGTGTTTTACATATCAATAGGCAGTAGTGGGCACCCAAAATTGGGACAAGAATGAAAAATGCTGGGCTCAGAATGATAGTCTGTTATATTTGTTAACATTCAATTTGCAGCAGTGAGGAGGTGAAAATTGTGTGTGATTGATGAATAAAATACTAAAACTATGTCCCTTTTTCATACACAGGAAGACCTCAGCCAGGAGGAGGTTGTGGAATGTGGCAGTCAGGAGGAGGCGGGGATTAGTGGCAGCCAGGAGGAGACGGGGCTAAGTGGCAGCCAGGAGAAGCCTGGGACCAGTCGCAGCCTGACTGAGTCTCAGGTTCCTCCCCTCCGCCTGCCATACAAAAGGGCCAGGAAGATGACTTCCAGTCCTGTGCAGGATTCAGCATACAGGCTGATCCAGGAGGCTTTGGCGTCCCTCCGAGCCTTCCCCAGTCCTGCAGAGGCCTTTGCCTGCATGGCTGCCACAAAATTGCAGGGCATGCAGGAGGGCCAACGCAGGCTCTGTGAGGACCTGCTTTATAAAGTGCTTCGTAAGGGGGAGAGTGGGGAACTGACACCCAAGACGGATGTCATGGAGATGGACGATCCTCCTCCTGCTGCCACAACTCCACCACCACAGCCAAAGCCTGCAAGGAAGCGTGGAAGGAAGACCTGAGAGTGATTGCCCTGGGTTCAGTCTGGTCTGACAGAAGATGCAGTCTCTCGTATGACCACAGCCTGGGGACATAGATGTCATCTGCTGCTTTCCGGATCTCTGGGACTTCTGGACCAGACTGCCCTCCCTAAGATAAGGACTCCTCAGGCCACCAATTTTGCTTTTAAATAATTGATGTCTGCCCTGGGGGTCCCAGGCTTCGCCAATTTCTGCAGTTTCTCCAGCGTTGCCTCCCTCTTTGTTTTTTTTATAGTTGTGACCCCTTAATAAAAAATTTTTTGGGAAATTCTACTCTCCTATGTGTGTTTTCATCCAAAAAAGACAGTTTGTTGGTGACGATTCAGGTACATTTCTAAAGTACAATGTGAAATTAACAAGGGACAACAACACCAAACAATCTCCTACAGATTAAATACAACAACATATAATGGTGTTGTGGGAACTTGTCACAAAAAACACACAAACATTTTCGGGAGTACAAATCAAAATCACCAAAAAAAAAAATTAAAAAAGAGAAACACAAAAAAAAAATTTACATTAAAGTAAAAAAAAAAATAAAAAAAAAAATATGTTGTCAGATGTGAGAAATCAAAATATATTGAGGGAATCCCGATAAATAGTAACAAAAGAAGTTTGTGAGAAGTGTGTGTGAATATGAGCATCAAAACTACTTCATTCTTGTCACATTATAAAGAAGAAGAGAGTGCGCTGTATTAAACCATTTTTAACATTGCAGCGTGACGAAAGTGCTGTATCCATTGCGAACGCTAAGTTTACCAGAACGAGCTGTCCCGTGTCGGAATTTCTTCTGAGCATGCGTGGCACTTTGTACGTCGGAACAGGCCACACACGGTCGGAATTGACGCGATCGGATTTTGTTGTCGGAAAATTTTATCTCCTGCTGTCCAACTTTGTGTGTCGGAAAATCCGATGGAAAATGTCCGATGGCGCACACACACGGTCGGAATTTCCGACAACACGCTCCGATCGGACATTGTCCATCGGAAAATCCGACCGTGTGTACGGGGCATTAGTCACGGATGTCACAAGATGGTTGTGAATCCCCTGCTGATCAGACCTGACATGGCTCTTGCATGGTTTATAGGAGTTCAGCATAGACTACACCTATGCAATCATTTATACATTAAGCACCACTTTAGACCTAGAGTCTGAATGTCACGTATTTTGCATGTTAATGCGCATTGTGTTAAAGAATTCACCTTTTATAACATGTTACATGGTACACCCATATTCAGGGTGTAACATGTTACAAATTTAGCGGCCCCCACATCCCCCGATCCCCCTTTTTTTTCAGCCGGCCATGCCATCCATTAACAGTGCTCTGTGAATGAGAAAACTACAAGTCCCGACAGCCTTTGCTGCTGTCAGCTTGTAGTTCTTAATGATTTTTTTCTGACAGTTTAAAACTGCCTGTCCGCACAATGTATGGGCAGACAGCTTACACTAACAGTCTGCAGGGGACCTGCATGGCATCAGCGATCCACTGGTCGCTGGTGCAATGCTTTCCAGACTCCTAAAACGTACCTGCAAAAAAATACGCATTTAATATTTTTTGTTAAAAGGTGAACTTGTCCGATAAAGGAATCCCCATCAATTTGGACTTCTTTTTTGCACTGCACAAACTTCTATGCATTTGTATATATATATATATATATATATACACTGTATGTTATTTATTTTTATTTTTTATTGTAAATAGCTTTTTAGATCAAACCAGCATTCGATCAGCGCTCACAGCCAATGGCTGTGGTAGTTGGGGGGGGGTTCCATCTGTTAGAATCCTCACTCTCTCTCCCTGCTACTCCTGCCTTTCTGTTCAATGAGAGGAGAGAGATGCTGCTCTCATGCACAGCTCTGGATTGAGATTGTGCTCTGGTAAGCTATTAGGGGGTGCTGGTAGAGGGGAGCTGCACTCTGTTTTTTTTTTTACCTTAATGCAGAGAATGAATTAAGGTAAAAAAAAAAATCTGCCTTTACAACCACTTTAAATAGCTTGAACCAAGTTGGTCCATACAAACTATTTCCATTACTAATTGATGAAGCCGCTGTGTGTATTGTAAGGCTGGGTTCACACCATTGCGAATTGGATGCGGGTTCGCACATCCAAATCGCAATAGCAGGAGATTTTGACCGGCTCTCTATGGAGCCGGTTCACATATCTCCACAGCAGGTCCGGTGCGTTTCGCAGAAAAACGCTGTGCGTCTCGTTTCAGGTCTGAGCCCAGAAAAAAATTCAGGCTGAAATTGGACCTGAAACAGTGAACAGTGAACCAGCACGCACCGGACCCCTACTGTGAGCCCCATGCGGCTCATATGTGAACCGGCCTAATAGTCTGTAGTAACATACAGTAAGCATCGCTGTGTTCTGCCAGCAGTACAAGCAACTTCCCATCTGCTGCCGGAATCGGAGAGTCAGGCTAAGTGCTTCTTCTTGTATTTTTATCACTGAATACAAGCCATCTTCTGATTGGCCGAGGTGAAATGTGTGACGTCATACACCCGCCTCTCCACCCCAATAATGGGAAGTCTTGTATTTATTGGGAAACATGCAAGGATTCTCCTTAATGTCAGTAAAGCACTCAGACCAAAAATCTTTAAAGGAGAAATATGGCCAAAGCTTTTTTGGCTGTGCTTCTCCTATGGATCTCAGGAGCGCACTCTTGTGACCCATTTTCAGCTGAGAGCGGGCTAAAGCTTTCTGACAGCTGACGTCACTCAGCCGGTCCAGCTGACAGGAAATTGCCCATGCTCAAGTACTGCCGAAACACAGCACCACTTACTATATGTATAGTGCCTTACAAAAGTATTCATACCCCTTGAAACTTTTGTCATCAACTTCCACATTTTGTCATGTTACAACAAAAAACATAAATGTATTTTATTGCGATTTTATGTGATAGACCAGTGGTTTCCAAACTGCCGCCCAGGGACTGGATGTGGCCCTTTGCTTGCTTTTATTTGGCCCTATGGGGCACTATTTCATTCACTGACACCAACAATGGGGCACAATTCCTCAGAATGACACCAAGATGGGGCACAATTCCTACCAATGACACCAACTACGGGGCCCAACGATACCAATGATGGGGCACAATTCCTACCAATGACACCAACTACAGGGCCCAGTGATGGGGCATAATTCCTACCAATAACACCAGCTACAGGGCCCAATGATACCAATAATGGGGCACAATTCCTACCAATGACACCAACTGCACGGCACATTGATACCAATAATGAGGCACAATTCCTACCAATGACACCAGCTACGGGGCCCAATGATCCCAATGATGGGGTATTGTTTACTCCCACTGATGCTGGGACATTTTTTATTCCTGAGGCCCACAGTCCAGCCCCCCTAAAGTCTGAAGGACAGTAAACCAGGCCCCTTGTTTATAAAGTTTGGAGACCCCTGTGATAGACCAACACAAAGTGGCACATAATTGTGAAGTGGAAGGAAAATGATAAATGGTTTTCAACATTTTTTACAAATAAATATCTGAAAAGTGTGGAGTGCATTTGTATTCAGCCCCCCTGAGTCAATACTTTGTAGAACCACCTTTCTCTGCAATTATGACTGCAAGTCTTTTTGGGAATGTCTCTACCAGCTTTGCACATCTAGAGAGTGACATTTTTGCCCATTCTTCTTTGCAAAATAGCTCAAGCTCTGTCAGATTGGATGGAAAACGTCTGTGAACAGCAATTTTCAAGTCTTGCCACAGATTCTCAATTGGATTTAGGTCTGGACTTTGACTGGGCCATTCTAACACATGAAAATGCTTTGATCTAAACCATTCCAAAGTAGCTTTGGCTGTATGTTTAGGGTGGTTGCTCTGCTGGAAGGTGAACCTCCGCCCCAGTCTCAAGTCTTTTGCAGACTCTTAACAGGTTTTCTTCTAAGATTGCCCTGTATTTAGCTCCATCCGTCTTCCCATCAACTCTGACCAGCTTCCCTGTCCCTGCTGAAGAAAAGCATCCCCACAACATGATGCTGCCACCACCATGGTGGCGGTGGGGATGGTGTGTTCAGGGTGATGTGTAGCATTAGTTTTCCGCCACACATAGCATTTTGCTTTTAGGCCAAAAAGTTCCATTTTGGTCTCATGTGACTAGTGCACCTTCATCCACATGGCTTCTCGCAAACAGGACTTCTTTTGGCTTTCTTTCAACATTGGCTTTCTTCTTGCCACTCTTCCATAAAGGCCAGATTTGTGGAGTGCATGACTAATGTCCTGTGGACAGATTCTCCCACCTGAGCTGTGAATCTCTGCAGATCCTCCAGAGTTACCTTGGGCCTCTTGGCTGCTTCTCTGATTAATGCTCTCCTTGCCTGGCCTGTCAGTTTAGGTGGACGGCTATGTCTTGGTAGGTTTGCAGTTGTGCCATACTCTTTGCATTTTCGGTGATGGATTGAACAGTGCTTCATGAGATGTTCAAAGCTTAGGATATTTTTTTTATAACCTAACCCTGCTTTAAAGCTGTAAAAAAAAAGCAGCCAGGCAATTTTTATCATCACCATTGCTCAGTCGGAAGACAAGAAAACATTGGGGTTGATTTACTAAAGGCAAATCCACTTTGCACTACAAGTGCACTGCAAGTGCACCTGAAAGTGCAGTCGCTGTAGATCCGAGGGGGACATGCAAGGAAAATAAAAAAAACAGCATTTTTGCTTGTACATGATTGGTTGATTAAAATCAGCAGAGCTTCACCTGATTTCAGATCTTCCCCTTTACAGCGACTGCACTTCCAAGTGCACTTTCAAGCACACTTGCAGTACACTTGTAGTGCAAAGTGGATTTGCCTTTAGTAAATCAACCCCATTGTTTCTTTTTGTATCTTACTGTGCTTCTTCATCTTCAGATCAAAGGGATGAACTTCGATCTGCAGATGAAGTCATTTCAAAGCAACCTGTCAAATAAAAATAATTTTGTGTTTTTTATTAAATGTTTCTTTTTGAACCCCTTAATTTACTCTAATCAGCCTTAATTAACTCCTTATTCGCCTCCATTTGATTATTATTTTCCTGCAGATTTTTTTTTCTTCACTTCTATTTTATAAACTATTAATAATTAAAACTTTTTTTGTTTGTTGATATTTTTTACACCTTTAACATATATTTACACGTTTCACATTAAAAAAAGTGCAACATTAAAAAAAAATGTTTTATTTCATTTGTAAATAACTTTTTAATGCTTTGTACCATTGCTGACAGCTGAAGTATAAACTAAACATTTGTGGTAGGTATCAGTAATTGGTATTAGCGAGTACTAAAAAAGAAGTATCGGTACTTGTAAAAAAAATGGTATTGGTGCATTCCTAGTATATACTGTATGTGCACAATACTAAAGCTCCACTATAATCCACAAAGTGCAAATAAAAAGCGAAAGTTCTGCAGGTGGCTAAATAGAAAAACAAAAAAAAAGGAAAAAAAAAACACATCAGTTTGGACAACTCAGTACAGTTAGATCCACTTTCTATGACTAATAAATGTCATATCACAAAGGCCAATTGCCTTTTTCATCTTAATCAATGAAATGATGAAGATTTGTCATACAAATTACCCATATATCATTCAGTTCCCTGTGTAAGATGGTGAATTTCTAATTACTGAGTATCAATATTTGTGTAACTGCCTAATGAACTAATTAGCAAGGATCACACAGTAGGCATTGAAAATGACCTAACTCAAAGCCAGCCTGTGCCTAAATGAAGCTAATAGATGCATAGCTCAGCGCTGGGGAAATAGATATTTTGCATGTGTATCATTTGAAATCCAGTTAAACATTTTTCTTCTAACCTTGGATAGGCTATGTTCCTGTTGACTATATTTGAAATATTCAGATGTTATTTTATGAAAAAAAAAAGTTTCCCATGTGTGGCTTTTTTATCCATTCAGTATTTGTATCTTGTTTCTATGGAGACTTGGTTTGCCAAGTAGAGGAATTAAAAGGTGGCGGTATAGGGAAAGGGCAATCCGCTTTGGATCAAAATAAATCTGACTTCGTCCTTCCTCATTAGATGGCCTGGACTGGTAGTCAAGCAGCTAAAATCTTGGCCAGGGTCTTTGTGTTAGTTTAGCAAGGCCAAAGGGTCTAAAATTGGAACAAATAATATCACTGGTATTGGACAGTAAGAGATTTTTGCCCAAGGGTTTCTTTTTCTTGTAAGCTAATTAAGGTTTCTGCTAAGACTGGGGCCAGTAGATTAAAATATCTTTTATAATATGAAGCCATCTGGTCCAGGTCCTTTATTGGCCTTGAGAAATGTTATAGCTGAGGGCACTTACATGAGTGTGAACATCTTTCCCAGTGTCACATTTAGGGAATTTGTTTACTACATATTTACACATTTTCTTTTTCTTCTCTAAAAGCTGCAGAGAAAAAGAGAAAATGGTGATATTTGGACTGTACAAGATTGAAGGGTTATTTCACTCCCACTGTGCACAATCTAGCATTGCCCATGCTCATGCAAAGCCTGCGAACACAGGGGTTTACTGATTGCTTATAACAGTCTGATAGAAAGCTGCCATAACCAGCTGGTATTTACTGGAAAATACAAATAAGGTCAGAAGTTTAGGGGAATTGGCTGCAAAAAACTATTCAAACAGATTTAAAAAGCTATGACTGGAGGCCCTGGATCAGAAAGCATTTTAATATATGAGTTCAGCTCCAAAAGAGGACTGAGAAATATTTTAGTGTACCGTTACACTGTTGGATGCTGCTTCTGAGGGAGAACTATCAAAACTTCAGCCAAAACATTCTATCTAAAGAAGGTGCAAACTCGGGCCAGATAGGCTGGTGTAGGTAAAGGTTTGTAAGGGACAATGTGAAGAAGACTGTTTCCAACAGCGAAACCAAGTACAACCTACTGTATATACCCTTTGTTTAGCCAGTGAAATGAACCTGGCCTTGCTAAAATGTGACAAAAGTACTGAAGTGCAAATACAAAGGGAAAATTGGGACTTTAAATGAAGCGCTTGGATAGAGGAGGTAAGCGGAGCCTGCAGGCTCAAAAGGTATCCATTTGAACCTTTTTGCCCCAGGGAACAAACTGAAAGTTTGGCCAGGAAATATGGTACTGGGAGGAAACCGTGGCAGAAATAAAAATCTCCTCACAAAGAGCTCACAGGCACTCACTGCAGCTGAAGCAGCTCCAGTCACCTCACAAGATACAGCATCAGGGCGCTCTCACAGACAGAAAATGTCACAGCAAGACTCTCCATTTGAGTCAGATACAGAACAAATCCTCTCACAAACTTCTCCACAAGCCTCCTCAGTATCCCCAGTAATATTATTACAATTTGAAAAGATGCTTCATAAGGCTTTAAAACAAACCTCAGACCAAATAACAAAAAGCCTAACCAAAGAAATAAGAGAGCTGGGAAACCGCACCGCAGCCTTAGAAATAAAAATGGATGAAATTGAAATTACAACCCAAGAAAATATAACAGAATTGGAACAAATAAAAAAAGAGAATTTAATACTTCAAACTAAGCTCGAAGATTACGAAAATAGAGCCAGACGTTCAAACTTGCGCATAAGGGGAATACCTGAAACTGTGACAGACCTGCAATCTACTATTACTGCTCTATTACAAGAACTAAAGCCAGATATCCCTATTGAACGTTTAGAACTGGACAGAGTACACAGAGCCCTCACAGCCAAAAAGACAGATGGACCCCCACGTGATATATTCACAAAATTTCATTATTACAGAACGAAAGAACAAATACTAATTGCTGCAAGAGAAAAAAAAGGAACTTAATTTTCAAGGACACAATTATCAAATTTTTGCTGACCTATCCCAACTTACTATTACTAAAAGACGATCCATGAAACCCCAACTAATGGAACTGCAACGCCACAACATTATGTATCAATGGGGCTTCCCCTTTTCAGTCAGATTTAACTACCAAGGTACAATTTACAGAAGCAGATCAGCAGATGAACTACAACAAACCCTTTTAAAATTAAATCTGACAGAACCCACAAGCAGCAACACTCCCGCACGCAGAAGAATGGCATCATCTTCACCTTCAGGCAGCACCCAGAAAATTTCAGAACAAAATGGGAATCCTCATTCTCACAAAAGAGGCCGTTATGCCACATCATCCATGGACCAAGAAGATTCAATGGACTGACATCCTAATTCCTGATATCTCTTCATTTATTATACTAAGAGATGGTTCTCTATAAAAAACCTATATTTATAACTGAATGTAACTGCATTCTGATAGTCACACACTGTGTGGGATCATGTTACATTCCAGTTATATTTCTTATCTAAGAGAAAGGAGGGTGGGACTTTAAATGAATTGCGTGAATGCTCAGAAACAAAAATCGATGAACAACTAGGAAAATTTTATTCAATTCATAAAAATAACATGCACAAAATATATATATCAATCATAAATGGAAAGAAATATTGGCAATAATAGCAACAATTATACATGATTATATGAATATAAAAATTCTCCATGGTACACCAATTAGATATTGTTATACAACCATATATTAAAGAGTAAAACATCCAAAGCCTCCAAAGGTTCCAAATAAAAATGAAAAATGCATGACGCTGGTAAAAAACGCGACAATGGTAGCTCTACGCGTTTCGTGGCTGTTGTGCCACTCGTCAGGAGCAAGCGCGTATCTTATCTAGGATAGAAAATATAAATTATAAAAAATGGTATGGTAAGTATATACATGAGACAAAGGTGGGGTGATAGAAAGCCCCACACAGAGTGCATGCTTACGCATTCTGGTTTGTAGGGTGGTGGCAGGGAGCCATATACCGCCCGACCATTGGAGACCTTTGGAGGCTTTGGATGTTTTACTCTTTAATATATGGTTGTATAACAATATCTAATTGGTGTACCATGGAGAATTTTTATATTCATATAATCATGTATAATTGTTGCTATTATTGCCAATATTTCTTTCCATTTATGATTGATATATATATTTTGTGCATGTTATTTTTATGAATTGAATAAAATTTTCCTAGTTGTTCATCGATTTTTGTTTCTGAGCATTCACGCAATTCATTTAAAGTCCCACCCTCCTTTCTCTTAGACTAGTACAGGGATGGAAACGCATGACCACATCAGGCCATGGTTTCATTTAAAGTCCCACGGGATATATAGTCCCAACCACTTTCTAATATTAATGTATAGGGATGGAATATGCGTGTAACCAATGCTCTGTAATTTAACCTCATCACACTTGTTTTGCAAATCTGTGATGTTGTACATACATACTTTTCCATTTAAGCCTCCTCTCAGTTAATTGCTCGATCTTATTATTTGATTAGACATCTTTATTTTGGATTGTATTTATTTGCCACTTAATTAAGATTCTCGTTACGTCTATGGTTTGTCTGTTTGGTGGTGGCTCCTTTGGCCCAATGCACCGCCGGCTGTTTTGGATTTCCCCCTTCCGGGAGCTGTGACGTGCCTGTCGGCTCCTCCCCCCTCCCCCTTCTGGGGGGGGTGGATCTGCCGCCACTGCACGTCAGCGTCACGCACTCCCCATCGGACATGCGCGTCCTCAAGGACGCTCATACGTCTGATTGGATGGTGTTCATCCCGCATATCACGGGGATCTGGCGGTGACGTCGGCGGGTCGGACGCTCAGTACCCGATCGACGTTGCCGCCCGCCCCTCTTTTGGTTTTGCGGCGTGACGTTGGTGGGCGGTCCCCGTGGTAGCGCCTATATGGGCGTAGCCTCGGCGGTGCTGGCTCTCGAGGCTTTCACTTCCTTGGATGTCACGTTCGTTTGGGGGTCACTGCTTTCTTCCCCTCACACTGTTTCATACAGCACGCCAGGTATTTCTATCATGTCCTCTCATGCTTTGTCCATTCTTTTTCTTCATATCTTCACCTCTGGTTATTTGGTCTTTTCCCTCTTCCATCCTTAGCATTTCCCAGGTGTTCAACCTAGATCCCTTCATCCCCTCACGGGTTCAACTTTCTTCCTTTGGGGCTATATCACCCTGGCATTCTCACTTTCCCACCGCTCTTTATTTTCTAGCAGTTTTGCAGTTTCTCTTCTAACCCTTACCTTTCACTTCAGGTTTTGCCTCGGGGGACCATGCCTGCCCTGGATGGCGCCCTGTGGGCTGCCCCCGTCGATCCATCCACCTCAGCTCCCGGGGGGCGGTGTCTCCAATGGTCGGGCGGTATATGGCTCCCTGCCACCACCCTACAAACCAGAATGCGTAAGCATGCACTCTGTGTGGGGCTTTCTATCACCCCACCTTTGTCTCATGTATATACTTACCATACCATTTTTTATAATTTATATTTTCTATCCTAGATAAGATACGCGCTTGCTCCTGACGAGTGGCACAACAGCCACGAAACGCGTAGAGCTACCATTGTCGCGTTTTTTACCAGCGTCATGCATTTTTCATTTTTATTTGGAACCTTTGGAGGCTTTGGATGTTTTACTCTTTAATATATGGTTGTATAACAATATCTAATTGGTGTACCATGGAGAATTTTTATATTCATATAATCATGTATAATTGTTGCTATTATTGCCAATATTTCTTTCCATTTATGATTGATATATATATTTTGTGCATGTTATTTTTATGAATTGAATAAAATTTTCCTAGTTGTTCATCGATTTTTGTTTCTGAGCATTCACGCAATTCATTTAAAGTCCCACCCTCCTTTCTCTTAGACTAGTACAGGGATGGAAACGCATGACCACATCAGGCCATGGTTTCATTTAAAGTCCCACGGGATATATAGTCCCAACCACTTTCTAATATTAATGTATAGGGATGGAATATGCGTGTAACCAATGCTCTGTAATTTAACCTCATCACACTTGTTTTGCAAATCTGTGATGTTGTACATACATACTTTTCCATTTAAGCCTCCTCTCAGTTAATTGCTCGATCTTATTATTTGATTAGACATCTTTATTTTGGATTGTATTTATTTGCCACTTAATTAAGATTCTCGTTACGTCTATGGTTTGTCTGTTTGGTGGTGGCTCCTTTGGCCCAATGCACCGCCGGCTGTTTTGGATTTCCCCCTTCCGGGAGCTGTGACGTGCCTGTCGGCTCCTCCCCCCTCCCCCTTCTGGGGGGGGTGGATCTGCCGCCACTGCACGTCAGCGTCACGCACTCCCCATCGGACATGCGCGTCCTCAAGGACGCTCATACGTCTGATTGGATGGTGTTCATCCCGCATATCACGGGGATCTGGCGGTGACGTCGGCGGGTCGGACGCTCAGTACCCGATCGACGTTGCCGCCCGCCCCTCTTTTGGTTTTGCGGCGTGACGTTGGTGGGCGGTCCCCGTGGTAGCGCCTATATGGGCGTAGCCTCGGCGGTGCTGGCTCTCGAGGCTTTCACTTCCTTGGATGTCACGTTCGTTTGGGGGTCACTGCTTTCTTCCCCTCACACTGTTTCATACAGCACGCCAGGTATTTCTATCATGTCCTCTCATGCTTTGTCCATTCTTTTTCTTCATATCTTCACCTCTGGTTATTTGGTCTTTTCCCTCTTCCATCCTTAGCATTTCCCAGGTGTTCAACCTAGATCCCTTCATCCCCTCACGGGTTCAACTTTCTTCCTTTGGGGCTATATCACCCTGGCATTCTCACTTTCCCACCGCTCTTTATTTTCTAGCAGTTTTGCAGTTTCTCTTCTAACCCTTACCTTTCACTTCAGGTTTTGCCTCGGGGGACCATGCCTGCCCTGGATGGCGCCCTGTGGGCTGCCCCCGTCGATCCATCCACCTCAGCTCCCGGGGGGCGGTGTCTCCAATGGTCGGGCGGTATATGGCTCCCTGCCACCACCCTACAAACCAGAATGCGTAAGCATGCACTCTGTGTGGGGCTTTCTATCACCCCACCTTTGTCTCATGTATATACTTACCATACCATTTTTTATAATTTATATTTTCTATCCTAGATAAGATACGCGCTTGCTCCTGACGAGTGGCACAACAGCCACGAAACGCGTAGAGCTACCATTGTCGCGTTTTTTACCAGCGTCATGCATTTTTCATTTTTATTTGGAACCTTTGGAGGCTTTGGATGTTTTACTCTTTAATATATGGTTGTATAACAATATCTAATTGGTGTACCATGGAGAATTTTTATATTCATATAATCATGTATAATTGTTGCTATTATTGCCAATATTTCTTTCCATTTATGATTGATATATATATTTTGTGCATGTTATTTTTATGAATTGAATAAAATTTTCCTAGTTGTTCATCGATTTTTGTTTCTGAGCATTCACGCAATTCATTTAAAGTCCCACCCTCCTTTCTCTTAGACTAGTACAGGGATGGAAACGCATGACCACATCAGGCCATGGTTTCATTTAAAGTCCCACGGGATATATAGTCCCAACCACTTTCTAATATTATTGTTATATTTCTTATTACTTCTGATTCATATAGCCTTAGAATATATAAGTGAAATAAGGAAATTCTTGTTCAGTTATATATTATCAGGTAATAACAATAGATTTATTACTTTTTAGGACAAATATGTTCAATAATCCAGAAGTAATGGAAGCTTTTTCTTTCTTTTCTTAAAACAAATATATTATTACCTAACTAGTTCCTAGAACTATGTTTTTGTTTATTCTAATCTGAAGCAATACAACCTCAATTTTATGAGTTAACATATCTAAACAGTTACATATGAATAAAATATGTAATTGTTTACTCTAAAAGGGTTAAAATCCCAAAATAATTCAAACTATCTTCATCAATACCAAAGTTATTAACAGTACCTTTCTAACTGAATTATTTAGCCTAGGGCAAGACTAACCATATACAACCACCCTGGAATAAATAATTTCAACAAAAACTATATTCTGCACTCCAATTAATGAAACATCATTTTGATGTCTTTTGACATAGCACTTCTCTCCTGTAAGCGGAAGATCCGTGTACCCCCATTAGCCCTCCTCATTCTCCCAACCATATTATGTGGGAGTGTGACGAAGGCACTTATTCCCCTGAGAGAGATATTTATTCTCTTTCACGGGTAAATTGTGATTACTTGCAAAAAATAATTTATACAATGTATCATCTAATCTCATATGTTTTTTGTTTAGTCTTTACTCCAGAATTCACTGGTTTCTTTTCTATCTATTCATCTCTTCAGTCCACACAGGTTGATCTGCGCAGTCAGCTCTGCATAACAAAAAGTAAGTCAAAACTATTTGATCTATTGCCATGGCACCACTGAATATACTTTCCCTGAATGTTCAGGGAATAAATGTCCCTCAAAAAAGGACCAAAGCCTTCCGTACTTTCCATAACAAGAAGGCTCACATAGTATGCCTCCAAGAAACACACTTCACCAAAGATTCTACTCCAAAATATATTTCTCCTTTTTATCAACAAATTTACACGGCTTCTGCCTGTACCAAGCAAAGGGGAACTCTAATTGCATTTCACCGATCCACACCATTCACCTTATCATCAGAAATTAAAGACCCAGAAGGTAGATACCTGATACTCATGGGTTATATAATGGATACAGCAATCACGGTGATTTCCTACTACGCTCCTAACAAACAACCTACACCATTCCTCTCACATATATTACAAGTGATTAATACACACAAAATAGGAACAGTGATAATGTGTGGGGATTCGAACCAGGTCCTCCTCCCATTTCTAGATAAATCACCTTTTACACCATCCAAAATAACCTCTAGATGACCTTTTTCTCAAATTATTTCCAAATACAATCTGGTAGATTCGTGGAGAGAAAGTAACCCAATGAAAAAGAAATTCACTTATTTCTCACACCCTCATCAAACCTTCACCAGAATAGATCATATTTTTCTAACAATAGGAATGATACCAGAAATTATTGCATCAGATATAATTCCGATTCCGTGGTCTGACCATAATGCAGTATACACTACTATAGCCTCAGCCATACCAAAAGCGCATGACCCAACGTGGTACTTACCGGACATAATGCTCAAACACCCACTACATCAGATGGCCATTGAACAAGCTTTAAAGGAATACATATCAATTAATAATACAACAGACATCTCCCCAATAACACTGTGGGAAGCTCATAAGCCTGTCTTGCATGGTACAATACAAAGACAAATGGCACTATTTAAACGGGAACGCAAAAATCTAGCAAAAAAACTAGAACTCAATTTTAATGCAGCCTACATATTTCAAGATAATCCATCTCAGAGTACAAAATCTCATCTGGAAAAATCTAGATTGGAATACGATCTATTTCTCACTGAGTCAGTTGATAAATCCCTCAAACGCTCCAAACACAATTTCTACATGAATACAAACAAACCAGGTACATATTTGGCTCGGGCATTAAATTCAACTAACAAATCTTTCAAACCAATACGTTTGAAATTATCAAAAAATGTTTACACTTGTAATCCAGTTAAAATAGTCCATAAATTTCACTCACATCTCGCAACTTTATACAAGACAAACAATGAATTTAATCCTACAGAGGCTGAATCCTTCTTCTCAAAAAAAACCTTACCTGAGTTATCTCAGAATCAAAAAAGCAGTTTGGATGAGCCTATAACTATAGATGAAGTTGCTAACGCCATAAAAGACCTAAAACTTAACAAAAGACCAGGCCCAGACGGCTACTCGGCTTTATACTATAAAACATTCTCAGAAATACTCTCTCCCATTCTCACTGAAACTTTTAACAAACTTCTAGATGGACATTCTTTTCGGCAAGAAACACTAATGGCAATTGTTTGTATGATCCCAAAACCCCTTTCTGATGATACTTCCTGTGTGAATTATCGGCCTATCTCTCTGTTAAACCTCGATATTAAATTATTAGCAAAAATAATAGCAAAACGCCTCAATAGCATTAAAGGGAAAATTAATACATAGAGATCAAGTAGGCTTCATGCCAAATAGACAGGCAGGCGATAATATACGCAGGGCAGTGTTATTGGCACATATTGCTAAAAAATGGAAAATCCCTTTATGTTTTCTATCTCTCGATATTAAGAGGGCATTTGACACAGTATCCTGGCAATATATGCAATATTCATTACAAAAATGGGGTTTTGGACCCCACTTTTTAACATGGATCAAAGCATTATATAATAAACCCAAAGCCTATATAAAATATGCTGGATACAAATCTGAAGCCTTTAATATCGAAAGAGGTACCCGACAGGGTTGCCCATTATCTCCCTTATTATTTGCCCTTATACTCGAACCCATGGCCCAATACATCAGAACAAACCAAACTATAACTGGCATTGAAGTAGGAGGTATTACACACAAACTATGTATATTTGCAGACGATATATTACTTTTTCTATCATCACCACAGGTCTCTGGTCCTAACTTAATACCAGCTCTTGATGGATTTGCAGCCCTATCCGGCCTTATGATTAATCCTAAGAAATGCCTAGTGCTTAATATTTCACTCACAAACATGGAATTGATCCCGGCTAGGGCTGCACTCCTATTCACATGGGCAGAAAAATCAATCCCATATCTTGGAATTCATTTAACAGCATCTCATTCTGACTTATTCTCAACCAATTATCCTCCTGTATTAAGACAGATCACAAATCTAATAAAACAATGGTCGCAACTTCCTTTATCCTGGATAGGGAAGATTAATGCAGTCAAAATGACTATTCTACCCAAATTGCTTTATCTATTCAGAGTCCTCCCTATTCCAATTCCTTCCTATTTTTTGAGAATAGTACAAAAAAGAGCAACTTCGTTTATATGGGGCTCTTCTAAACCACGTATACCTATACACACACTACATCTTCCCAAAAATAAAGGAGGCCTGGGATACCCTAATTTTACTAA
Organism: Lithobates septentrionalis; assembly: GCA_037952835.1. Lineage (NCBI taxonomy): Eukaryota > Metazoa > Chordata > Amphibia > Anura > Ranidae > Lithobates > Lithobates septentrionalis. The sequence goes on along the minus strand of JBBDGP010000524.1, from coordinate 1,584,910 downwards.
CTACTACAGAGCAGCACATTTGGCCAGTCTGTCCAAATACCATGCAAAACAGGAAATCCCATTATGGGTATTTATAGAGGCTTCAGAAAATGACCCTCTATTAATATCAAATTTATTATGGCTTGATCCTAAAGACCGCTTTAAAATTCATAATCCCATAACTAAACACTTCTTATCTCTCTGGGATAAACTAAAAACCAAATATCAGTTACAATCTCCACACAATCCTCTCCTTTCTTTTATCAGAAATCCGGCCTTTTATCCGGCATGGATCTACCCAAATTCTTTTAAAGCTTGGACAACATCAGGCATTCAGACACTAAATGACTTCATAGCATCTAAATCATTCCTTTCATTCCCATCGCTTAGAGAAAAATATGATCTACCAAACTCTGAGATATTTAGATATCTCCAAATCAAAAATTTCTATACACCATTCCTAAAGGGGGATACACCATTGTCCCAATTATCCATTTTTGAATCAATCTGTACAAAAGATCCATTTGCTAAAGGTACAATTTCATCACTTTATAATCAATTATATGGAGTAGCAAATCTTAATAGACCCTCTTACGTTCAGAGGTGGGAGGAGGACCTGGGACGAACTTTAGAAGACACGGACTGGTCTAACATATGGCTCACATCTAAGTCATCTTCACCCAACATCTTAGCACTGGAGACAAATTATAAAGTCCTAACTCGCTGGTACCTTGTACCCGCTAGAGTGGCAAAATATTCACCTAATACCTCAGCTCTTTGTTTTCGAGGATGCCCAGAAATAGGCACATATTTACACATATGCTGGACGTGCCCAGTAATCCAAACCTTCTGGAAGGAAGTCTTCGTGATTGCATCTAAAATATTTAAAAAAATAATACAACCAGATCCATATTTAACTTTACTTAATCTAAAACCGGAATGGTTAACACTCTCTCAATTCAAACTTATGATCCAACTAATAACGGCTGCAAAACAAACAGTGGCCAAGGCAAGGAAATCTCCTACATTGGTACTAGCAGAAACAATTCACAGAATGAATAATACAATGTCCCATGCTAAGATGGTAGCCATCGATCAAAATCCAATTCCAAAATTTGAAAAACTTTGGCATCCTTGGATAAAACAACAGTTCCTGTCAAACTTCAATGACTCTGTCCCGTTGCCATGGTAACAGATTAAATGACTTACAGAGACACCCATTCTAAGGCTTCAAAGAGAACTAAAAAGAATAATAAACTGACGAGCGGGACAACCTTGTGGACCATACCTCTACCTTTCAACCCTTTTTCTTCTTTCTCTTTCCTTTTCTCCACCTTACGATTAAAGCTCATTATCAGAATTTATTTGACCTATATACACTCTACTTGTAAACAATATGTATAGTAGGTATAAATCATTTAAATACCTACAAAAGTAACTAAGGAAATGATATATATCTTTAATTTAGGTTTACGTGAACCCGATGTTTAATATTTGAAATTCCATGATATTTACCTATATAAACCCTACTGTAAAACAATGAGCTTACTTTATAGATCCTTGTAAACTTACTTTATGTATCTTTATAACATTGTATACTCAATAAACTTCTTTTGACAAGGAAAAAAAATAAATAAAAAAAAATAAATATACAGACAATAAAAAGTATTCATGTTATATACATGAGAGGCGTGCACATGGCATAAGCATAGTAAAAAAAGTACACGTACAGCAGCACATAATTCTGGTAGTTAATAGATTGAATAGTATAGCATAGTGATGCCAGCGACAACATACCCGATACCGACAAGTGTACCCGCATGGTAAATATGCATCCACTGAATAGGAAAAAGTAGTATAGTTGAGTAAATCAAATAGTAATAAAATAAGCATAATTCCATATGAGATGTAGCTGGGGCATCAAAACAAAGCTTGACGCGTTTCGTGGATATTTTTCCACTCATCAGGAGCTGATGCGGCCAAAATTCCTATGGAATGTATATAGAAATATAATGAACCATACTATCCATATAAAGGAGTATAAAGGTGAATGAACATTTGGTGTGTATAGATGGTTAACTAAACACACTCACCAACCCAGACAGTGAGTGCAGTGCACGGTGGTGGGCGCAAGGTGGGCCAGGAGCATGACCTCTCCACGGGAACTGAGGCGGAATATATATGGATGCGACACCAGGCAGAGTGGGGAAGTACCAAATGTGACGGAGTATCTCCACAAACAAGGATATAGTGTAGTCATTGAAACAAACGTATCTGGGAACAAGATTTTAAATATGTGCATAGTTTATAATAGTATTTTATGAATGATAATAATTAATAGTGAACCCAGTAAGTTCCAGGAAAAGTGATGACATAAATCATGATGGTTCAAAAAAATATTGAGAAGTCTGTGGCTGAAAGTGGATAGCATTTGAATGAATGTAAAAAGTTGCAAGGATTAAGTAAAGGTGTCACTAAAAATCGTGAGTAAAGAGTTGCAAGTGAAGGGAGATTGAAAGGGTAACAAACTGAAAAAAAAAATTGAAAAACAGGGTCACCAAAAAAAGAGGGGGAATCTGAATCATGAAAAAATAAAAAAACAAGAAAAAACTCACACAAAAGTGACACCCAAGCACCACCAGCAAAGCATATGGCTGGTGTGCAGTACTGAAGTGCAGACAGTTTGTCATGCCTGCAACTACCTCTATTACTCTTCAGATTGATTATTGTGTAACTGTGATGGCTGATGAATATTAGTACATGCTATACATAGGGCTTTTACGTCTTCCAAGTCAATATTAAGACCCCTTCCACACCTTTTTTCGGCTGCTAGCAGGGGTTAAAATCACCCTGCTAGCGGCTGAAAAGCGCCGCTAGCAGCACTTTAACGCTAACGCCTGCACTGCCCCAGTGTGAAAGGGATCTAAACCCTTCCTTAGACCCCTTTCACACTGGGGCGCTTTTCAGGTGTTGTAGCTCTAAAAATAGCGCCTGTAAAAAGCGTCTCTTATACCTCCCCAGTGTGAAAGCCCCAGTGCTTTCACACTGGGGCGGTGCACTTGCAGGACAGTAAAAAATGTCCAATGCAGTCCATAAAGATATTTTATGCTCTCACTGGAAAAACATACCCTTGATATTTCATATGGGTCAAATAAAGTCTGTTGTGAACCATCATCCAAATATGTTGTGCATTTTTTTCCCCTCCAAATCCACGTTCTCCTCTCCTCCTTATGGACTGCAGACTGGAGATTGGGATCTTTAAAGCGCTGGTCTTGTTTTAAATATTCACAGCACCTATGTGATTGGGCCCGGAGACCTCATTCATACACACAGTTTTATCTTTTAGATTCAAAGCAGAGTTTCACCCAAAAGTGGAACTTCCGCTTATCTGCCCCCCTCCCCCTCCAGTGCCACATTTGGCACCTTTCGGGGAAGGGGGGGAGCGGATACCTGTTTTTGACAGGTTCCCTGTCCCCACTTCCATCAGACCTCGCTGTGGCGAGGTACGTCAGAAGTTCGGCCCTCCACCTCCTCCTCCTTCCCCCTGCTGGCAGGCCAGTAAGAGAGCGTGCACAGTAGAGACCCGGCAGTGAAGCCTTGCAGTTCCCTTACCAGCAATGACAGCCAATGGAAACATCGGCTGAGGTGCTGACATTGCTGGATCCCTGGACAGGTAAGTGTCCTTATATTAAAATTTAGCAGCTACAGTATGTGTGTGTGTGTGTGTGGGGGGGGGGGGCTCTGCTTTATCAGGAATTTTGTAAGTTATGTTGCGTTTGTGTTGCGTTTGTGTCCACTAATAATGATCTTAGTGGGGGTTTTTTAGCTAAAATATTGTTTTTATATTGAAATGGGCCCCATGATTTTTAACAGCGGCACTGGGTAGGAGGAATTGTATCATCTGAGGCCAGTCAATTCCCTGAGTATATGTGAGGATTTACAACCACCTTAAGTATTCCAAAGCACAAATTGCTTCAAATAACAGATATGCTCTACAACCCCAAACCAATAAAAGTTTTGCATGTAACCACCTGCTTTTTAATGCATATGGAGAATCTGGTTTAATGCAAAATGATCATCCTAACTGGCGGTATGAGGTACCTAGATTACATTCTGACTTGTTAGAATAGAAATATGGGAACTACCTTTGCTGACCTTTCTCTATTGGCAGTATACAAACAGCTGTGCTAGATTGGAAAATAAACAATTAATACTAAAGTGTTCTATTATTCGTAGACAACACTATAGTCCAAAACAATCCTCACCTAGCTTTTGAAAGGAAGGGAAAGGTATAAACAATTTTTAGAATTGGTTTGCTGCTAAGCTCTCAAGATGTGTTCAGGTTATCTGAAAGAGCAAAGAATTACATGACTCAAAGGCACGCTATTGCAAAAAAATATATTTTTATCAAAAAATATCTGGTAAATGTATGGGTTTAATACCTGTAATGATCGTATTCAGTATATGGAGTCGTTTTTTAAAAATACCTATGTGTCACTAACTCACGGTGGACCTGCTGGTTTAAGCGGGTCTGTTACCTTCACTTTGCTTCCCTCTGTTTCACCGGCATCAGGTCTAGGGGTTGCATTGAGTTTACTGCTGGACGACACACGCACCAACACTGGAGTACGTTTTCAATGCTTTATTGAACAGAAAAACTTTGGAAGTAGCAGGAAAGAGGCGGAAAAGGAAACTTTCAGGAGAAACTCAAATATCTTCTTATAGAATCGACAAATGTCCTGGTAGAATTCAGATAATTAGGTGGAATGTGCTCCCCTCGTGGGACGCACTCCTTGCTCGTCTGGATAGGCCTCTCTCAGCGGTCTAGCAGCCAGTACACAGCACGAATCAAAAATCTCTGCCACAGACTTGTTTGGGGGGTAAATCCGTACGATCCTCTGCCACAGGATGTATCAGATTTTTCTGCAGTGAAAGTCAGTCACAGTGCCTGAACCTTTAAGCCGAACTGGCAACACTATGCTGTATAGTTACTTCTTTTGGATACGTCCTTCAGCCGAGTCACCAGGCCCCTCTATAGACCAGCACGCTGCATGATCTCTCCAAGACAGGTCCTCCCCTGGGATCTCCTCGGTTGTCCAGCTTCGTCACACAGGACCGACAGCTCAGGACCATTCCTCGGCCGCGGTGGTAGGCCCCAGACAAGCCTCTGGACCCACCGCTGCGCCGCTGTATCGTGGGCCTCCCGATCGGAGGACCACGAGGTAGCTCCTTAACGCATACCTGTCGGCCAGGAGGGCCAGCAGGTGGCTGTAAAACGACCCTAGAACATGGCGTCTGTCCAATAAATACCCTCTTCCCAGAATGCAACTCGGAGGACCACCTCCACCGAGCTTGTCTCCGAGACAGAGGAGCATCTATACACTTCGACACGTTGCCTTTCCAACACTGACTAGTGGTAACAGCGACACCCACCGGTCAGCACGGAAGCACACACAACGTCAGCCAAGCTGGAACAGAGGCAAACTTTTAACCTTCCTAACACACAATTTACTAAATTTACCTAACCTGCGGTAGATTGTAAATCTACCAGCGCTACACCTATAATTATATTTTTGCCCACATTTTCATGCAAATGTAGCACACCCCTCATAAGAGCTGCTGAGTTAGGGTTCCCCACTGCTGCACACCAGTCACTTAGCATTTTCTTCATTTACTTCAACACAGAAGATCAGTCCTTGGCTTGCTTTGTTCTTTTTTTAGGGGATGAGAACTTGAGAGGAAATTATGGGATACCCAACTTGAAAATGTCCAAACACAGAACAAAGGGCAACTTCCTTCCTATTTACACAGATCTTCTTGCTTATTCCTGCACAATTTAGTTCCATTGTACAGCACCTGCTGATACCTCCTGGTGTATCACTAGTTCAGCGAAGGCCCATAACAGGCAGGAGCTCTCAGCCCTTTTGACTACTTAGTACATTTCTGACCAGGAATAAGAATGCTGCATATGTAAGTCGGATGCTGAGAAACCTGAAATAGGTGAATTTCTTTGTATGACTCACTAAGGAGCAAAAAACAGACAATTGTTTTATACTTACTGTAATTTTCTTTTCTTGGTGGCTATCTATGGCAGCATACCTGTGACAAGCTCCGCCTTGGCTCCTCCCTCAGGACCAGTAAATATTATAAAAGAAAAGGATTAGTGCATTCTATGTAATATAGCATACCGAGGGTGGGATTGTATGCTGCCATGGATAGGCACCAGGAAAAGAAAATTACAGTAAGTATGAAACAATTTTCTGTTTTCCTGGTGCCTCCATGGCAGCATACCTGTGACAAATAACTAGCTGAAATGGGTGGGATGATGCATAGTAAAAGATTTACCAGTATTTGAAAAGAGTTTAAAATAGGCAAATGCCGGCCTGATAGCCTGTCTGCCAGTTTCTGCAGGTGAGAAAGCTGCCGGGTCTACTCCTTAACGTCTCATAAACGCATGTTGGGATGACCATGATGCTACCCTTTAGATCGTTTTGATGGATACGTCTGCTCTAGCCATCCAAGAAGCAGAAAACAACTAGGTGGCATACAGCCCAACTGAAGAGGGGGTTCCAGTCCCCTATCCCTGTACACCTTCTTAACCAACTTGATTATCCATGAAACTATTGTACTAGAGCAGGGATCTGCAAACTATGGCTCCCCAGCTGCCGCAGAACCACATTTCCTATGAGGTATTGTAAAGCTCTGATATTCACAGACATGACTAGGCATGATGGATACTGCCGTTCCAGAATGGCTGGAGGGCCCCAGATGATGCTTTTTTGCCCGTTTTTTTTTTTTTTGGAGTATTACAAATAGGTTAGATGAAAGTCTGAAGGGAGTTGTGGCTTAAAGATAGTGCGTTAGTACCAAAGTAATATTGTCTTCGTGAAGGTCAAAATTGGATCTGAAAAGATTGGCAGGGCCCAAGGCTTGGAGATAGTAGAGGAAGAGGAGAACTTAGGGATGAATCCATGTACCGTTCTAAGTTCCACTCTATCTAAATACAAAAAATAATATTATTGTCTTCTGATCCCAGAGCCTGAAGTTCTGATACTCCCCAGCCCGATGCCATTGCCACAAATAAAAATAGTTTCCAAGTGACATTCCACAAGGATGCTGAATCAGATGGGGCAAAAGCAGTGGCGGCTGGTGCTCAAAATGTTTGGGGGGGCGCAAACAAACTGAGAAAAAACCCATCAATTGCAGCCACTGTGCCCATCAAACGCAGCCACTGTGCCCAAACGCAGCCTCTGTGCCCATCAAACACAGCCACTATGCCATTAAACGCAACCACTGTACCCATAAATTGCCACCACTGTGCCATCAAACGCAGCTAGTGTGCCCATCAATTGCTGCCAATGTGCCCATCAATTGCCACTACTGTGCACCATCAATTGCTGCCAGTGTGCCCCATCAATTCCACGCTCCTCGATGTCTCTGGTCCTCTCTATCAGGCGTCCAATCACAGCGCCAGTTGTTTCAGCCAATCAGGTGACAGCCAATCAGGTGCTTGGGTCTGGTTATCTGAGAGGCAGGTCAGTGTTAGGAAAGCAAATTATTCGCTTTCCCAACACAACACGGAGTAAACAGCGAACGCACAGCATTGCGCCCGCTGTTTACCATTTTGGAAGCCTATTAGAGCCTACGGCTCTAATCAGGATGCCTATTAGAACCCACGGCTCTAATCAGGCGCTTCCAAAAAAAACCGCCGCTGTAATTCAGGCGCCCGACAAGGGGCCAGAATCCTGAATAGGGGCCGGCAGGGGCGACCATAGGATTCATGCAATGCATGAATCTATCTATGGTGAAAGAGAGGTGACAGGAGGGAGGGGGCGGCGCTCCTGCATCCTTTATGGACGCACTGCCACTGGGCAAAAGGCTGTTTGGATAAGGGCTCCAGAGTGAGATCCCAAGTGGGAAAGATTTGTTTTAATGGGTGGGCTTATCTTCTTGACTGTCTTGAAGAATTAGATTTTTTTTTTCAAATATAATTTTTATTAAATTTTTAGAAAGGGCAAGGCCCAAATATCACAGCAATAATATTCAAACAGATGAGGTCTCAGCCACATATCAGCATATCACAATGAATTGGGATGTACACCAAACAATTATTACGTATACTGAAAAGACTTCAAATAAAATTTGCGGTTATCTCGTACAATCACGTCTCCTGTACTATCGATGACTGAAGTATAATTGCTGTTAAAGGAGATAGGGCTGCCCATTCTTCTTTTCCATTTTACTTTAAATAATAATAGACACTTAGAAAAGGAAAGAGAGAAATAGAATAAGAATAGCTAGAGAAAGGAAAAAGGGGGGGGGGGGGGGATAAGGAGATTGGTACAACTATGGCTCAGGTCGGTAAAGTCAGTTAGCTATGTGAAGCTATTGAGAGGCTCATGTCCCGAAGAGGGCTTTCCCCTCATCTGAGAGTGTAAACATATTCCAGAGACTCCAGGTTTTGATGCAAGTCTCATGCTTATTTTGTGCTGTCAGAATCAAATCCTCCATCCTATTTAGATCCTCCACCTTCTTCAGCCAAGTCGCAGTGGTCAGAATTTGATTATTAAAGGATCTTCGGCCCATCTATTGTCACAGCAGAGATTGCCACCAGCTGTACCTTTTTAATTTGCTTAATCCTAATCCTAAATCAAGGTATGCTTGCAGGAAGTCAAGGAGCTAGGAGGAAAAGGGTACAACAGGATTGAAGTTTTGCAATTCGTGAAAAAAGATCTAAACTTATTCCAAACATTGTCACACGTATTGTTCATTGAAGGCTCCTGTGCTTTGAGCAGAGTTGAAACAACTCTGGAGGAACATCCTAATGATTAAAGCCTCTGTTTTAACATTCTAATGTGAAGGTTCAATCTGTGAGGATTGTGATGGGTGTGATGCCTCGAGCCAGAAGAAAGGGTATCAGAGGAATAATTACCGGAGGCTGGACACTAAGAAATATTGCCCTAGGGAATCAGGTCTCCCTGCAAATATGGCAGGACTGTTATCACCGTTTATTGTTGATATTGCAAGTCTCGAGAGAATTTGAGGTAGGAGGCCGGAGGAGGCCTAAATTAGATTGTATGCCCAAGGACTTGACAAGGCATCTATTGCTTCTGCCCAAGGGTGAGGTAGATGTGTAATAAACCTCCACAGCTTGGTATTGCTTGCTGTAACAAAAGGATGCAGTTCAGGAACGGGTCCACTGGCCCACAATCGAACTGAAGAAGGTCGGTTGTAGGGACCATTTGTTGGGATCCAGGAATCTTTGGGATAGGTGATCGGCGTCTGTGTTTAAGTGGGCTGGAAGATAGACTACTCTTAGTTCCTTCAGATTCACCTCTGGAACCCAAATGAAGATGGGTTCCACTTCCTTTAGTAAGGAACTGTTGTTGGTTCCGCCTTGGTGATGTATGTATGTATGTATGATATTGCAGCTCTATTGTCTATCCGAATCAGAACTGATTTGTCCTTGATCTGAGAGAGCAAATGCTGTTGATGGGGGATAAGCCGCCTGGATGTCTGCCACATGTCTGCGATGATGTCTGCCGCATTGAATGTCCATCTCTCTTGAACCAACATCTGGTTGCAATGTGCCTCCTAGCCTGTTGCATTGGTGTCTGTGGTAACTGGGGTCCAAAAGATATGCCTTAATGGACGTGGCTTTACAGGCATCTGCCTCTTTGGCCACTAGTGCAGACCCCTGTGCATCAAACTTGTTTTTTGCATTAGTTTGAATCTGTTTTGTAGGATCATGTCCTCACTCTCCCTACTTTCTGAATGACCGCTCACACTTTCTGAGATGGCAGGGACACTGTCCCTTTTGTGGCGTTGAATAAGGCGCTTAAATTAGATACGGTTGGATTTACCATCCAACCGTATCTTGATAGTGTAGGCCACAGCATCCACCTGTTCCACTAGCTGGACTGGATCTTTTGATAAAAGGAGGATATTGTCTGGTTAGTGATAAGAATTGAGACCCATAAAGAAGGGGTCTCATAAAGAAGCTTGGATAGTGATCCGAGCCCTTGTGAGGGCTCAGGGGGAAGAGCAGGGTCTGAAGGGGAGGCTCTGGAATTGTAGATGGGCCTGGTCGACCGAAAATCTCAGATACTTCTGTAACAGTTGTAGTATATGGATGTGTGCAAGTAAGCATCCCTGAATCCCCGGGTACGTCTAATTCTGCTGTTCTGGGGAATCAAGTCTGACTTTCCTTCTGTGACACGGGAAATTGCTTTCTGTAACCTTTCTGCAAAGAGTGATTTACCATCAAAAAAAGGGTATTTATACTAATTTTATTTTGCCACATTGTCAGCTGCCCGTAGTTCTTGGCTTGAAATGAGAAGATCTGGATGCCGCACACCGGATGTAGTAGAAAACTTGACTTTATTAGAAAGATGGGATAATCAAAAATACAAGACCATCATGCAGAAAGTACAGGATTAGCTGACGCGTTTCGCACTCGGAGCTGAGTGCTTACTCATGAGCTATGAGTAAGCACTCAGCTCCGAGTGCGAAACGCGTCAGCTAATCCTGTACTTTCTGCATGATGGTCTTGTATTTTTGATGATCCCATCTTTCTAATAAAGTCAAGTTTTCTACTACATCCAGTGTGCGGCATCCAGATCTTCTCATTTCAAGCCTGTTCCACTTAGCATTCAGCCAGCACCTGGAACTCTTCTACTCTGGAAATCTTACATCAATCTCACACCTGGGTCTGTGTCCACCTGAGCGGTGAAACACCCTCTTTGCCCGTAGTTCTTACCACAATAGCTATATGGCTATCACAAGTAGTGACGTTGATCTTGTTCTGTAACAAGTTGTATTCATCGCCTTCTCACCAGTGAAGTCTGCTAAGAGCCATAATTTGTCCACAGCCTTGACTATATTTTCCCTAGGAACATTTTGATGAATCAGTGTTTCCATGTTTTCGGTCCATGCCCACAGGGCTTTGGATACAGTTAAGGCAATTGCTGACTTCCAGACATTTACCCGCCATTTGGTAAGCTCCTTTAAGTTGGGGTCTATTCATCTGTCTAAAGGATCCTCAATTGAGGCTGAATTATCGATTGGTGAGATTAAATTCTTTGTTATACAAACTATTGCCGCGTCTACCTCCAGCAGACCGTCTGGCATTGTAGAATCGTGTTCCGACCGTGGATAAAGTTTTTCTACGCAATTGAGAGGAAAAAAACATTTTTTTTTCCTTCCCTCTTTAACAATGTCTCTGAAATCATCCATTAGAATAAGCCTATGTTTCCACTCTTGCGACCTGAAAGTCGCACGATTTTGACGCGACTTGAAACAATGCCTGTGTATTCTTGAGGTCTATGAACCTCAAGTTGCATCAAAGTGGGGACCAAAGTAGTGCAGGGAGTACTCTGAAGTCACTGGGACTTGAAATCGCACAGATAAATGATACTCATTGGAATCATGGGGTACGACTTGTCATGCAACTTTGCAGTCCCAAGTCGCATAAAAAGTCGCACTAGTAGAAAGCGAGCCTAAAGAAGGAAACCTGCTTCTTTAGAAATGAGAAGTACCGAGAAGTACTCAGATGTAGTGTCAACTATCTCACAGCAAATAGCTGGCTTTACAGCCTGGATATAGGGCTTAACTAGGAAAAGGTTGAAGTCCGAGCTCTTCTGAGGTATCCTCAGATGGCCCCCCATCATCCAGATGTCTAGGAGGGATACTTACTGCGTGGTGAGAGGATTCTCTAGAGCAGTGGTTCTCAACCTTTCTAGTGTCGTGACCCCTTAATAAAATTTCCCAAGTTGTGGGGACCCCTAACAGTAAAATTATTTTCGTTGGTCGCGTTTGCTGGCACAGTGGCGGCGTTTGGCACAGTGGGCACAGTGGTGACAATTGATGGGCACAGTGGGACGTTTGCTGGCACAGTGGCGACAATTGATGGGCACAGTGGCTGCGTATGGCACAGTGGCAACAATTAAAGGGCACAGTGGCTGCGTTTGATGGCACAGGTGGCGATGTTTGGCACAGTGGCGACAATTTATGGGCACAGTGGTTGCGTTTGGCACAGTGGCAACAATTAAAGGGCACAGTGGCTGCGTTTGATGGCACAGTGGCTGCGTTTGATGGCACAGTGGCTGCGTTTGATGGCACAGTGGCGACAATTGACGAGCACAGTGGCTGCATTTGATGGCACAGTGGCTGCGTTTGATGGCACAGTGGCGACAATTGACGAGCACAGTGGCTGCATTTGATGGCACAGTGGCGGCGTTTGCTGGCACAGTGGCAACAATTGATGGGCACAATGGCTGCATTTGATGGCACAGTGGCGGTGTTGCTGGCAGTGGTGACAATTGATGGGCACAGTGGCTGTGTTTGATGGCACAGTGGCGACAATTGATGGGCACAGTGGCTGCACAGTGGCAACGTTTGCTGGCACAGTGGCGACAATTGATGGGCACAGTGGCTGCGTTTGGCACAGTGGCAACAATTAAAGGGCACAGTTCCTGCGTTTAATGGCACAGTGGCAGCGTTTGCTGGCACAGTGGCGACAATTGATGAGCACAGTGGCTGCATTTGATGGCACAGTGGCGGCGTTTGCTGGCACAGTGGCGACAATTGATGGGCACAGTGGCGACAATTGATGGGCACAGTGGCTGCACAGTGGCGACGTTTGCTGGCACAGTGGCGACGTTTGCTGGCACAGTGGCGACAATTGATGGGCACAGTGGCAACAATTGATGGGCACAGTGGCAACAATTCATGAGCACAGTGGCTGCATTTGATGGCACATTGGCGGCGTTTGATGGGCACAGTGGCGACAATTGATGGGCACAGTGGCGACAATTGATGGGCACAGTGGCTGCACAGTGGCGACATTTGCTGGCACAGTGGCGACAATTGATGGGCACAGTGGCTGCATTTGATGGCACAGTGGCTGCACAGTGGCGACAATTAATGGGCACAGCGGCTGTGCTTGGCACAGTGGCAACAATTAAAGGGCACAGCGGCTGCATTTGATGGCATAGTGGCGGCGTTTGCTGGCACAGTGGTGACAATTGATGGGCACAGTGGCTGCATTTGATGGCACAGTTGCGGCGTTTTAATGGGGGTTTTTTTTCAGATTTTTTCAGTTTGTTTGCACCCCCACCACTTATTTTATATATAAACGTCCCGGTTGGTTCCTCACAAGTGGTTATTCCGTGCCAGTGCTAGATACACAAAGTGTATAGCACCCAAACATGTATCTAGCACTGGCACGGAATAAACACTTTTGAGGAACCAACTGGGACATTTATATATATATATATATATATATATATATATATATATATATATATACGTTTATATATATATATATATATATACGTTTATATATATATATATATATACGTTTATATATATATATATATACGTTTATATATATAAATGTTAAGTAACATAATGAAAAAAATGTTATCTTGTCAGCTTCTCCTGTGTGTCTGACTTACCAGATGTCACAGTGACACAGGTGTTCTTCTTCAGGTGTTTCGTTGCCTCCCTCTTGGTACACTCATCCACAGCAAGCGGACTTCGGTGGGTGTAACAAGATGTCCGCTTGCCGACTTCTAAGTCTAAGCATTACTGTGGACGAGAGTACCAAGATGGCGGCGACGGAACATCACTTCCGTGCAGTCTCTCCTCTGCAGGAAGTGACATCTCGCTGGCCGAGACGGATGGACTCCGGCAGTAACTTCGGGTCCGTCTCGGCCAGTATCTCAGGCAGCATCTCGGCCAGCATCCGTGACCCCCTGGAGAATCGGCAATCGACCCCCAGCTTGAGAACCGCTGCTCTAGAGGATGGGCCAGGGAGAGTTAACTTCTCTGGAGGAAATTGAGCTAATTGCTGCATTGGAACTGCTGTTGCTCATTCCACTATTTATCCCCTGGCCATCTTTTGAGTAGGACCTGTTAACCCTCTGACCCTCTGTCTGTTGCATAGACTCTAAAACAGCTTTTGCAGACCAATTGGCTGGTAATGTGATGACCCCGCATGCTCAGCATTTAGGGATTTGAGAGTTGGTGAATGTGAAGAACTATGTCTTTTCACGGATGAACCCTTGCCGCTTGCATGGTACCGTATATACTCGAGTATAAGTCGAATTTTTCAGCCCTTTTTTTTGGGCTGAAAGTGTCCACTTTGACTTATACTCGAGTCACCACCGTCTGTCTGCATGATCAGCGTGTCATGCAGGCAGACGGCGGCCGGCATGTGATGATAGTGTTCGGAGGCTATTCCAGCTTTCAAAAGCCGCGCCTCCTGCTCCTCTGTGATAGGCTGTACACTGACAGCTGTTCAGCCTATCACGGACATTCTCTCATCCTCGTCCGTGGTATGAGAATGAGAGAATGTCCGTGATAGGCAGTCAGCGGTTAGCCTATCACAGACGAGGAGGAGGCGCGGCTTTTGAACTGTGGAACTGCCGCCGAACACTATCATCACACGCCGCCCGCTGTCTGAGGATGGAGATCACCACAGGGAGGATGGAGATCGCCACAGGGAGGCTGCACATGCACACAGGACACATGCACACAGGACAGACACAGGAGTACAGGACTCACATGTACAGAACACACATGTACAGGACACATGCAGATGTACAGGACATAGGACACATGCACAGGGTACAGGTAGGCTGCACAGGACACAGGGAGGCATGCAGCTGCAGATGGGCATTGTTGACCCTCTGCATTTCTCACCCTCGTCTTATACTTGGGTCAATAAGTTTTTCCCAGTTTTTGTGGTAAATTAGGGGCCTCGACTTATACTCGGAACGACTTATACTCGAGTATATACGGTATTCTGATCTGCATGGTGTGCCCTAGCTGGGGCCTTCATAGGCTTGCTTATGTCGCCTTGATGTCCGCTTGGACTTCACCTGGCGTACAAGGCTGAAAAACATAAACGTACCAGCATAAGTGCTCTCTTTTTTTTTTTTTTTTACTCACCTGGACGACGGTCCCTACCTTAAATGTTGGAGAGGGTCTTGTTCGGGTGACGTACTGCTTATTTTAGGCAACAGACAGACAAAGCAGCTAGAAAAAGATAAAGGAGTTAGTGACTGGTATTTCAGCTGGAGCAAGGAAACAGTATTCCTGAGTAAAGAAAAAGAAAGAAATTACATTTACCATTGGCAAAAAACAGGGTCCCCTCCAGGAGATGCCCGCCCAGGCAACCTCCTCAGATGACAACAGGCTGCCATGCTGAAAGCCCCCAGCAATAAACAATGGAGAGGGGGACATCTGTGGAAGATACAACCCTCTAAAAAATGATTTTGACAAACAAGGGCAAAAAATGTAAAGTTTGCCCCTATTCAAGATGGCGAACAAAACCTCAGGCCAGACTGCGCATGCACGGCTGGCGGCACTAGGACCTATGCGGCCCGCCCGACTCAGCCTGACCCACCGAGCCAGCTCCTGCCATCCGTGCATGTGCAGAGCGGGCAGGAAGATGCTGAGGGAAAAGTCGGTGCGAGGTGCGGGCCGCCCACTATTGTAACCAGGAATGAAGGTACAATATCACAAGGAGGCTAAAGTGGTGGGGGAGGAAGAAAGTGAAAAAGAGAGAAAGGAACGCAAAGAAAAGACAGCAAAAGAGAATGGATGACAGGAGGGAGAAATGGAAGGCTAGGGCTAAGTGAAAAATAGATATAGCTGTCTTCTCTGCTGCAGGCTTGAACACATGCCAGTATATAAATGCAGACAGGAGCTCTTAGTTAAGAGACAACTGCTGTCCCAAAAGATCCACAGAAGGGACTCCCTATCTTAACAGCGCATTTAGCTGCCCAAGAATAGGGACTGCACCTGGGAGAGGCTTGAACCCAGCCGGAAGCTGCCGACTGGAGGGGTAAGGGATGTTCGACCATCATTCACTGACCATGAGGTATGAGGGAAAAAAGGAGAATGCTGGGAGTGCACTAATTCTTTTCTTTTATAATATTTACTGGTCCTGAGAGAGGAGCCAAGGCGGAGCTTGTCACAGGTATGCTGCCATGGAGGCACCAGGAAATACCATTGACAGTCCTGGAACTTGCATCTAATAAAGTCAGCAATTTCAGCTCCTGTCTATCCATTCCTTAAAGGGAATACATCTGTACATAAAATACAATAATTCTATCAGTGCAATTCACTCATAAACAAATAATTACAAAAAATGGTGATAAACATATAGTGAATACAACCTGTAAACATACACAATGTGCAAAAATACAAAATATGTGCAAAATTGCACCTCCACCTGGTTGCTGCTGACACTGAAAAATGTGTTCACTTCACATTAATCCAAAATAATTTCCAAAACATTGCTGCACTACCAATACTACAATAATAATAATAATGTGCAACATAAAAAAATCAGTGATCCTAAAGGTAGTGTAATTGCCAGTGTTAATAAAAAGTCTTAAGTTTCTTGCAAAGTGAAATCTTCACCCGAAACTATGCACTAAGATTCAAAAAGTGCTGGTGCTCTTCTCCACCGCTGTGCTCTAGCCGCTCACCTTAAGGTCTGACCCCTGTTTCACCAGAAGGTCAGATAAAGCAGATCCACCATGGGGGCAATCAATGAATCGGCATGGTGTGAAGCTAATAATCCCTCCGTGTCACCCTCTTACTGATGAAGGGGCCCCTTACTGATGAAGTCACGCCCATTTGACGTAATGCGTATAGGGGGAGGAGTCTCAGTTGGTGACGTCATCCCCTGATCATTTCATCTTTTCATGTGTCCGTAGCCTGCACTGCTGAAGTGTTTTACTTGTGAGTACCATATATGCTGTGTATACTGGATAAATAAATTATTGACAAACAGAGAGCACTAGATCTGGTGTTTTTATCCCTATGTTATACCGGAAATACCCGAGGGAAATCTGAGACTGGTGAAGCCAGTGAGGAGAAAGAGGGTGACATGGAGGGATTATCAGCTTCACGCTCTGCCGATTCATTGATTACCCCCATAGGGGATCTGCTTTATCTGACCTGCTGGTGAAACAGGGGTCAAACCTTAAGGTGAGCAGAAAATGCATTAGCTCTCTATTTTCAGTGTACACAAAGTCATATGTAATTGTAGAGATTCTTTTTTTTTTTTTTTAAACATTGTGCTGAGGTGTAAACATGTCTGTGAGACTCTTACTTGTGGCACAGCATATTTTATGGGTACAAGAAGGCTTTTTTTACAATTTAATCATGTTCCTTTAAGCCCCTTCCATGGTTAACAAATTTTGGCCACACCCACTGCTCATCTTGGCACGCTAAGGATGCCACATTACTATTCTACCTGAGGTTCCCAAAGGGGCCCCAGGTCTTGTACAATCCTAGCAACACCCCAGTGCAATGAACACCATGCCCACGCTTTGCCATGCTGCACTAAGCACAACAAGCATTGGCAACTTATGATTTTGCCCACTAATTTCATATGCCCCTGCATACGGGTAGAACAATTTTAATATCAGCTGACCTTAAAACTATCCAGCCTAAATGTTAACAATGTACAGTTCAGACCTGTTTCCATGCCAAGCAAATTTCCTGGAGCACTGAGCTGTGTATCATGTTTCTTTGTGTTCAGCTGATGACTGTACACATTTGTCCTCGCCAGGTATCAGAGTAACATGTCTCCGGTGTACTGCAGAAAATCTGTGCCCATCAGCGACCCCTGAGGTATGAGCTGGGCTGTACAGTGCTGTGACCTGGACACAAGCAGCTGATAATGCTTATACCCAGAAGCTTCCTTATGGCTGAAGAGACCAGGAACATTGCTAGAGCAATATAAATCTATTAATTACACTCACATCTGTAAAATACAGTACAAGCAGACACTTTCACTGGGTAAAATTACATTATTAATACAAAACTCCAGTCTTATTATGAGAAAAAAATCATCCAGCTCAGTTAAACACATTACAAAAAGTTAAATGAGTTTCAGATATTTTTTATTTCGAAAAAGACCAGATAGATAACAAAGAGGTACAAAAGGAAAGAAATCAAAAGAAGCCATACAACGTCAGGCAAACAGTAGGTTGGAATATACAGTATTACCACAAGCCTAAGCAACTACAATGACACATGTATGGAATGTCATTCAAGAAGATTCAGCAAACATGACACAGAAAGAGGTGACATGTCCATAGAAAAAATACAATCAACTCCTTGTTAAAAATAACATACAAAATGTGGTCTACTTGTCCAGAACATGACTCATGTACAGTTTTCTCCCAAAGTAGTTCAGCAAAGAAAGGGAGAAAATAAGAAAGAAAAAAAAAAAAAATAAATAAGGGAAATAAAGAGATACTGGGCCCCGGGCACGCAGACAGCCAATTAAGACCATGGGTGATTCTTGAGATGTCCTAACATAACTGAAACCAAACTATATGTATGATTTGAAGTGGTCCAAATTCATGAAATGTAACTAACAATGCCATGTATCAAAATGAGCTTTAGTTGTCTCATGTAGTCCCACCATAATTTCTTAACCTCACAAGCTGCCAATAATGAAGGAGCCTCTTGTTAATATGAGGAACGGATTCAGGAAGGATTTATAGAAGTGCACTCTGAGGGGTGAATGGAACGTCACATGAGGTGATATGACAGAATACAGCATAAAGCGCAGACCAGAAGGTTTTGATGCTGGGACAATCCCACCAAACGTGCTAAGGTGGCCCTACCCCACCCACATCTCCAACATGAGTTTGTATGTATTGCATGGATTGTTATAACATGTGGTGAAAAGTTCATGACAATAGCACCTTTAAAAATATATTTACCTAAAAAAATGGTAACGTGTTCAATGCTTTTTACCCGCTGTGTGTGTGTGTGTGTGTGTGTGTGTGTGTGTGCGTGTCTATGTATATATATATATATATATATATATATACAGTATCTCACACAAGTGAGTACACCCCTCACATTTTTGTTAAAAGTACCCTACCAACCTGAACAACTTAAGACCCATCTCATTGCTCCCATTCACCTCTAAACTTCTAGAACGCTTAGTCTACAACCGTCTTAGCTCCTACCCCAGTAAAAATAACCTTCTTGACCCCTTACAGTCTGCCTTTCACTCGCAGCACTCCACGGAAACTGCTTTACTAAAACTCACTAACGATTTAACCAACAGCCAGTACTCCATACTCCTACTACTTGACCTCTCTGCGGCCTTTGATACTGTTCACCACCCGCTCCTTCTCAATAAACTACTTTCCCTTGGCCTCCGAGATTCTGCTCTATCCTGGTTCTCTGCCTACTTATCACAGTGCTCCTTCAGTGTCACCTACAACTCTGTCTCCTCCTCTCCATTGTGATAAATTAGGTGTAGAGGACGCTATATAGTGATAGTGGTTGGTAACTAGTTGGTATTTTCCATAACAACCAATTAAAAAATGTTGATTTATAATCGTCTCCTAATCACTTATTGGTGTCCATATCTCCCTTAAAGCTTGGTGAAGGATTTTAAATCTCTGTTGGAAGATACTGTTACACCTGGAAGATTGAAGCTTCTTCATATATATGTTTTTGTGGTGGACTTTTTTGTGAATCTTTCTTTCACTTATTTATGTGTTTTCACATGTCATTTATGGTGGGATTGCACTTTAGGAGACGATTATAAATCAACATTTTTTAATTGGTTGTTATGGAAAATACTAACTAGTTACCAAGCACTATAACTATATAGCGCCCCCTACACCTGATTTATCACATACCATAGGAGCACACCACTCTTTGAGGGGAGCAGCAATCTATTTATATTTTTACAAACTTTTTGTAGTAAATTGGCGTGGAGTTTCACTTTAACCATCCTCCTCTCCATTGCCCCTTTCTGTAGGGCCCCCAAGGTTCTTGGACCCCTTCTCTTCTCTATCTACATCTCCTCCTTTGGTCACTTGATAACCGCCCACGGCTTCCAATACCACTTATACGCTGATGACACCCAAATCTATCTGTCTACTCCTCACCTCACTCCTTCAGTCTCCTCCCGCATTACTAACTTACTAATTGACATATCAGCATGGATGTCGCACCACATCCTTAAACTAAATCTCTCTAAAACTGAGTAAATTAATATTCCCCCCCGCCCGTGCCCCCCTCCATGACTTTTCCATCAAAATCAACAATGCAACCATCAGTCCCTCCCCTCACGCCAGGGTACTAGGTGTAATCCTAGACTCTGACTTGTCATTTCAGCCTCAAATCCAATCGTTGTCAAAAGTTTGTAGAATTCACCTCTGTAACATCTCTAAATTTCGCCCCTTTTTAACAAATGAAACCACCAAGCTCCTCATTCACTCCCTTGTTATCTCTTGCCTTGACTATTGCAACTCCCTTCTCATTGGCCTGCCTCTCCATAGGCTATCCCCTCTTCAGTCTTCAGTCTGACCCCAGAGCTTACCATTTCAGCACATTTTGAGCTCTCAACAGATAGCAATCCCCTTAATGAGAACCTCCTAATAGATATTTTGTGTGCGGCACAGGACTGCTTTGCACTTCCCTAAAGGGATAAGAGTTGAATCTATTATTATAGGTTACTGTTTCAATGAGCTCGTTTTCCGTATGACATCATTATCAATTTTCGGGGTCTAGGCATTAGAACGGCACAAGCACTTTTCCTCTATTTACTCTCCACTCCTTAATTGCCTCAGCCCTTACGGGACCCCCCCCCCCCCCAAATTTTCAATCCAGCCTCAAATCAGTATTTCCATTTAGACACTGGCTGCTATTGTGCCTATTCGGCTTGGGTTCACAAAAGGACTGAGGCAATAGCTCGGAATAGGCTAGCTGAATTGTTGTTATATGTGTGTCTTGTTTGTTAGTCAATGTTCGCGATAATTTAATCAATTTATAATATCTTTTGCACTGCCATTTATATATGTGTACTTCATATTTTAGAATTGAATAAACTGTTATGCTTTTATCATATTAGCATCCCTGATTATTCTGTTGCTAAAAGTAACCCCTTTAGGGCCCGTCCTTAACGGGCTGTTTTACCCTACCCCTTCCCCCTTCTTCCCTTTTTGGTCCCTATCCCCTCTTCAGTCTATCATGAATGCTGCTGCCAGACTTATACACCTTTCCAACTGCTCAGTGTCTGCCAACCCTCTCCTCCCATCCCTACACTGGCTCCCAATCACCCAGCGAATTAAATTAAAAATACTAACCACAACATACAAAGCCATTCACAACTCTGCCCCGAGCTACATCACCAATCTTGTCTCTAAATATCACCCAAATCGTCCTCTTCGCTCTTCTCAAGACCTCCTACTCTCAAGCTCTCTCGTCTCCTCCTCCCATGCTCGTCTCCAGGATTTCTCCAGCTAATCTCCTACCACTTCCAACAGCTCATTCCCCACAGTTACAACCTTTTGTATCACCTGCCCCACCCTATTAGATTGTAAGCTCTTCTATATTGTAAAGTGCTGCGTAAACTGTTGGCGCATGTCCAATTTGAACATTTTCACTTAGGGGTATACTCACTTTTGTTGCCACCGGTTTACACAATAATGGCTGTGTGTTGAGTTGGTTTGAGGGGACAGCAAATTTACACTGTTATACAAGCTGTACACTCACTACTTTACATTGTAGCAAAGTGTAATTTCTTCAGTGTTGTCACATGAAAAGCTATAATAAAATATTTACAAAAATGTGAGGTGTGTACTTACTTTTGTGAGATACTGTGTGTGTGTGTGTATATATATATATATATATATGTGTATATATATATATATATATATATATATATACACATATATATATATATATATATATATATATATACACATATATATATATATATATATATACACATATATATATATACATATATATATATATACACATGCATACACACACACACTTGCAGCACTTACATATAAGTGTAACTGCATCACTGTATTCTGTTTGCCCCCCTGCAGAGTCTCACAAACAACTGTTGATCCTGCCAGAAAAGTCCTCCTAATGATGCAGCATCCTGTGATGGTGGCAACGCAACTGCTCTGCTCCTGAATTCAGAGCAGAGTTGCCACTCTAATGTAGGCTGTGCCTGCTTGCACTACAGTGGGAAGAAAGAAAATATTTTTTTTATCGACTTGTAAAATCCTTTTCTAAGAAGACACAAGGGCCTATTTACTAAAGGCAAATAGACTGTGCAATTTGCAAGTGCACTTGATCCAGAGCTTAGTAAGGGGAAAGTTTGCTGCCATCTATAATCATGTGCAAGCCAAAAATGCTGTTGTTTTTTTTTTTTTTTTTCCTTGCATGTGATTGGGTATTGTTTGCAAAGTGAAGTTTTACCTCATTTGCTAAGCTTTGGAGCAACTGCACTTGCAAAGTACACAGCCTATTTACCTTTAGTAAACCAACCCCAAGATCTTAGCCATGGGTTATTTACAGCTTTCTTCAGATGATTGGACACTGACAAAAAAAAAGCTGCAGGGGGATACCCTATATACTGTATACTACACTACAATAAGCCTTAATTTTAGGGAAGTCAAAGATCCTATTTTTTTACTCATACTGTAAAAAACACAGAATCTTAGTCTTAACAGGTAAGGGAGAAAACATTATTCTTTAGACCGTAGACTAGAATGATGACTAACTTTCATTACAGTGTGAAGCAGCTCCCCGTGGGAACTTTAGGGAAAGACAAAGAAAGGATCATATTGCAGAAAAAAGGCTGTAGCTGAGAAGTAGACTTGTAATACTTTAAGACAGTGGAGATAAGTTTTCTTGGTATGTTTCATTGCAAGACATAAGATGGAAAAGTTGAGGTTTAAGCAGGAAAACCTTGTACAGAGAAAAGAAACTGTAGGCCTCAGGACAACCATGCCCTTATGTAAAACTAGGAAAGGCTGCTAACTCAGAGACCCTCTGTTTGAGGTGATCGCAATGGGAAAGACCACCTTGCGAGTAAGGCAAGACAAAAGAATATCTGCAATGGGTTTGAAGGGTGGCCTCTGAGAGGCCAACCGTCTCTAAAACAGAACATTTGCCTTTTGATGGTAATCAAGGCCAGATGTTTGTCCAGACAAGACTGTAGTAAGGACAGCAAGTGTCCCACAGAGTATTTTTTCTCGGATGGGATTTCCTAGCCTTACATCAAACTTCCAAGTGGACTTTGCGAGAAGTTGACTTCTTAGCTTTCAGGAGAGTAGGGCTGATTGAATCCAATATGCCCCTGTCTTTCTGGACCTAGGCTTCCACAGCCATCCCTAGAAAGCCAGCAACTGAAAAGAAGGGTGGAGGACCAACTCTTGGGACAAAAGGTCAGAATAACCTGGAAGGACCCCACTGAGAGTCTGTCATTAGTCTGAGTTTGTCCAAGTACCACATCCTCTTGGGCCAGTTCTGTGCAATGAGAATCACCGGAATGCCTTCCATGTAAATCCTGTGCAATAGATGAGGAAGTAGGTGTAGAGCAGGAAGTTGATTAAGTGGAACTGATACCTCTGAGTCACCAGAGCATCTACCGCAAGGATCCCCGGACTTCGTGACAAACCTGTCATGAATTTTGTTGTTGAAGCCAGGAGATCCACAACTGGAGATCCACAACTTTCCCACTTTTGACAAAGGACTTGGAGCATTACTGGATGGATCCAGATTCTAACGGCTGAGAAAGCCCATCTGCCAGTTTTAAGTGCCTGGGATGTGGACAACAGACAAGGGAGCAGCATAAAGTTCTGCCCAAGGCGGACAATTTTCCTAGTCTTTGAACGAATAGATTTCACTGACTCCAGTGTCAGGTTGGAAGTCTGTGTGGCTCGTGCTCCAAATATCTAATATAAGGTCTGCGCTATTATAAAGGAGGCTACTGGCAGAAAGGTTCATATACAAAAACCTTATGGAACCAAAAAAATACACCTGCAGTGCCACACAATCAAAGTGCAGCAATTAATCACAAAGTGCAACAATTAGTCACATATCTATTTAAAGTGCAAAAATCAACATAAATATTAATACAAAAGTATATATGTATAAAAGTGCATGAAGTGCAGAGTGAAAGTGAAAAAAGGTCCTGTATAATCGAAACAACATATGTGTTATTATTCCTCCACTAAGGACTCAGATTGTTAGACTATTCCCAGTGTAAGAAGCACCAGCCACCACCTCATGAAATCAGAACTCACCAGAAAATGTGCTACAAAATGTGTAGCAAGCTTAGCATGTCATCATAGGTAAGTGTCATCCTGGGTAGCCTATGCATCAATCCACAGTGCTCTTCTCTCCAGTTCCCGGCACTGATTCAAGCTGGAGCAAATAAAGCTCACACCAGAGCCAGCAAAGATAGTAATAGTGCAGTATTTATTGCATCATGAGAATCTTATACAAAGCATGTCAAACGAACAGACCTGAGGTCTCCTGAAGATGGCCTATCGTCTGAAAGGTATGTTGGGGCAGAGACTTTAGTGCATGATGTCATCTATGTTACATATAGTTATATAGTAAGGTTGAATAAAGACACCAGTCCATCCAGTTTAACCTGAGTGAGTGTGGGTGCGTGTCTACGATTGTCCCTATCCCTGTACATTGTGTCTCATTATGATACTCATCTATTATATATTATTTATTTAAGTTACCCATATAGCACCGTCAATTTACGCAGTGCTCCACACATACATCGCACACACTCACATCGGTCCTTACCCTCAAGGAGCCCACAATACAAGGTCCCCAACTCACATTCATATAGTAGGGCCATTTTTGGACAGAAGCCAATTAACCTACCGGCATGTCTTTGGAGTTATAGTAGTTTTGCATTGGTATATCAGTCTGTTTGTTTGGCTTGCTATGTATGTCCAGTGCTTCAGGAACAATTATAAAAGGTGAGTATTATCATGAAGATGATTTTCCAAGTCTCTTACCAGATTTCCAATCCACTTATGCCAAATGGGTCCAATAAACTGTCAAAATCACCATCTGAGTGTCTTCTCCTTTATTCGCCATTGCTTCCCAAATATCTTCAACTCATCACATGTGAAACCCGAACGAAACTCATATAGTGTAGTATTTTATAAATAAATGGAAACAAACATATCTACAGTGGATATAACAAGTCTACACACCCCTGTTAGGTTTCTCTGATGTAAAAAAATGCGGCAAAGATAAATCATTTCAGAACTTTTGTCAACCTTTAATGTGACCTATAAACTGTACAACTCAGTTGAACAACAAACTGAAATCTTTGGGGGGGGGGGATGTAAAAAAAAAAAAAAGTGGTTGCATAAGTGTGCACACCCTTAAACTAATACTTTGTTGAAGCACCTTTTGATTTTATTAGAGCACTCGGTCTCTTTGGTTATGAGTCTATTATTAGCATGGCACATCTTAACTTGCCAATATTTGCCCACTCTTCTTTGCAAAAACACTCCAAATCTGTCAGATTGCGAGGGCATCTTCTGTGCAGTGCCCTCTTCAGATCACCCCACAGATTTTCAATCGGATTCAGGTCTGGGCTTTGGCTGGGCCATTCCGAAACTTTAATCTTCTTCTGGTGAAGCCATTCTTTTGTTGAATTGGATGTATGCTTTGGGTTGTTGTCAAGCTGAAAGATGATGTTCCTCTTTATGTTCAGCTTTCTAGCAGAAGCCTGAAGGTTTTGTGCCAATATTGGCTGGTATTTGGAATTCTTCATAATTCCCTCTTCCTTGACTAAGGCCCCTGTTCTAGCTAAAGAAAAACAGCCCCAATGCATGATGCTGTCACCACCATGCTTCACTGTGGGTATGGTGTTCTTTTGGTGATTTGCGGTGTTGTTTTTGCGCCAAACATATCTTTTGGAATTATGACCATAACACACTTTCCCATATACTTTTGGGAGACTTGTTTTTCTTCGTAAGAAAAGGCGTTTTGCCACTCTACCCCATAGCCCAGACATATGAAGAATACGGGAGATTGTTGTCACATGTACCACACAGCCAGTACTTGC
Organism: Lithobates septentrionalis; assembly: GCA_037952835.1. Taxonomy (NCBI): domain Eukaryota; kingdom Metazoa; phylum Chordata; class Amphibia; order Anura; family Ranidae; genus Lithobates; species Lithobates septentrionalis. The sequence goes on along the minus strand of JBBDGP010000524.1, from coordinate 1,559,022 downwards.
CAGATATTCATGTAGCTTCTTTAATGATGATGTACAAATGGAGGTAGCCCCAGGGATTCTGTGGGCATGGGAGGTAAAACCAGACCAAACAGAAGTATAAAAAAGGTACAAAATTTATTGAAAAAATATATATGTAAAGAGACATAGAATATACAAGAATGTGCAAACTTTAAAAATAGAGAAATGACACGAATAATAAACAGCAAACAATTGACTGATATACACATAAGGTCTAGACCTGTAGTCGACCGAAATGTGTTGACAATGTGCCCAACATGTTTTGGAAAAATATGGTATTTATTTCCTTCTTCAGGGGCTGAGCTGAGGTAGTGTGTTAAATTATATTAACAAAAGAAAACAGAGTAATGATACAAAGTTCATGATGAATAAGTATGATACCATATATAGAGAGAGTAACAAGGCCGCTTATTAGCCGTTTTCCAATCATGGCAAAAAATTAATGGGTGCAGGAAATACCCACATGATTCGTGTTATTTGTTCACACAACAAGATAAATTGACAGGAAAGCGAGGCCGAGATCTTCCTATTTCACTCCACCACAAATTCTCAAGGCATAGAAGAGTATTGTATGAATAGGCCATAGGGGGCCTAACACACTTAGATTTTTCCTTCCTTTGAGAATATAGACTCCACCTTTAAAACCACATGGGAGAGCAATTTAAAATTATGCTCCACCAAAATGATGAGTCTTCTCATTGATGAATACCACAAATGTCTAATTGAAATAGACAGTAATGTGAATAAAATCTATACACAAATTCAATCTTTACAAGCCTATCCTTCTTTTCAAGAGCTCAATGAAAAAATGAAGACTCACATTGAAAGTTTTAACACGTCTATACTCTCCAAGAAGGAAAATACATTTTTAAGAGACAAACAGGCCTTCCATGAAGGCCGAGCCTACAAATGACATCAGGGGACGAATGGCGGAGGTTTCTGACATAGGCCCACATCCAATGCAGGCCATTCTGATATGTCGGATGCTTCCTCCATTACGTCCCATGCATCCCACACTTTTGCCAAACAGTCTAGACATACAAGATGTTCTAAAAGACGTTGTGACAGTGATAATCCCTCTACAAACACCTTTCCAAAATGTTCCACTAAGGAACTTCTTCCAGAGGTGCCTCGGTGTCCAGTTCTAATGTGACCCCGACCACCTCAGCCCCCTCCACCACTGGTGTCCCCAATATTTCACTTTTTGTCACACCCAAAATCCTTACAATATTCTTTCCAAAAAAAACAGGGAACCCCCCCGTTCCACTAAATCCAACACCTCCCTGAACACTTATCAGGCTGAATCCCCCACAATTTAATATAATCAACTTGTCTTCTCATTCTCTCACAATAGATGAAACCTTGGTCTTAGCCAAAGGTCTCTCCTTTTGTCCAAACCGCAAATTGGACAAATTTGAAGTAATTAAGGACTTACACTTGTATACACGCACTCTTTTGTTGAAAGGTATGTTTGAAAAACATAATCCAGACTTTGAAGGCTGTCGCACCTTTAGGCTCCATGCACACTGGAGCTAAAAAAAGCTTTTTCTGGATGCCAGATTGCTGGCAGAAAACGGTGGTTGAAAAACGTGCTTCTAACAGCGTTTTGTACTAGCGTTTATGCGCGTTTATGAGCGTTTTTTAGCATTAGCGTTTATGGGCGTTTTTAATAAAAATACACAGAGGACATTTCAAAAATCCCACAATGCATTCCCAAACTCCAACAATGCATTGAAAAAATAGAACGCTGTATGCTAATTAACGCACGTTTTTTAGCTTGTTTGTGGTCAGAAAAAACGGCACTTTGAACGCGATTTTATGGCGTTCAGAGAACAGCCTGTAAACTCCACTGCTGATAAAAGCTAAAAAATGTCCATGTGTGCATGGACACATAGGATAACATAGAGTGGAGTTTATTGGCTGTTAAAAAAAAAACACCCAAAAAACGTCCGTTTATGAGCTCCAGTGTGCATGGAGCCTTAGTGAACGACAAGCTGCAGAGAACCTTAATTATCTACTCAAAGAGAGTGACTCCACAGATCTCATTGACACACTTGATCTGGAGTCCCTCCTCAAACAGGTAGATAATCCAAATACTGAGACAAATACAACCGCCACAAAACCTCTACTTAAGAAAAAATCATCCCTATATCCTGAACCCAGCTCCAATCATGGATTAGCCACTTTCCTAAAACTGACCTGCCAAGAAATTAGAGCCCTAAAATCTACATCTAACAAACCAGGGACTTTATCTGATAGTGAGAGGACAGCTCTCAAAAATTTGTCTACCAACTATGATATTACCATTAAGCCCTTCGATAAGGGGGGCAACATTGTCCTTATGGACAATGAGACATACAGATGTGCATGAAAATCTTGAATAATACAGATTGGTACTGCCCTGTAAGCCCTGATACTATTGATATGATCAATAGGAAATTATATTTGTTTGTGGATAACGCTTTCCACAACAAAGTTATTTCCAAACAATCATGTAACTTTATCCGCACTCCCTTCCCTAGAACGGCTACATTTTACTCACTCCCAAAAGTACATATAAATGCAATAGATCCTCCGGGTAGGCCCATCGTATCTGGAAATGGTGCCATTACCGAAAACCTTTCCAGAGTGGTGGATGAACATATTGGACCATTTGTTCTTGCCCTACCTTCATATGTTCGTGACACTATTCATTTACTTCAAATTCTTGAGGGAGTGCAGATATCTGAAAATTCAATTTTAGCCACAATTGTTGTGGAAGCTCTTTACAGCTCCATTCCACATTCTAAGGGCTTAGCATGAATCCGTAAGGTTCTGTCCCAGATTAGTCACCATGAAGCATCATTTAATTAATTCATACTTCTCTCTTTGGAATTCATATTGAATCACAATGGGGGTTATTTACGAAAGGCAAATCCACTTTGCACTACAAGTGCAAACTACAAGTGCAAAGTGCACTTGAAATTGCACTGAAAGTGCACTTGGAAGTGCAGTCGCTGTAAATCTGAGGGGTAGATCTGAAATGAGGGGAAGCTCTGATTCTTTTATTATCCAATCGTGCAAACTAAAATGCTGTTTTTTATTTTTCTTGCATGTCCCCCTCAGATCTACAGCGACTGCACTTCCAAGTGCAATTTCAAGTGCACTTTGCACTTGTAGTTTGCACTTGTAGTGCAAAGTGGATTTGCCTTTAGTAAATAACCCCCAATGTCTTTTCCTTCGATAGTCGGTTTTTCTTCCAGATACAGGGCGTAGCCAGGAGCACTTGTTGTGCCCCTGGCTACGCCAATCTGTACCTCGGGGAATGGGAACATTCTATATTTGAGGATGGGGTGTCTCTCTATGTACCTGTGCCACGTGGTCATGTGGCACAGGTACATAGATGACATTTTCATCGTATGGGATGGACCTGAACAGACTGTTTGGTTGACTGTTTGTCAGCCCTTAATAAAAATGAATTTAATATTAAATTTACTTTGTCCTTTTATTCTTCTAAAATAACATTCTTGGATGTTGAAATATACAAAGATGCTAATGATATGCTATCCAGTGAGTTATTTAGAAAGCCTACCGCCAGCAATACCATTTTGCACTCATCTAGTTCACACCCTAAATCCCTTGTCAATTCCATACCCTTTAGTCAATACATACGAATCAAACAAAACTGTTCCAACTATTTAGACTATAATAGGGCGTACACATGGTCGGACTTTGTTCGATCATTCCGACAACAAAATCCTAGGATTTTTTCCGACAGATGTTGGCTCAAACTTCTTTTGTCTACACACGGTCACACAAAGTTGTCGGAAAATCCGATTGTTCTAAACGCGGTGACGTAAAACACGTACGTCGGGACTATAAACGGGGCAGTGGCCAATAGCTTTCATCTCTTTATTTATTCTGAGCATGCGTGGCACTTTGTCCGTCGGATTTGTGTACACACGATCAGAATTTCCGACAACGGATTTTGTTGTCGGAAAATTTTATCTCCTGCTCTCCAACTCTTTGTGTCGGAAAATCCGATGGAAAATGTCTGATGGAGCCCACACACGGTCGGAATTTCCGACAACACGCTCCGATCGGACATTTTCCATCGGAAAATCCGACCGTGTGTACGGGGCATTAAAGGGAGGCCAACAGTCTGAAAAGACGACTGTTGGATTGAAGATATAGCCACAAATGTCTCAAACATGCATTTAACCGTGTAGAAAAAAGAACGAGACATAATTGCATAGTTACATAGTTGGAGAGGTTGAATCAAACAAAACTGTTCCAACTATTTAGACTATGAAAGGGAGGCCAACAGTCTGAAAAGACGACTGTTGGATTGAAGATATAGTCACAAATGTCTCAAACATGCATTTAACCGTGTAGAAAAAAGAACGAGACATAATTGCATAGTTACATAGTTGGAGAGGTTGAAAAAAGACACAAGTCCATCAACTCCAACCTATGTGTGTGATTATATGTCAGTATTACATTGTATATCCCTGTATGTTGTGGTCGTTCAGGTGCTTATCTAATAGTTTATTGAAACTATCAATGCCCCCCGCTAAGACCACCACCTGTGCAAGGGAATTCTACATCCTTGCCGTTCTTACAGTAAAGAACCCTCTACGTGGTTTAAGGTTAAACCTCTTTTCTTCTAATTTTAATGAGTGGCCACGAGTCTTGTTAAACTCCCTTCTGCAAAAAAGTCTTATCCCTATTGTGGGGTCACCAGTATGGTATTTATAAATTTAAATCATATCCCCTCTCAAGCATCTCTTCTTCAGAGAGAATAAGTTTAGTGCTCACAACCTTTCCTCATAACTAATATCTCCAGACCCTTTATTAGCTTTGTTGCCCTTCTTTGTACTCGCTCCATTTCCAGTACATCCTTTCTGAGGACTGGTGCCCAGAACTAGACAGCATACTCTAGGTGCGGCCGGACCAGAGTCTTGTAGAGCGGGAGAATTATCGTTTTATCTCTGGAGTTGATCCCCTTTTTAATGCATGCCAATATTCTGTTTGCTTTGTTAGCAGCAGCTTGGCATTGCATGCCATTGCTGAGCCTATCATCTACTAGGACTTCCAGGTTCTTTTCCATCCTAGATTCCCCCAGAGGTTCTCCCCCCAGTGTATAGATTGCATTCATATTTTTGCCACCCAAATGCATTATTTTACATTTTTCTACATTGAACCTCATTTGCCATGTAGTTACCCACCCCATTAATTTGTTCAGATCTTTTTGCAAGGTTTCCACAACCTGCAGAGAAGTTATTGCCCTGCTTAGCTTAGTATCATCCGCATGACCTTCTTTTTTTCTAAGAAGTCCAGACCTCTTGAAAACCAAGTTTCTAGAATCAAAACTACATACACCCATGACCATCTTAGAGTGAAGGGCATTATTGACAAATATTGGCACCCTCTTACGTCGGACCCCACTGTGGGATCCTTGGTGCCACCCATGCCTCTAATTGCATACCGACGAGCCACCTCTGTAGGAGATCTTATAGTTCAGAGTGAGTTTCGGGGCTCCATTCGTGGTGACCCGTGTAAGCTCACTGGAACATATCCCTGTGGCTCATGTAACTATTGTAAGTACATGGACCACAGGAAGAACATGTATTTACCCAATGACAATCTCTTTATCCCTCGACATTTCTCCAATTGTCAAACCATGGGAGTGGTCTATCTCCTGCAATGTAGCTGTAGCTGCTATTATGTAGGAAAAACAGTTCAAAAACTATGGCAAAGGGTCTACCGTCATATCAAGGCCATGAAATCCAGTGACCCTGATTCTCCTTTAGGGAGACATGTAGCACAGGCTCCTAATAATGTATTTCCAAAAATATCCATTCTTGCATTGGATCGTGTCCATCCCAGCTCGGGGGGAGGGTTTCTTAACAAGTTTCTTCTCCAACGGGAGCTGTAATGGATATCGACTTTGAATGCTACTTTCCCGCCCGGCCTTAATGAGACCTTTAATCTAAAACCTTTCCTACCAGGTTTTTCAACTGGAGGTTTTGATAGGGATTTATAAGATCTTCTTGCATCTCTCATGCTCTATCTGTAAACTGTGGCTCTGTCTCTTCACTCCTCTGACAGTTATAAATAACAAATACTGTTTTGGACTAATTCTGTGTGCTGTGATAAATCTCCCAAAATGTTTGTCCCAGAAACTTTAATTCTAATGGGGCGTACACACGGTCGGACTTTTCAGCTACAAAAGTCCGACAGCCTGTCCGACAGACTTCCGGCGGACTTTCGGCGGACTTGCGGCAGACTTTCTAACGAACGGACTTGCCTACACACGACCACACAAAAGTTCGACAGCCTAGTACGCGGTGACGTACACCATAAAACGGAAGTTCAATAGCCCGTACGACACCCTTTGGGCTCCTTCTGCTAATCTCGTGTTTATCTCGTGTTAGTAGAAGTTTGGTGAGAGACAATTCGCGCTTGTGAGACTCGTATTTTTCAGTTCGTTTTAACTGTTGTTCAGTCTGTGCTTGTGAGGTTTGTATCTGCTTTTCAGTGCGTTTGGTCAGTTGGCATTGAGAAATCTTTGTTTTCTTGTCCGCTCGTTCCTGATTTTCAGGTCGCTCTTCACAGGCCTTGCTGTTCTTCAGTGCGTTCTGTTTAGTGCGTTCTGACCAGCCGACCGTTTTGAAACCATGTTACCTGTACGTACTCGTCGTCGAGCTCGTGCATTGTATGTGTTTGGTGCTGTAGTTTATTCTTCAGACCAAGACCAGTCCATGAACAGGGCGAGGAGGAGTTCATGGACCAAGAATTGGTTGCTCCAGCGTGACCAGTTCTGTCACATGCCATTGCTCCGTGAGATCCGTGATAATAATCCTGAGGATTTCAGGAACTTTCTCCGGATGACGGACCCCGTTTTTGACCGTTTGGTGGCTTTGCTGACCCCCTATATCAGGCAGGATACCTGCATGAGGCAAGCCATCACTCCGGAGCAGAGGCTAGTTGCCACGTTGCGGTACTTGGCGACAGGGAGAAGCCTGCAGGACCTCAAGTTCTCGACAGGCATCTCCCCCCAGGCTCTGGGGATCATTATCCCAGAGACCTGTTCTGCCATCATACAGGTCCTGCAGAAGGACTATATTAAGGTAAGATATTTTTCTTTTATTAGCATCACATGTTCTTTTATGTAATCTTTGATAATGTAATGTATTTCTTGCCTCAAACACTACTTACCATCATTGCAATATAGTGTGAATGTCCCCTTTTTCTCCTCACACATGCTGGATTTTTTTCCTGTTCTTTTTTGTCATGCATGTATATTTGCCTTCAATAACCTCCCCAGCATGCAATGCTGGGCACATATCCACCTAGTCTACTCATTTTGAATGTATTTTGTTTGAGTGTATTTAGTGTGCTTATAATTAGTAATTAGCTTGATTTCCCAACCCCCCCCCCACCTAAACTCAATCCAAATAGTGTGCTTATAATTAGCAATTAGCTTGATTTCCCAACCCCCTCCCCCCCACCTAAACTCAATCCAAATAGTGTGCTTATAATTAGCAATTAGCTTGATTTCCCAACCCCCTCCCCCCCACCTAAACTCAATCCAAATAGTGTGCTTATAATTAGCAATTAGCTTGATTTCCCAACCCCCTCCCCCCCACCTAAACTCAATCCAAATAGTGTGCTTATAATTAGCAATTAGCTTGATTTCCCAACCCCCTCCCCCCCACCTAAACTCAATCCAAATAGTGTGCTTATAATTAGCAATTAGCTTGATTTCCCAAACCCCCCCCCCCCCCCGTAATAATTTGCTAGAATGTTCTGTGGTGTTGATTTGTATAAAGCAAATATATGTTGCACTTTGCAAAATGCATGTGCACTCTACAAGTGCATTTGTTCCAGTGCTTTAGTAAATGAGCAGAAGCTCTGCTGATTTCCATCATCAAATCATATGCAAGCCACAAAGTGTTTTCATTAATTGCCCTTGCATGTGATTGTGTACTCCTTGCAACATGACTGCCTTTTTACCTTACCTCATTTACTTTAAGCTGGGGAGCAACTGCACTTGCAGAGTGCGACAACTGCAGTCTTGTAGCCTTTTTAGTCCATAAATCCCTGCGTGTCCTAAAAGTAATATTTTTTAGGGATTTCACAACCCCCTAAAATGTAATCAATGTTCCATCAGAGGGGGTGAGCAATCTGATAAGTGTGCCTTTCCATATTATTTCTTCCAGAAGATTTAAATTATTTAATGTTATACTGATGCTGGGGAATAATGTTTTTAATTGTATAATTTTCTTGCAATGTTATCTTCAAAATTACTGATTTTGGTTTTCTTGTTTGATTCCCCAGTTTCCTTCAACGCCACAGGAATGGCAGACTGTGGCATCCCATTTTGCCACCCGTTGGGACTTTCCCAATTGTGGAGGGGCTATAGATGGGAAACATGTCCACATCGTGCCACCACCCCATTCGGGGTCATACTATTTTAATTATAAGGGGTTCCACAGTATTGTTTTAATGGCGGTGGTGTCGGCACACTATGAATTTTTATATGTGGACGTGGGGAAGAATGGCCGGATGTCGGATGGAGGAGTATTTGCCCAGACGGAGTTCTGCCAGCGTCTCCAGAGTGGTGGCCTGGGATTGCCACCTGATGCGGATAACGTGGAAGGACTCCCCTTTGTCTTCATTGCCGATGAAGCCTTCGCTCTGATCAAGCACCTCATGAGGCCATTCCCCCAAAGAACCCTCACCCCGGAGAGGAGGGTTTTTAATTTCCGGCTGGCCAGAGCTAGAAGAGTGGTTGAGAATGCGTTTGGGATTCTGGCCAGCCGGTTCCGCCTGTTTCAAACCTCCATTAATTTGGCGGAATACAAACTTAATTTTATCATTTTATCGTGCTGCATCCTGCACAACTTTTTACACAAACATTCTCCAAATTATATGGTACCAGTTGGGCCTGAGGCCGGACTTATCGATGACAACCTTACGGGCCTGGATACTGTCCGTACTGGCTTGGCCCCCCAAAGTGCCCGTCAAGTTAGACAGCAATATGTTAATTATTTTATGGGTAGGGGGGCCATTGCAATGGGCCAGGATATCTAAATATTTTAAATAAAAAAAATCTGTATGAAATCTTGAATTATATTTATTGCTTGCCTTTCTTTTGGGCTTTCTCCTAGGTTATGGTCAAGCAGTTGTAGTGCCAACTGTATTTTCCTTTTAAATTTCTAAATAAGCTCCATTGCCACTGTAAACAACTTTTTTCAAATGATAACCAAACTGATACTGAGCATTGAAATAACAAACCACACATTTATTTAATTCCTAAGCAGATGTTTTTATTAATCGTTGTTATGCATTCAGTTATGCATTTAGTATAAAATGTTCCTAGCCAAAAATATAATGATATATTACTAATTTTCGAATAATATAATTATAGTTAAATATTTTTACATCATCAAAAATACAATTTTTTGGGCATTTTGATTTTAGCAAACAGGCCTTTTTTCTTTCTTTTTCTTGGTTTTTTAAAATCCTTTTTTTTTTTTTTTTTTGGTTTTTTTAAAATCCTTTTTTTATTTTTTTGGTTTTTTAAAATCCTTTTTTTTTTTTTTTTTGGTTTTTTAAAATCCTTTTTTTTTTTTTTTTGGATTTTTAAGGTATTTTCTCAAAACAGCCCTCCTTTTTTAAATGATGTTAAACAGCCATATAATTTAACAGAAAATAATAAAGAAAAGGCCCAGAATGGGGTCAGCAAACCAGGAAATGAAGGACATGATCGATGTTTTGGGGTTTCAAAAAGGGCATTTAGATTCGACCCAAAACATCAATCATGTCCTTCATTTCCTGCTGCATACGATCCAGCCGATTACGCATTTCATCGATCTCCCCATTCCAGGCCATTATTTGAGCTATTAGCCGTTGGGCACTGTCTGTGGTGAAATAGTCACTTGTTGGACCTAAAGTGGAATGAAAAAAAAGATGTGTTTAGAAATATGCACACATACATAGTTTACCTTACCATAAAGCTGGTGTCTCAGACACTGACCTGGTGGGGTGCCCATGTCGCATAATTCCTGAACATCCTCGGGGGTGGCGCTGTTGCTTGACTCAAGCACAACCAGATCACCTAAAATAGAGTAGAAAAATTACATAAAAGAAAAGGCAGCCATGCATAGATTACCGTAAGCTGGTGTGTCAGACACTCACCTGGTGGGGTGCCCATGTCGCCCACCTCTCCTTCCTCCACATCCTCAGTGGGGCTTGGGCTGATTTCCCAAGTATGTTCTTTTGCTTGGGGGGGACTGTGTTCTTCTTGTTGGCTGAGTGATTTTTCCCCTATGTGAACCAAAAAATTAATATACTTAGCACACAGATATTTTAGTACATAGTAATCTTCAAACATTTGTAGTGAAGTGGTGTACAAATGGTCTGTTTGTCTAGAGTTCCTAGTTGACCTAAATATTTAAATTTCTAAAGACATATCGGATAGATAGATATCTAGATATCAATATCTAAATATAGTTACTAATCTTTTGATCTCTCTCTCTATATATCTCTAACTAAATATAAATATAAATATCAACCAAAATGTAAATAAAAAAATATATATAAATTAAAATATTCCAAAATAATTTATTAAATTTCTATATCTATCTATATCTATATATCTACATCTACCTATATCTATCTATATCTATCTATCTATATATATATATCTATCTATATCTATCTATATATATATACATACACACATATATATATATATAAATAGATATACATACACATATATATATATATATTCATACATACATATATATATATATATAGATATATAGATATATAGATAGATATATATCTAAATCTATCTATCTATATATATATATATATATCTATATAGAGATATATCTATAGATATGTAACGAGGTTTATTAAAAGATCGTTTGAAACGATGAGAAAAAAAATCGTATAGGAATGAAAAGCACATGGAGCAGTATACAAGGTAATAAACACAAGAGAAAAACACGACAAGTACTTACTTTTTTTCAGCACTTTACGGATCCGTCTGTACTGATCCGGCTCCCTGATTTTGAGGTCGGACCATCTTTTTCTAATTTGATCCTTGGAGCGCTGTACCCCAAAATAAGCCTGCAAAGTCTTCACCACCTTCGACATTATTTTGGCTTTGCGCAAATTTGGCCGGGCGTACGGCCCATACTTCCCATCATAATCCTTTTTTTTAAGAATGGCCACCATTTCCACCATCTCTTTAAAGGACATATTGGAGGCCTTAAATCTAGGCATCACAGATCTTGATGTTCCGGCCTCCGGGCTTTCTTCGCTACCTGAGGTAGTACGCACCTGATGTGTCTCCGCCATTATTCACCCCACTACGCGCTGTAACGAAAAATGGGCGGAGAACATGAGTTAAAATCGAACGTCAGGGGCGGGCGACGCAGGCGGAGTTTCACACATGCGTAGTGTATAAAGAGGGGCCTTGTGCACGTGTCGTACGTACGTTCTGTGCGTAGGTGATAGTGGACCGGGACACTACTAAACAAAGGTAATTTTAAATTTATACTTTTGGTCAAGACTTTGTAGCAAGCGGCCTATATGGCTTGACAGATTGATGAGGCCTACATAGGGATAAGATGATGAGGGTTTAGCAGAAACTTAATAAGTGTTTTTTGTCTTGTGACTTTATCTTTTACAGACATTATGAATCCCCTATTTAAGGATCCAGAGTTCCTTACTGCTTTTATTTCGAAATATAGAGAGATGAGGAATTTGTGGGAGGTGAAACACCCTCAGTATTATGCAAAGCATGTGAGGAAGTCAACGCTGGAGAGACTTCTGTCCTTTGTCCAGACGACCATCCCGGAAGCAACAATGGAGACATTGCTCCGGAAAATTGGGGTCTTGAGGAATATGTATAAGAGGGAGCATAAGAAGATCCAGGAATCAATGAGATCAGGAGCATCAGCAGATGATGTTTATGTACCCAGGCTGTGATACTACAATCAACTCCGTTTTCTTGATGACCAGACTGAAGCCAGGGCATCACTTTCAACCCTTCCCCCCACCCTTCCCTCCACCCTTCCCTCCACCCTTCCCTCCACCCCAGCAGAGGCTGATGAGGAGCAAGCTGGGTCTTCCATCCTGGATGAACCGGATATGACCATCTGGAGTCAGGTAAATTAGTTTTACCAATATTTACTGTACTAATATTAATGAGGTTAACTGGATGTTATAATTGTCTCAAAGAATTTTGCCCTCAAAATTGTGTATACATATCAATTGACAGGAGTACCTAAATATGTTTGGCACCTGCTAGAAAAAATGAGGGTGTCTGATTAGACTCTTTTATTAAAGAGATGTATTCACATTGAATTTGCTAGTCATGAGAAGCAAATTGTGTGTCATTGATGAACCCCAAAAAATATACTAAAACTATGTCCTTTTTTTATACACAGGATGAGTCCATCCAGGAGGAATGTGTGGAAAGTGGCAGGCAGGAGGAGACCGGGCCCATGGACAGCCTGGAGAAGGCCGGATTCACCATCATCCTGGAGGAGGCTGGGCCCAGTGTCAGGCAGGAGGTGGCTGGTCCCAGTGAGGTGGCTGGGCCAAGTGAGGTGGCTGGGCCCAGTAGGAGCCTGACCCAATCACAAGTGCCTTCCCTCCGCCTTCCCAAAAAAAGGGCCAGGAAGGGGACGGTCACACAGGAGGCATCCCTGCGCCTCATGCAAGAGGCCACCCGTTTTTTGAGGAGCCCCCCCGAAGCGGAAGAGTCCTATGGCTGCTACTTAGCCAGCAGGCTTCTTCAAATGGATTGGGAGCAGCGCCTCATTTGCGAGCGACTATTTGGGGAAACAATCCAGAAGGGGCTGCAGGGCACGCTAACCCGAAACACCCAACTACATGAGGCAGCCCCCCCTCCTCCTCCTCCTCCTCTTCCTCCTCCTCCTCCTGGCACAACTGAAACACCACAGCCACAGCCTCCAAAGAAGGCTACAGGGAAGGCTGCAGGGCAGCGTGGAGGAAAGGCTGCAGGGAAGAGAAGAAAGTGATGACCTGGGTTCAGTCTGGTCTGACAGAAGACGCAGGTTGTTGTAGTACCACAGTCTGGGGACATCTATATCATCTGCTGGTGCTGTTGATCTCTGGGATTCTTGGACCAGATTGTGCTCCCTCTTATATGGACTCCTCAAGATCCCAATTTTCTTGTACACTGACTTTTTCCAGCGTTGACTTCCTCTTTATTTTATTTTGACCATGAATAAATGGATCTTTTTTGAGTTTAGGAAAAGACTTTATGTGTTTTCTTTTAAATCATTGATTTTACACACAATGTTAAATTAACAAGGGACAACAATCTCATTGAGTTTGCAAAAACACACCAAAACATTAATAATGTTAATAATGTTCGAGTGGTAAGTCTTGAAAAAAAAAAAGATACATAACCAAAAACGGTGCTTTGGGTTAACTTTATCTAAAAAAAAAAATATTCACTAGAAAAACAAAACTATAATAATGGGTTCTTTGTGGTAACTTTACAAACCTAAAAAAAAAATAAAAAAAAAAAATACAAATGGGTTCTTTGTGGTAACTTTACAAACACAAAAAAAACCAAAAAACAAATATAGAGATAAACATATAAAAAAGTTCAACAACAATCATAAAATAAATATCTGGATAAAAATTACAAGAAAATATGACTCCACACAAAAAAATAAAAAAAAAAGGGTAAAAAGTATTATTAGTATGGAAACATTGTTTTTAAAAAGCATACTATATCATTCATGAGATCAAAGAGGAAAAGAATCCAGAAATCAGTTTGGGAGAACTCTGTTTGAATATGAACAGCAAAACACCTTCGTTCTTTATAGCATTCGTAAAGAAGACATGAAATGCGCTGCATTCAACGATCACAGATTTTGCAGCGTGAGGAATGTGCTACCTACAATACGAACACTAGTTTTACTAGACCGAGTGCTTCCGTTTAGTTTTTGCTTATGAGCATGCGTCGTTTTTTTGTCCGTCGGACTAGCATACAGACGAGCGGATTTCGGGGTCCGTCGTAGTTACGACGTAAAGATTTGAAGCATGTTTCAAATCTAAAGTCCGTCGGATTTGAGGCTAAAAAAGTCAGTTGAAAGTCCGGAGAAGCCCACACACGATCGGATTACCAGCCAGCTTTAGTCCGTCAGCGTCCGTTGGACTTTTGTAGACGAAAAGTCAGACCGTGTGTACGCCCCATAATTGTTATTGTTAAATTGTATTTTTCAGCTGTACAAGTGATGGCCGACATCTATGTTTCCTATACTTCACCATTTCACCATTTATATTTTGTTTAAATTGATATGGCAGCACCGCGGCTTCCGCCCCCTGTTACATCGAGGCTCTCCGGCAGGGGGGGGGCCCTGGTGTTCATTGTGCCGGGGGGCCTCCCCTTAGCTTTTGGGCTGCGGTTTGGTTTCCTGTGATCGCGGGCTCCTTTACTGTGGGCCCACACATGTGCACACGCCATTTATCCATTCTGGCCGCCGGATGCCGTCTACTGTGTGTGTCGGCGGCTCTGTCAAGGTATGACATCACCGCGCCTTATGACGCGTGGTGCCGGACCCGCACGAGCTGGGGGATTGCCGGTTAAACGATATGTCTCATCTTCCGGACAACACAGGTGTATCGCCAGGGTTTATCAAATTGATGACCCTGTCGATCGCCTGTCCAAATACCATCCCTATTATTGGATGGTCCTTACCTGCTCCAGCCCAGACTTCCTTTATTAGGCAGATACATTTGCAGTCATTTTCGCTGCACAGCCTGAACGGCATACACGCCTCATATCCCCGCAATACAAGATATTGAAAAACTGTAAAGGTGAGCAGTATTGGTTCATTATCTTTGGACATTTTTATCTCTGATGGACTCCTACACAACAATGTGGAGGCTGGTCCTTAAGGGGTATAACAAGTCTCTTTTGCATATTGGCATGCTTTTTGGTGCCTTTTGTAAAATACTTACTATAACATACTATTTTACTTCATGTTAGATTCACATGTCTGGATCCAATCCTTGTGAGCATTGATGTGATGTGTGGTGGAGCTAGCGTGGCTGTCTTCCAATCAATCTACAAAGTTGCTTTACTTATGTTCTCGGCTTTGTTTGGATTCACAAAACACCTAAGGGTGTTAGGCCCCCTGTGGCCTTTTCATACAATACTCCTCTATGCCTTGAGAATTTGTGGTGGAGTGAAATAGGAAGATCTTGGCCTCGCTTTCCTGTCAAATTATCCTGCTGTGAACAAATAACACGAATCATGTGAGTATTTCCTGCACCTATTGATGTTTTGCCATGCTTGGAAAACGGCTAATAAGCGGCCATTGTTACTCTCTCTATATATAGTATCACACTTATTCATCACGAACTTTGTATTATTACTCTTTTTACTCTTTGTATTATTACTTCTTTTGTTAATAGAATTTAACAGCCTACCTCAGCTCAACCCCTGAAGAAGGAAATAAATACCATATTTTTCTGAAACATGTTGGGTACACTGTCAACACATTTGGGTCGACTACAGGTCTAGACCTCATGTGTATATCAGTCAGTTGTTTGCTGTTTATTATTCGTGTAATTTCTCTATTTTAAATATCTGCACATTCTTGTATATTCTATGTCTCTTTACATATATATTTTTTCAATAAATTTTGTACCTTTTTTATACTTCTGTTTGGTCTGGTTTTACCTCCCATACAAGAAAATAAATATTCCAAAGGGAATCACAAGAGAGGAGACCTCCCTGGAACAAAGAGAGCTACTAGTGGCTAAAGAGGGCAATAATATGAGAGTGAGTAAAAAATCAATTTAAAATTTATTAGAGTATCAAAACTACAAAAAATAAAACAATATGCTCCAGCACGGAAGCTGTATGGAACTGGTCCTACTGAACAACAATAAAATGGTATTCCAGATGTATTGAAACACGTGGTATACCAAAGGAACAGATAAACAGACAGTAAACAAACAATAACACACAAATAACACAAACGGTGCAGGCGCCTAAGTTACCACTCACGTATAGAAACCCCACGGGCAAACCACCTATAAAGGAGTAATAAACCAAACCAAGGTGAGTATAAAGGGAAACTATGCGTGCGTGGCCCCCGGGGTGGCGGAAATAGCTATCGAAGGTGACGCTGCCAAAGATATGTTGACAGTCTATTGAATCTCCAAAATATACTAACAGTTGGTTCTTATTAGATATACTGGAAAAAGATTCAGATTATACAGTTGCATGCGCATGCAAAAAGCATTTCTAAGAAGTGTAAATTCCAGAAAATAGATTGTAGCTGAAATAGAGTTCAGATATCTTTAGCTGAGTACATTGAAGTATAGACCAGTTATTAATCAAGCGGTGCTTAAGTGACAGTTGTCAAATGAAAGTAGCCTTAGTCAGAGTAGAGTAAATAATGCTAATGCAGGTCTCCTCTAGACCATCAACAGGGCACAGCTATCACTGGCTCAATATCCATCACAGCAGGCTATCCCGGGATCAACATCTATCCCCAGGCCATATAGTTTGTATATAGCAAAAAGTCTATGCTGAAATACAAGCCTAAATAGGTGATGGTTTTAGTTGTTACGTTACCGCCTTCTTTCCTAGTGCAGAGGTGCTGGCCGTGGACTCGAGTATTTGCAAAACGGCAAGGTAGTTCCGTCGTGTTCCCGTCCGTCAAGGGAGGATCAAACAGCAGACGCTGTTGGATGTACCGTGTTACGTGTTTGCTGATTCTCATCTGTTCGGCCTCGCTGCGGCGGTAACATTAAGCAGATTACAGCTTCGCTAGAGACAGCTTCATCTGTTTAGGCTAGGTACTTCGTTCAAAGTTTTTCCGCTTCCCATTTGAATTAGGGGATCGCTGTGGCGGCATCTGCACACCGCAATTACGTCAATGCGTTTCACAACGTCATGTCACGTAGCTTCAACTGGATGCTTCAAACGCCACTGCCCAAAACTGCTGATAACAGCCTGTGTGTGTGCATGGACACATAGGATAACATGATGAAGAGTTTAATGACTGTAGAAAAAAAGTCTACAGCCAAAAACAGCTGCTGTAAAAATGTCACAAAAAAGGTCCAGTGTGCATGAGGACTAAGAGGGTGTGCACACTTATGCAACCACATTGTTTTATTTTTTTATTTTTACTTCCCACCCCCCTAAAAGATTTCAGTTTGTTTTTTCAATTGAGTTGTACAGTTTATAAGTCACATTAAAGGTGGAAAAAGTTCTCATATGATTTATCTTTTTCACATTTTTTTACATCACAGAAACCTGACATTTTAACAGGGGTGTGTAAACTTTTTATACCCATTGTATATTTTGCTCACATGTGAATATACCAATATCAGGGCATCACCAGTGATAAAGTGCTCCACCTCCCCCCCCCCCCACTGTGATGTGATGAGCTGAAGACTTGAATTTTTTAACTGATTACGCCAGGGGGCGTTGGTGGTCTGTTCAGCTGTTTGGGAGACTCTGGAAGGCACTTGTGCGATGGTGGGCTCTTTAAATTTGTGCTATGTATGTGATTCTCAAGGTACAATAAATACTACACTATTATCATCTTTGCTGGCTCCGGTGTGAGCTTTAGTTGCAGCAGCTTGGATCCGTGATTGGAACTAGAGACATTATTTTAGTCATGTGAGTATTTTTTCAAGGATGAAATTCCCAGTCCAGTAAACCTAAGGGCAGTTCTGCAGATTCCATGTTACGCACAACAGGGTATGTTAGAAGAACTCTGCCAATAAAGTTATAAGAGAAGTGAACTCAAACAGAACAGAGTTTCAGTGCTGATCATTTGTGCAGTCTGGCTGATCCCTTTAGGAACTGATCATATAGCCATCTAGTACCCTTACTGCTGCCTGCAGGCTTGACTGGAACTATATTCATGTGCACCACCAGTACAATTGAGCCCCAACGCTAGCCTGCTGAAGAGTTAGGACTAAATACTGCCCCTTTTACAGCTGCTACACAGAAACCTTTACTTTTTGCCTATGGTAAGAGGTACCTCTCACGGGAGATTGCACCATATCTTATGCATTCTCCTAGAGTGCACTCTAGACTAGTTATAGTATTATTATTCACATTGCAGTTAATTCTTATATGCACTATTGATTGTTGACTTTGCTGATTCATGAGTTAATTCAAGTCTAGTGGTACAGAACTATTTTCTAAGTTACTTTGGCATAGTGATTATACTGTCTAGCAGAACCTACCTTCTGTAGATACATACTGTATATACATACACGGATGTCCATACATGCATTAGCAATAGAAATGAGGCACTTGCTGATATGTGTTTAAAAAATGTAAATGTTTTGTTTAATCTCTAGGCACCGACAGTACACAAAATATGGGCCTTGGTGCCGAGTGGCCTCATATTTGCGTACCAATTAGCAGACACAGCTGTGCTGAGAGCATGCTCCCTGTACAGTGGCTAACGGAAAGAGCAGAAAGCGAGGGGAACTTTTCGATCATGTGATTGCTGTGACAGCCAATCACGGTGGTCACATGATCATAAACCCTGCCCGATCTCCCGGCATCTGAAACCTCTTAAAGGGCCTGAAGGCACCGGCGCAAAAGGGTTAATGGGACAAATGACAGCCAAGATTTCCATGGACTCCTTTACTTTCTCAATTCCCTCTTGCTAATGCCAGGCCTCTCTTAGACCCCTTTCACACCGAGAGCGTTTTGCAGGCGCTATAGCGTTAAAAATAGCGCCTGCAATCCACCCTCAAACAGCTGCAGCATTGTCTGCAGTGTGAAAGCCCGAGGGCTTTCACACCGGAGTGCTGCGCTGGCAGGACGGGAAAAAAAGTCCTGCCAGCAGCTTCTTTGGAGCGGTGAAGGAGTGGTGTGTTTACCGCTCCTCCACCGCTGCTCCCTATTGAAATCAATGGGGCAGCGCTGGGATACCGTCGGCAAAACGCCGCTATTGCGGGCAGTTTTAACCCTTTCTCGGCCGCTAGCGGGGGGTAAAAGTGCCCCGCTAGTGGCCGAAATGCGCCGCTAATCCAACGGTAAAACGCAGCTAAAAATAGCGGCATTTTAGCGGCTCGGTGTGAAAAGGCTCTTAGAGTGCACGCATACTGTCAGTTTTAACTTAGCCTAAACATGGTTTACCCCCTTGATTCATTCCGTTCATGTAGTGTGGAGAAATAAGAGTAACCTCTATTTTAAATAAAAAAAAAGTAGGGAATGTAAACAGAATTGTACCATAATCCAGAAACTTTAGAGATAAAGGGGACGGGAGCCTGGTCCCCAACCAGGTCTCCTCA
This sequence comes from Lithobates septentrionalis, assembly GCA_037952835.1. NCBI lineage: Eukaryota > Metazoa > Chordata > Amphibia > Anura > Ranidae > Lithobates > Lithobates septentrionalis. Next base: position 1,539,684 of record JBBDGP010000524.1, on the reverse strand, counting down.
AAGAAATAGAGCAATTGGACTATCTCGGTACAGTAAAATGAGGGTAAATTCAAGTATAGAAACAGATATATAAAATGATACAAAAATGTATTCATACAAAATTAGTAACACATAAAAAAAAGTCAGTTACAGATTAAAAGCATTAGTAACAATCCATGTGTATCACCAGACTAATAATCCCTAAAACGGGGAGGATCACATGTTGATCACCGATAGACTCTCAACTAGTTTTGCGGACTAATACCGCTTCATCAGGAGGGTATCTGCAATTTGATTGACAGGTCATCAATGACAATATAATTGACCAAAGATAACAGTATTTAATACAGCATGTCGATTAAACAATATATTTAGGTATACAGGGGCAAAAGCTAAACTGCTTACCCATATCCCGGCAGGCACAGGACACGAGTCGTCACCAGTAAGGGGGGTCTCCCGCAGCGACGAGGGGGGGGACTAAAAAAACAATGGGCTACAATCTGAATGGAATAAGGCAGATGGTTAAAAATGGTGTGTAGTGTGGTGAAAGGGGCTACTGGACGAGATAGGGGGAAGGGGAGGTGGGAGGAGGGGATGTTACGTGAGGTTCATGTAGTGTGAGTGCTCCAAACCGTACCGGGGGCAACTTGGAAGAGGTGATCCTGTGCACAGTGCACTTGTGGCCCAGTATGGTTTCACTTCAGTGTGAGTGAAAACCAAGCCTGAGCATAGAACTCCCCATAGATGACTAAGGACAGAAGCAGGGATCATTGTGGTCTGGTTGGCAGAAGTGATGTAAGTGTGCCAAAGAACATTTGCTTATAGATCAAAAAGAGTGCAGACGGGGGGGGGCAATTGAATTTGGGGTTAGTTCTGTTCAACCATGCCCACTGTGAGTGCACCCTAGTAGAGGTGATTCCTCCAAAGTAATTTAGAATAGTCTTGAAACCTCCTACCAGTGTAAATGGTGAAACAGCTCCAGGAAGGTCCCTGTGGGCATCCTGCTAGGGTAACTTAAGAGAACACTGCCCAGATAATGTTACTATTCACGACTGTAAGTAGCTAAAGCCTTCCACTGACCAGCCTACCTGCTGTATTTTCCGTTTTAGTGTTTTCTAAATGAACACTGACAGCTATAGATTTGTAAAGCAAATGTTCTCCAATTGCTTGTACATGCTATAATACCAGATTTTACTTTTTACTGATCCACTTAATATTTCTCCAGGCATTAGTGAAAACGTCTTTCAAGTCTGATCCAAGTTTACAACATGCAGCAGCCAGCGCAGTACTTTATCTATTCGCATGAAATACCTCTATGCTAGTTAATTGAAAGAGGTTTCCAGCCCCCACCTCCTGCCCCCCCCATCCCCCCATTTTCTTTCAGCATCAAATACAAGAGCCAGGTCTGTTGTAGCAAAACAGTAGATATATCCTTTTGTCACATGCTGTCTGGATGGGTGTAATTGCAATTGGAGGCCTTGATGGAGCTTTTCTGAGGCCTTTGCCTATAAGATTGAGCTGTGTGTGTTCCAGTTCTGTTCCCTAACATTCCCTGTATAGCTGTGTCTGCTTAATGACATTTCCTACTCGCTATGAATGGTTGCTGTGGAAAATGAGTGAGTATCGACAGGCCGGCACAGCAGCTGAGCTGCAATCATACAATCTTGACTTTTTTTTCTCTGCTATTGATTCTCATCCGCCTGCACAGTTGCACATGCTTCCTACCCGGGATGTACTAATCAATAATCCGAACGACCTTTACACGGGACCCCAGGACTTCAGAAAAGTGAAATATCACTGCTACCATCCAAAGGTCGCCCAATCCTTTAATAGTAAAGAAATAAATCTCTATTAGAAGGACCTGCAAACCTGCTTAGCCTGGCCTGTATTGCTTTATTAAGTAGCCAGTAGTAGAGGTAGATTCACTTCTCTTGTTCTGCATATTTGCACAGAATCAATCAATGAATATGGATTATACCACACTTTCTTTTATGAACTGCTGCAAACACAGTTGTATCATAAAATGTGATTTTTTTTCTCTGTCCTACACTGAAGGGTCAGGGCACTCAATGGATATTACAGTTGCTGGTGGTTACTGGTGAATTGAAGCACTTATCAGGTTCTTCTATCTCACAGAGGCTGAAAAATTGAATGACACGTTACTTTGCAGTATAGCATTTATGTCGTGTGATGCTTGAAGAGGACTTTTTCCTTTTAGAATATCTTATTCATCAATTCAGATGATGGAAGTTTTTATATTTTCTGTCAAAAAGATTCTTGATGGGCATTTTCATGACTACCTATTGCCATAAGAACAAACACATTTGCCTGTCTTTCAGTTGAGAGCCTGGCCTATGGTGTCTATTTTAGAACATCACGATCTGGGCGGCACAGTGGTGTAGTGGGTAGCACTCTCGCCTAGCAGTAAGAAGGGTCGCTGGTTCGAATGCCAATCACAACACTACCTGCCTGGAGTTTGCATGTTCTCCCTGTGCCTCCGTGGGTTTCCTCCCACACTCCAAAGACATGCTATTAGGTTAATTGGCTTCTGGCGTCTAAATTGGCCTTAGTATATGAATGTGAATTAGGGACCTTAGATTGTAAGCTCCTTGAGGTATGGACGAATGTGAATACAACGTATACGTATATGTAAAAGTGTTGCGAAATTGACGGTGCTATATAAGTACCTTAAAAAATAATAATCACGTCTACATGACATTTCTCTTCAGTCAGCTTGGTGAATATGTTTACTAATGTCAGAGTGGAGCAGAATTGGAGATTTAAAGGGTAACTCCACTTTAGTTGGGAAACAAAAAAAAACCAAACAAATAAAAAAAAATATATATATATATATCGTATACAATTGCGACACAAGTCATATTGTAATTGAATGTTTAATAAAAATGTCCTTTCCTTTTCAATCTGCAGCTCTGTAATTTTCCTCAAAATGCAATGCAATATGGCTACAGAATGTGTACAGAACGCCCCCCAGAAACATTTCCTGCTTGTATGATTGGCTAACTGATTTTCCTAGAAGTCTGCACTTAGATACAAGTCATTTCATGCCCTGCAACAAAAATGTCATTTTTGGTGAGATGCTCCCAATAGGAAAGCACATTTCAAAGGGATGCAGGCCCAGCAGCTTTCCTCATTAGAGTTTTACAGGTGCACTACTGGATGATAATTAAAGTGGAAGTCCATGCTAAAACTAAAATCTCTGCATCTATAGACACCTGCCCTCTAACACTAACTGGTCTAGCCCTGTAAAGAAAACATGAGTATACATACCTTTTCTGAAGCTGATCCGACCTGATCCCTCGCTGAGCTGTCAGCAGTGGCTTCGCTGTGTAGGCGGGTGGAGAGGACACATCTGACAACGGAAGCCCGATAGTAACTCTATGATGGTGATGTCACTTCTCATTCATTTCACAGCCGTTGTCGGCTGTGTCCTCTGCAGAGCTTCCACCGCTGGAGATTGAGTCTGATCGGCTTCAGAAAAGGTATGTATACTAATTTTTTCTTTATAGTGTTAGATCGTGGGTGTCTATAGATTTTAGTTTTAGCATGGACTTCCACTTTAAGAAACCACTTCCATTAGATTCATTTTCCAACATGGACACAGACACATAGTGATTTCTTCAGACTAACAAAAGGTAGGAATCTGCAACAAAGTTTGTTAAAATCCTTGTAATGTACATAGATCACCCAGAGGGAAATGTTTTTTTCTGAACAAAAGTGGAGCTACCCTTTAACTGCTTCAGCCCTGGAAGATATTACCCCCTTCCTGCACTTTTTGCGATTCGGCACGGTGTCGCTTTAACTGACAATTGCGCGGTCATGCGACGTTGCACCCAAACAAAGTTGAGGTCTTTTTTCCCCACAAATAGAGCTTTCTTTTGGTGGTATTTGATCACCTCTGCGGTTTTTACTTTTTGCGCTATAAACAAAAAAAGACCGACAATTTTGAAAAAAAAACGCAATATTTTTTACTTTTTGCTATAATAAATATCCCCCAAAAATGTATAGAAAAATTATTTTTTCCTCAGTTTAGGCCGATATGTATTCTTCTACATATTTTTGGTAAACAAAAAAATCGCAATAAGCGTAAATTGATTGGTTTATGCTAAAGTTATAGCGTCTAGAAAATAGGGGATAGTTTTATGGCATTTTTATTATTAATTTTTTTTTTACTAGTAATGGCGGCGATCTGCGATTTTTATCGGGACTGCGACATTATGGCGGACACGTCGGACAATACTGGCACATTTTTGGGACCATTGGCATTTTTACAGCGATCAGTGCAATAAAAATGTATTGATTACTGTAAAAATTTCACTGGCAGTGAAGGGGTTAACCACTAGGGGGCGATCAAGGGGTTAATGTGTTCCCTATTGTGTGTTCTAACTGAAGGCGAGAGGGGACTGTGCAGGGGAGATGACAGATCGCTGTTCATACTCTGTATGAACAAACGATCTGTCTGTTCTCCCCTCAGAGAACCGGAAACTGTGTGTTTACACACACAGATCCCGGTTCTCGGTGTGCCCCAAGCAATCGAGGGAGCCCGGTGGTGATCGCGAGCGCCGGGCATTCGCATCGGCTCTGTGGGCGAGCAGGGGTGGCATAGTGGCCGAATATGTTACCGACGTAACATGACGGCAATTCGCGCAGCCGAGCCATTTTGCCGCAGTACTGCGACGGCTGGTCGGCAAGCGGTTAAAGCGGTATTAAACCGCTTTAAAAACAAATACTGGCATGGAGAGATAGAACAGGGCTCTGTTCAGTGCTATTAGACAGTTAGTGTGCTATTCTGATTCTGTTGTTCGTGTAGAACAGTGGTTCTCAACCTTCTAGTGCTGTGACCCTTGATAAAATTTCCCCCTAACCGTAACATTTTCATAGCGTGGGTTGTCAGCACCCAAGGAAAGACAAGTCAGTCAGCTGACCTCTAGTCTCTGCCCCCCAGCCATGCCGTGAACTGAATGGGCGACTGTGAAGATGGTGCGGGCTTCAGGAGCAGCCCTGGACATGGTGACCCCTGACAAATCATCATCCGACTCCCAGGTTGAGAACCACTGGTGTAGAATATCAGTTTAGTGTGCATCTAGGGATAGTTCAGTGTGAGTGTAGTACAACCATTCATATTTACATTAGTGTGATTGTAGGGATAGTTCAGTCAGTGTGAGTGTAGTGACTGTTTAACACAGTATATTTTATTGCATTGCTGCAAGTTTAACGCTGTACAGTTCAGTGCATTACTGCAAGTTTAACGCCACATATTTCAGTGCGTTACGTGCCGTTTAACACACTACATTTCTGGGCGTTACTGCACAAATAACGCAGTATATTTCAGTTGCGTTACTGCTAGTTTAACGCCGTATATTTCATTGCATTAGTGCAAGTTTAATTCCATATAGTTCTGTGCGTTACTGCAAGTTTAAAGCTGTATATTTCATTACGTTCCTGCAAGTTTAACGCCATATAGTTGTGTGCGTTACTGCAAGTTTAACGCTGTATATTTCATTGCGTTACTGCAAGTTTAACGCTGTCCATCAAGTCCAACCTATGTGTGTGATTATATGTGATTATATGACAGTATTACATTGTATATCCCTGTATGTTGCGGTCGCTCAGGTGCTTAAATTATCGATGCTCCCCGCTGAGACCCCCGCCTGTGGAAGGGAATTCCACATCCTTGGCGCTCTTACAGTAAAGAACCCTCTACGTAGTTTAAGGTTAAACCTAGTTTCTTCTAATTTTAATGAGTGGCCACGTGTCTCGTCCCTTCTACAAAAAAGTGTTATCCCTATTGTGGGGTCACCAGTATGGTATTTATACATTGAAATCATATCCCCTCTTAAACGTATCCAGAGAGAATAAGTTCAGTGCTCGCAACCTTTCCTCATAACTAATAGCCTCCAGACCATTTATTAGCTTAGTTGCCCTTCTTTGTACTCCCTCCATTTCCAGTACATCCTTCCTGAGGACTGGTGCCCAGAACTGGACAGCATACTCCAGGTGCGGCCGGACCAGAGTCTTGTAGAGTAGGAGAATTATCGTTTTATCTCTGGAGTTGATCCCCTTTTTAATGCATGCCAATATTCTGTTTGCTTTGTTAGCAGCAGCTTGGCATTGCATGCCATTGCTGAGCCTCTCATCTACTATGACTCCCAGGTCCTTTTTCATCCTAGCTTCCCACTGGAGATTCTCCCCCCAGTGTATAGATTGCATTAATATTTTTGCCACCCAAATGCATTATTTTACATTTTTCTACATTAAACCTCATTTGCCATGTAGTTGCCCACCCCATTAATTTGTTCAGATCTTTTTGCAAGGTTTCCACATCCTGCAGAGAAGTTTTTGCCCTGCTTAGCTTAGTATCATCCGCAAATACAGAGATTGAACTGTTTACCCCATCCTCCAGGTCGTTTATAAACAAAATAAATAGGATTGGTGCCAGCACAGAACCCTGGGGGCCCCACTACCCACCTCTGACCATTCTGAGTACTCCCCATTTATCACCACCCTCTGAACTCACCCTTGTAGCCAGTTTTTAATCCATATACTCACCCTATGGTCCATGCCTTATTTTGTACACTAGACGTTTTTAGAGGAGAGGATCCGAGCCTTCGACATTGCGCAATCATGGTGGTGAGCGAGCGGATGCTCTCAATACACGTAACAAGCAATTTTGTTTTTATATCTAGTAAGTGTTTTTTAAAAAAAAAGTTTTATAGCAGAGAAGCACTATGTCGGCTGTGTTTTTGTTTTTGATACATGAGTCCCTTAATCTAATAATAGATAATCTCGGAGATCAACCCCCTATCTGTGAAGAATACGATACATTGGGTGGAGTGGAGATTGTAAAAGGGAGAAATTGAACAGCTGAGTCCTGAGAGAAAGAAAAGAGGTTTTGGAGAGTGAAAATACAGAGTTCATTTGAGTCTTCCTGACTCATCCTTGAGGTTAGCAGATTAAATAGCTGGTGGTGGTTTGCACAAGCAATAAGAATTCTTGAGAAGCACGGTGATATGATAATAACACCGGAGCACTACTATCAAGATTGATATTGATTTATGGGACATTTATTATGAATTTTTTATGAATTTGAATTTTATTGCATGTATACATAGCACTAAGTATAGCATTGAATTATCACTGTAGCATGTGTGTGTGTGTATGTGCGTCTTTTGGTACACATACACATATATTTATATATAAAATCTTGTATATAGTCCGTTATTATCCCCTCCAAGAGCTTGCATACTATTGATGTTAGGCTAACTGGTCTGTAATTCCCAGGGATGTATTTTGGGCCCTTTTTAAATATTGGTGCTACATTGGCTTTTCTCCAATCAGCTGAATGAATGAATGAATGAATGAATTAATTAATGATTTGTAAAGCGCTGCAAATGCGAACTGATTCGCCTCAAGGCGCTAATGCATTTTGTGTTGTCAGCTTCTTAGAAGAGGCAAGTCTTGAGTTTTTTCCTGAAGGCCTGATGGTTTTCTTCCATGCGGATGTGAGTCGGAAGAGAGTTCCATAGCCGAGATCCCTGGACTGCGAATCTTCATTCTCCCCTTGCTTTGTAGCGGTATTTGGGAACGAGGGGAGGTTTTGACTAGATGATCGCAGATTGCGATTCGGTGTGTAGTGTTTTATTTTCTCTCGGAGGTATTGAGGGGCGTTACCTTGTATGCATTTGTGGGTGAGGCAGAGGGTCTTGAATGTGATCCAATTCTTTACCGTTAGCCAATGTAGGCTCCTCAGGGATGGGGAGATGGACTCCCAGGGTTTTTTTCCTGTTAGCAGTCTTGCCGCCACGTTTTAAACGGCCTGTAGGCGTGCGTGCTGATATTGGGGTAATCCTATGTAGAGTGAGTTTGCGTATTCGAGACGGGAATTGATGATTGTTCCAACTACTGCTGATTTGTCCTCTTCTGGGATGAAGGGGATGAGTGTGCGTAGCAGGCGGAGGAGATGGTGAGATCCACTAACTACTGATCCTATTTGTGCATCCATTGTCATTTCTGAGTCAAAGATAACTCCAAGACTTTTGGCTTTGGTGCTCGGAGAGATGGTTTGTCCAAAGATGGCGGGAGGTGTCCATGGAGTCTTGGTTCTGGGATTTTGGTTAGCGTGTAGGTAGAGAAGTTCTGTTTTTGACCCGTTGAGTTTGAGGGAACTAATGGTCATCCAGTCATCTATCAAAGTGAGGCATTTCTCTAGTTGCTGATGGTGGTCTTTTTGTCCGGTGATGCGAAAGTAGATTTGGGTATCGTCAGCGTATGAGTGGAAGCAGAGGTCTGATTTTTTGAGGAGAGGGCGGATGTAAATGTTGAATAGCACTGGCGACAAGGGTGAACCCTGAGGGACTCCACAGGAGATTGCCTGGGTTTCCGAGGTGAATGCTCCTAGTTTCACTGTCTGAGAGCGATTCTCTAAGAAGGATGCGAACCATTTTAGACTAGAATCTGTGGCTCCTGCTACTTCTGTGAGCCAGACAAGTAGAGTATTGTGGTCCACTGTGTCAAATGCTGCACTGAGGTCTAACAGTACCAGGAGACATGATTCTCCGTCATCTGTTGCTTCGAGGGCATCGCCCCATATCTTTAGAAGTGCAGTTTCTGTGCCATGGCCTGGGCGGAAACCTGATTGTAGAGTGTCCAGAAGTTGATGCGTGTCCAGGTGGCGTTGTAGCTGTTGTACTACCGCTTTCTCCATAATCTTGAAGATGGTGTTGAGGCTTGTTATCGGTCTGCGGTGGTTAGGATCTTTAGGGTCGAGATTGGGTTTCTTTAGCAGTGGTTTGACGATGCCTTGCTTGAGGGTGGTTGGCACAATCCCTTCTTTGAACGACTGATTTATGAGGTGTGTTATAGTGGGAGCCAGGATGTCGGAGCATTCTTTCAGGAGTTTCGCGGGAATGATGTCATTTGGTGATGTGCTGTCTCGAAGGCTTCTCATAATGTTTTTAGTCGTGTCAGTGGTGATTGGGGTCAAGAAGAAGTCTGGCAGTTGTGTGCTGTTCACGTCAATGTCCTCTTTTTGGTTTGGTTGGGTAAGGTTGGTTGCTTTTTTCTGTTGAATTGCTTTCCGAATGTTGTCGATGAAGAAATTAGATAACTCATTGCAGAATTCTTGAGTATCGTTTGCTGGGGGCTCTAAGCAGCATGGATTCATTGATTGGGCGACTATTTTGAAAAGTTCCCGCAGCTGGTTTAAGGCAGTTGAGATGGTGTACGAGAAATGTTCTTTTTTGGCTGTGAAGATCGCTTCGTGGTAGTTCACAGTGAGTATTTTGTAGTTTGTATGGTTTTCCTTGGTAGGACTTCTTCTCCATGCTCTTTCAGCTCTTCTGCGTTCTTGCTTGAGTAGAGTGAGAGTGCCGTTAAACCATCTCAAGTTTTTTTTTTTGCGGATGAGTGTTCTGCGTTTTGGTGCTACTGAGTCTGCTGTTTGTAGTAATGCCTTGTTTAGGGCGTTGAGTGTTTGTTCCGTTAAGAGGTTTAAGTTTAGCGATTGTATTTTGTTTGATAATGTGGTTTTGAAGAGTTCAGAGTGCAGTTTCTTCTGGGATCTGTTCCAGTGTGTTGTTGTTGAATGTTTCTGTTTTTGGAGGGTGAAGTTAGTGGTGATTTTAAATTTGATGGCGTGGTGGTCCGTCCATGGTAGTGGTGTGTTGTTGAATATGTTGCTGTCTATATTCTGTTTGAAGATGAGGTCTAGAGTATGTCCTGAACCGTGCGTGGGAGTATTTATCAGCTGTTGAAGACCTAGTTCTTCCAGTTGGTTGATGCAGGCGGTTGCAATAGGGTCTTGGGTGGAGTTTGCCCAAAGGTTGAAGTCTCCAAGTACTAGAAGGTTTTTGGTTTTCAGGGTGTGCATTGAGATGAATTCAGTAAGCGGTGTAAGGAGATTGGTCTTTGGTCCTGGTGGTCTGTAGCATAGTAATATGTGAATGGTGTCTTGGGGTGTTGTTTGAAGATGCAGGGGGAGTATCTCCATGAAAGGCACTGAGTTCTGTGAAGTTGGTTTGGTGAAGGCAAGGTGCGATTTGAAGATCACTGCTAGGCCTCCTCCTTTTTTTCCTATTCTATGCTTGGTTAGGATGCTGTAGTTCTCCGGCACCAATTCAGTTAGGATAGTGTTGCAGTCGGATGTTAGCAAACTTTCCGTAATGAAGAGGCAATCTATGTTGTTATCGATGATGAAGTCGTGGATTTCTAGTCTGTGCTTGACTGCAGATCTAGTATTAATCAGGGCGCATGCTAGTTGTTGTAGTTTGATTGGTGTCTCCCTGTATTTGATGGTTGCTTGTAGGTTGGTCCTTAATAATTTTTATTTTTTTAGTCTTTTTTGAGTGGCGGTTGGTAGAGTTGAACCGATGTTTCTTAGCCTGTCGAGGGCGTCCGCTGTGTACTTGAAATTGCACATGGTGAAGCAAGAAAGTTGCTGAAGGAGGATGAAGGAGGTGATGGAGGGCTGCCTACCACCCTCCCGTTGATCCAGAGGAAGGCGAAAAAACCCCTAGCTGAGCTGGCCAATTGCTACAGCAGAGGAAAAATTCCTTCCTGACCCCCCGAGGGGCGATCGGATTCAAGGACCCTGGATCAACTGCTAAGGTACCCCGGTGGGCTTACTTGTACAGGATGGTCCGGATGATGGCGGTGGGGGTGAGGGGTAGAGGGGCTCTGGCCGCTACTTACTGGTTGGAGTGATGCTGCGGTTGGGTTTAGGTGGATCTAAGATGGACGCTGGTCTGGTCCAGAGTCTCCGGTGGTAACCTGTGCCCACGCAGTGAGGTCCAGTGTAGAGGAGGGGGTGTTCCAGGTGTAGGGGCATGGGGGCCCGCTGGACAGGTGTGGGTGCTGGGTGGCTGGAGCTAGGCCGCAGCCGTGGTCTGTCCCCCAAGTCTAACAGCTAGAGAGCCGGTGATTGGACGGCCGGGGGGGGGCGGGTCCCAGTACTAACTTGCTGGGGGGGTCCGGGATGAGTTCCGGGTGGAGGTGGTGGTTGCGGCCGCACTGGGTGGACCAAGATGGCTGACGGGCTGGGTCCGAGCCACGGGCTGTCCTGATGCTCGCGCTCCGGAGGTGGCAAGGTCCTGTGGTGGATAGTGGTAGGTCCTTGTACTACCTACTGGGGGGGTCTGGGGATGAGCTCCGGGTGGAGGTGGTAATAGCTGCCGAGTGGGTGGACCAAGATGGCCGACGGGCTGGCCCGGGCCGCGGTGGGTGTGCTGCGGCGGTGGGTGTGATGCAGCGGTGGGAGTGCTAGTAAGCTGGGCTGGGGGGGTCCGCTGGGGCCGAGGTCCCGGTGGCTCTTGCTGTGATGTCCGGGATGATCTCCGTGCAGCCGGCGGAGTGCTGTGGTCTCAGGAGGGAGGACCAAGATGGCCGCCGGCTAGGCCCGAGCCGCGGGCTGTCCGGCTGTTCAGATTCTGGTGTGACTACCGGTCCGTCCGAGGATGGCGATGAAGTCGGATCGACCTGTAGGAGGTGATACTCGGGCCTGCTGGTCGGCCTGCCGATCAGGCTGTGGGAGGTGAAGCGGCAGGTCGGCCCTGGCCCGGCACTAGGCCGAAGCTGCAGAGTTTCCTGAGGGTGCTAGGCTGACCGCGGAGTGTCCTGCGGGAAAGGCCTATGCGGCTGGCAGGCTGGTACTCGGCTTCCAGATGGTAGTGGACGCACGGTGTATAGGTGGGGGTGCCGGTAAGTTCCGCTGGGGAGTCCGGGATGAGTCCTTGGATGGCTGGAGCCGGATGGCTGGAGCTGCTGGATGGTTGGAGCTGCTGACTCAGACGTCTGCTCTCTCCTGCGTCAACACAGTCAACTGTCTTTGACTTTGAGATGAATTGGGGGCCAAATCAGTTTCCAGTCAGTAGACTGTCAGTAAAAATTAGGAACAATGGTCTGGCAATTACTTGACTGAGTTCCCTAAGTACCCTTGGATGCAAGCCATCTGGTGATTTATTAATGTTAAGTTTCCCAAGTCTAATTTTAATCACTTGCCGACCGCCACATGCCGATGTACGTCCCTACTTTGGGGACGGATATCGTTGTTATGGCAGCAGGTAGCTGCCATAACCCCGGTATTCCCATGTTCGGCCGGTGGTCGGCTACAAGATAAAAGTGGTCTCTGCGGTGGATTCACCGTAAGATCACTTTTATCGGTGGCGGGAGAGGGGCCCCCCTCCTGCCGCGATCCGGTGCCCTCCGCCGCTTACCGGAGCCATCGGCAGCGGCGGAGGCAAACGCATTTGTCTCCTTGCTAGGTATGGAGACGAGTGAGGGGAAGATGACCCCCACCCGTCTCCATACCATAGCAAGGCAGAAGCAACCTCAAAACGTCACTTCCGCCCATACTTCTTATAGGCACATTTTTTTGATGTCATTTTTTCTAAATTTTTTTTTTTTTTTTTTTGCATTTAAGTCCAAATATGAGATCTGAGGTCTTTTTGACTCCAGATCTCATATTTAAGAGGTCCTGTCATGCTTTTTTCTATTACAAGGGATGTTTACATTCCTTGTAATAGGAATAAAAGTGACACATTTTTTTAAAATCAGTGTATGAATAAAAGGTAAAATAAATAAGAAAAAAATAGATTTTTAAACGCGCCGAGCTCGCGTGCGGAAGCGAGCGCATACGTGAGTAGAGCCCGCATATGAAACCAGTGTTCAAACCACACATGTGAGATATCGCCGCGTTCGGTAGAGCAAGAGCAATAATTCTAGCCCTAGACCTTCTCTGTAACGCAAAACATGCAACCGGTAGAATTTTTTAAATGTCGCCTATGGAGATTTTTAAGGATAAAAGTTTGTCGCCATTCCACGAGCAGGTGCAACTTTGAAGCGTGACATGTTGGGTATCAATTTACTCGGCGTAACATTATCTTTCAAATACACAAGAAACATCCAACATGTATTACATATACATGTGAAAAATGTGTAATATAATAAATATGTAAATAGTGTACTAAATACACATGTAGGAAAAGTGAATAACATCTGTATGCCTTGGTATCCGCTGTCTCCTTTCCATTTGAGTAGCCACACACCTCCCGGTGTCTACTGGTGCCCCCATGTTGGAGAAGATACCTCTTTACTTTTCACCATATGGACTTCCACTATTTGCTGTTCCACATTTCACTACAGACACTTTGATTATTTATTGCTGGTTTTCATTGCTGTTTTTTTCACTTTTGTATGTTATCTTATTCACTTTTCCTACATGTGTGTTTAGCACACTATTTACATATTTATTATATTGCACATTTTTCACATGTATATGTAATACATGTTGGATGTTTCTAGCGCTGCACTTTGTGTATTTGAATCTTTAGTGGACTTGGTCTGTTTGTGTGTCAGCTGCTTTTGTTGCTTTATATATTTTTTTGGGGTTTAGCGCAGCATTTTGCCACTTTTTGTAATATTATCTTTCACAATATAAAAAAAAATTGGGCTAACTTTACTGTTGTCTTATTTTTTAATTCAAAAAATGTATTTTTTTTTTAAAAAGTGCGCTTGTAAGAATGCTGCACAAATACGGTGTGACAGAAAGTATTGCAATGACCGCCATTTTATTCTCTAGGGTGTTAGGAAAAAAATGTATAATGTTTGGGGGTTTTAAGTAATTTTCTAGCAAAAAAAAATGTTTTTAACTTGTAAACACCGAGTCTGAAAAAAAGGCCCGGTCTTAAAGTGGTTAATTCTGTCCTCTGTTAACCATGGAGGTGCTTCCTGTGATGTGTCATAAGGATAAACACTGCAGTTTCCCTCGTGAAGACCGAGGAGAAGAATAAATTCAATACCTTCGCCATCTCCCCATCCTTTGTAACCAGATGTCCTTCCTCATTCTTAATGGGGCCAATATGGTCTGTCCTCTCTTTTTTACTGTTTACATACTTAAAGAATTTCTTGGGATTTTTTTTGCTCTCCTCCGCTATGTGTGTTTAGTGCTCTATCTTAGCCGCCCTAATTGCACCCTTACATTTCTTGTTGCATTCTTTATAAAGTCTGAATGCTGATGATGATCCCTCCACCCTGTATTTTTTAAAAGGCCTTCTCCTTTGCTTTTATATGCATTTTTACATTAGAGTTAAGCCACCCAGGACTTTTGTTCGATCTTTTAAATTTATTACCCAATGGGATGCATTGGCTAATGCCCTTATTTACAATGCTCTTAGCTTCTTCAGATCTGCGCTATAGCCGAATGACGGCTACAGCGTGGACCTACTTTGCTGGGAGGGCGTCAATAGACGTCCTCCCATGCTCGATTGGCCTGCGCGCCCCCTGCAGGGCACGCGTGGTGCGCGCTGTGATCAGCGAGTCTATGAGACTCGGCTGATCGCAGATCGGAGTAAGGGGTCAATCCCGACCCCTTACCATGTGATCAACTGTCAGCTATTGACAGCTGATCATGTGATGTAAACAGAGATGTTAATCGGCTATTTTTTCTCCTCACACTGATAATGTGAGGAGCAAAAAAAAAAGCCGATCACCAGCGGCTGTCAGAGGGACATCGGTCCCGATCAAGGAGAGCTGCCGCCAGCTCATCTGTGCCACCTGCCAGTGCCACCTACCAGTGCACAACAGTGCGGCCTACCAGTGCCCACAGTGCCACCTATCAGTGTCACCAATCAGTGCCTCATCAGCATTGCTGCCCATCAGTGTCACCTACCAGTGCCCATCAGTGCCATCTATCAGTGGTACCTATCAGTACCCTTCAGTACCAATCAGTGCCACCCATCTGATCCCATCAGTGCCATCTTATCAGTGGCCATCTGTGCCCATCAGTACCGCCTTATCTGTCCCCATCAGTGCCGCCTTATCTGTGCCTATCAGTGCCCATCAGTGCCACTTCATCAGTGCATATCAATGAAGGAGAAAATTACCTGTTTGCAAGATTTTATAACAAACTATGAAACTTGATTTTTTTTTTTTTTTTTAATTTTCCATCTTTTTTTGTTTGTTTAGCAAAGCTGAAAGCTGAAAATTGGTCTGGGCAGGAGGGGGGTTTAAGTGCCCAGTAAGCAAGTGGTTAAAGCAAACCCATCTCTCCTCCATGTTCTTTGTTCCTAAGATTTTATCCCAATTCATGCCTTCTAACAAGGTTTGTAGTTTAGGGAAGTTGGCTCTTTTGAAATTTAGTGTCTTTGTATTCCCCTTATGTTTCCTATTTGTGTGATTTATACTGAAGCCAATTGACCTGTGATCACTGTTTCCTAAATTGGCTCATATTTTCCACATCTGTGATCGGGTCTGGATCAGTAGATCCAGTAATGCTTTATTTCTAGTTGGTGCATCTACCATCTGAACCATGAAATTGTCCTGCAAGACATTTAGGAACTGGCAAGCCTTAGACGAATGCGTGGTTCCCTCCACCCAGTCTGTGTCTGGATAATTAAAATCCCCCATTATGATAACACTTCCCATCCTTGCTGCTAATCCAACTTGTGATAGGAAATCCATCTTCCCCTCCTCCCCCAGGTCAGGGGGCCTATAGCATACTCCCAGTAATATGTTCCCCTTAGCTTTAACCCTTTGGAGCTTTACCCATAAGGATTCCACTTCCTCCCTAGCTCCCTTAGTGATGTCATCTCTTACATTCACTTGTACATTATTCTTGAAATATAGGCATACCCCTCCCCCTTTTTTACCCTCTCTATCCCTGCGATAAAGGTTATATCCTTGAATGGTTGCTAGCCAATCACGAGAGCTGTTGAACCAGGTCTCTGAAATTCCCACAAAATCCTAATCCTCCTTGTACAACAGTATCTCTAGTTCCCCCATCTTGTCCGCCAGGCTCCTGGCATTTGTGAACACGCCACATAGTTTAGACTATCCTCTTATTGGGTGTTCGGAGATTGCAACTAGGACTTGTTACTATACTTACCTTGGGTTTGTGTGCTTTAGTCAACCTACCACTAATGCCCCCAATACTACCCTCTGGAATATGTTCTGCACTGACTATCTCTACCTCTGGGCCCTCCCCCCTGTCGCTTAGTTTAAAAACCCCTCTAACTTTTTGGCCATCTTTACTCCCAGCTGATCAGCACCCTCCTAATTTAGGTGCAGTCCGTCCCTTCTATAGTACTGGTGATCGACTGAGAAGTTGGCCCAGTCCTCCAGGAACCCAAACCCTGTATATTTCATTGTGTTACTGCAAGTTTAATGCTGTATATTTCATTGCGTTACTACAAGTTTAACGCCATATATTTAATTGCGTTATTGCAAGTTTAACTCCATATATTTCATTGCGTTACTGCAAGTTTAACGCCGTATATTTCATTGCATTACTGCATTCACGTACACATTTACACATCTTTATTACATTTTGTTAATAAGCACCCCCCACTCCCCCATCATGTCTGGGAGGACAGCAAGGAGAGGCAGATGTTCCCATGGCAATGACAGGGATGATGGTATAGTGCAGGGTGTCCCAGGTGTGACCGCTCCTTGCAGCACATCTGCCAGCAGCACATCGCCAGCTGTAGACTATAGCTGCCAAATGTCTCGGCCCCATCTGCTGCGGTGGAAAAAAATACAGTCCCTCTCAAACAGGTGCGGAAAAATTGTTCTTTGGTTGTTAATTGTGCCCATGAAACCTACACCAAAAACATTCTACCAGATGAAATCAACACCCACAACACTAGGCAGCCTAGAAGTCCTGCAGAGACTCCACATCCCAAAAACACTTAAACGGCGACATTGGCATCAGGGGCTTCATCGCTGCTGGTAATCCAGGACTGATTCATTTTGATAAAAGTCAGACGGTCCAGGGAGTCTGTGGACAGATGCGTTCTATGATCATTAACAAAACCTCTAGCAGCACTGAATGCCTGTTCAAAAAAACACGCTGGATGCAGGGCAGCCCAGCAGCTTAATAGCATACTAGGCAAGTTCTGGCCAGTGGTCTATTGTCATGACCCAGTAAGCCAGTGGATCGTCGACTGGAAAGCTCTCCATCTCTGTTTTCGCCCCTAGATAATCGTCCACCATGTGATGCAGACGCTGTCAATGAAATGTGAAAGCTGACAGCCCTGGGCGGCGAGGACTAAAAAAATTGAGAAATGTATCACTTAGGTGGCTGCCTTCTCCACCGCTCCTCTCTTGACCAACAGAAGCCTCAAAACTACTTTTTCCATGACACTGTAACCTACCAGAGTCAGTAAAAGCGTTCGATAAACTCCTTTTTAGGGTGTCCTCAAGAGATTTCATCTTCTGCACTCTCTGTGAGGACAGGAGTTCTGAGACTTTCCCATTATAATCAAGGAGGGTTGCCACCCAATAGTGATTCTTTCCCTTTACGCCACGTCTTCTTGGGTCCTTTCGCAGGCTTTGAAACATGAGGGAGCCCATGCACCGCAAATTTGCGGAGGCATGAGAAGCAGACTCCTCGGGGTCACTGAGGATTACAGTATCTGGAACTGCCTCCTCCCAGCCACGTACTACTCCCAAGGGTTCTGGGGATGGAAAACCATCTCTTACTGTAGGAAGACATCTTTGACGTATGTCTTCCTCTGCTTCAATGCCAAAGAAACTGCCAGAATCCTCCTTCTCTCTCTCCTCTTGTGTGTTCTGTGGCATAGGAACAATGGTGTCTGCATAAAGTGGGCCTTGAGAAGAAAGGCAGTCCACCGCTTCGTCCCGCTGATCTGCCTCCAGTGCCCTGTCCATAATGCCAGGCAGAGTCTGCTCCAGCAGGAACACAACAGGGATTGTGTCACTGATGCATGCATTGTCACGGCTCACCATCCTTGTGGCCTCCTCAAATGGTGACAGTACAGTGTATGCATCCTTTATGAGCAGCACTTTCCTTTCTTCAGTCTCCTGTCAGCACTCTTTCTGTAGTGCTGTGTACAAAAAACCTGTCTCTCTCTCTTTTCTCTCACCTCAGCATTTCCCTCTCCTCATTTACCTCAGCACTTCCTGAAAACTTCCCTTTTTCCCAGTGTGCTTTGTGCTTCTAAGTTTTCTGGAAGGACAAGTCAGCATCTCTGTGTCTCCATCTTGTGGCCAAAAGGAGAAATTGCATCACAACATGCCTGCTACAGACAGTTCTGCTGTCCAAAGGTGTCTCCATTGCTCCTCCATCCAGAGTTGAGACAACCTAAGATAGGAAGTGTATTACTAGCCAGATCACCAGGTGAAAGTAAACTAATGTACCACCGCATCTGTAAATTGGTAATTAGCAATGTTAGACTTTTATTTGGGTTTAATCACTGTGTCATGCAGAAATAGCTTTATTAGTAGCAACGAGGGAGAATACAATAAAGATAAATATTTGTATGGATATTTTAGGCTCAACTTACAGCAAAGTGTTAAGCTAGGAATGTTTTTGTTTAGTAGAAAATCCTCTAAAAATGACAAGATTTAGCCAATGTCACAACTTGATGAATCCCAAGTTTCCCAAAACAACAGGTCCTTTAAAGCTGAAGTCCAGACAAAAATAAAAGATATGTTAAAAAAGAAATACAGTATCTCACAAATATGAGTACACCCCTCACATTTTTTGTAAATATTTTATTATATATTTTCATGTGACAACACTGAAGAAATGACACTTTGCTACAATGTAAAGTAGTGAGTGTTCAGCTTGTATAACAGTGTAAATTTGCTGTCCCCTCAAAATAACTCAACACACAGCCATTAATGTCTAAACTGCTGGCAACAAAAGTGAGTACACCTCTAAGTGAAAATATCCAAATTGGGCTCAATTAGCCATTTCCCCCCCCCCGGTGTCATGTGACTCGTTAGTGTTACAAGGTCTCAGGTGTGAATGGAGAGCAGGTGTGTTAAATTTGGTGTTATCGCTCTCACTCTCTCATGCTGGTCCCTGGAATTTCAACATACAAAAACATACTTGGGGGGCACACTCTAAAATGCTTTACATTCAAGATGGTGCTGCTATAAGACCAAAAATAGTACAAAACAGATTACAGCGCACATATACAAAAATGACATTTATCCTGCAAGGCTAGTTAAAAACACCTGAACATATTGAAAAATATGGGGGTTTGGGAACACTATATGGTCATATAGTGCTAAGCCCACTTACTGCGACAAAGTACCCCGAATTAGTGGGTCCTACCTTAGTAATAGAATGAAAGAACCTGTGTCTCAACCATGGGAGATAAACTCCTCTATTTGGGAGAACTGAAGGGATTCCTCCTATGCACTGGTGACCACTAATAAGAGGTAATGAAGAGAGGGAGGGGTGCCCCAGCCCAAGAGACCTGGTCAGGGTCCATACAATATACAAAACCATACTTGGGGGGCACACCCTAAAATGCTTTACATTCAAGATGGTGTTGCTATAAGACCAAAAACAGTACAAAACAGATTACAGCACACACATACAAAAATTACATTTATCCTGCAAGGCTAGTTAAAAACACCTGAACATATTCAAAAATACGGGGGGTTTGGTAACACTATATGCACTATACACTATAGCACCATATAGTGCTAAGCCCACTTACTGCGACAAAGTACCCCCAATTTCATTCTATTACTAGGGTAGGACCCACTAATTTGGGGTACTTTGTTGCAGTAAGTGGGCTTAGCACTATATGACCATATAGTGTGACCAAACCCCCGTATTTTTGACTATGTTCAGGTGTTTTTAACTAGCCTCGCAGGATGAATGTCATTTTTGTATGTGTGCGCTGTAATCTGTTTTGTGTGGAATTTCAGCATGGCACCTCATGGCAAAGAACTCTCAGAGGACATGAAATAAAGAATTTTTGCTCTACATAAATATGGCCTAGGCTATAAGAAGATTGCCAAGACCCTGAAACTGAGCTGCAGCACGGTGGCCAAGACCATACAGCGGTTTAACAGGACAGGTTCCACTCAGAACAGGCCTCACCATGGTCGACCAAAGAAGTTGAGTGCACGTGCTCAGCATCATATCCAGATGTTGTCTTTTGGAAATAGATGCATGAGTTCTGCCAGCATTTCTGCAGAGGTTGAAGGGGTGGGGGGTCAGTCTGTCAGTGCTCAGACCATACGCCGCAGACTGCTTCAAATTGGTCTACATGACTGTTGTCCCAAAAGGAAGCCTCTTCTAAAGATAATGAACAAGAAAGACAAGCAGACTAAGAACATGGATTACTGGAAACGTGTCTTGTGGTCTGAGACCAAGATAAACGTATTTGATTCAGATGGTGTCCAGCGTATGTGGCGGCAACCAGGTGAGGAGTACAAAGACAAGTGTGCCTTGCCTAAAGTCAAGCATGGTGGTGAGAATGTCATGGTCTGGGGCTGCATGAGTGCTGCCAGCACTGGGGAGCTACAGTTCATTGAGGGAACCATGAATGCCAACATGTACTGTGACATACTGAAGCAGAGCATGATCCCCTCCCTTCGGAGACTGGGCCACAGGGCAGTATTCCAACACGATAATGACCCCAAACACACCTCCAAGACGACCACTGCCTTGCTAAAGAAGTTGAGGGTAAAGTTCATGGGCTGGCCAAGCATGTCTCCAGACCTAAACCCTATTAAGCATCTGTGGGGCATCCTCAAACAGAAGGTGGAGGAGTGCAAGGTCTCTAACATCCACCAGCTCCGTGATGTCATCATGGAGGAGTGGAAGAGGACCTGGAAGAGGCAACCTGTGAAGCTCTGGTGAACTCCATGCCCAAGACAGTTAGGGCAGTGCTGGAAAATAATGGTGGCTACACAAAATATTGACACTTTGGGCCCAATTTGGACATTTTCACTTAGGGGTGTACTCATTTTTGTTGCTATTGGTTTAGACAATAATGTGTGTGTTGTATTATTTTGAGGGGGCAGCAAATTTACACTGTTATACAAGCTGTACACTCACTACTTTACATTGTGGCAAAGTGTAATTTCTTCAGTGTTGTCACATGAAAAGCTATAATAAGACATTTACAAAATGTGAGGTGTTTACTCACTTTTGTGAGATACTGTATATAGTAGATACAGTTGTGCTCATAAGTTTACATACCCTGGCAGCATTTATGATTTCATGGCCATTTTTCAGAGAATATGAATGATAACACAAAAACTTTTCTTTCACTCATATTTAGTGTTTGGCTGAAGCCATTTATTATCAATCAACTGTGTTTACACTTTTTAGATCATAATGACAACAGAAACTACCCAAATGACCCTGATCAAAAGTTCTTAATACCGTGTATTGCCCCCTTTAACATCAATGACAGCTTGAAGTCTTTTGTGGTATTTGTGGTTGAGGCTCTTTATCTTCTCAGATGGTAAAGCTGCCCATTCCTCTTGGCAAAAAGCCTCCAGTTCCTGTAAATTCCTCTGTCTTGCATGAACTGCATGTTTGAGATCTCCCCAGAGTGGCTCAATGATATTGAGGTCAGGAGACTGAGATGGCCACTCCAGAACCTTCACTTTATTCTGCTGTAGCCAATGACAGTTTGACTTGGCCTTGTGTTTTGGATCATTGTTCAATGTTGGAATGTCCAAGTACATCCCATGCACAGCTTTCTGGCTGATGAATGCAAATGTTCTTTCAGTATTTTTTGATAACATACTGCATTTATCTTGCCAACAATTTTGACCATATTTCCTGTGCCTTTGTAGCTCACACATCCCCATCCACCTCCGTGTTTCACAGTAGAAATGGTGTACCTTTCATCATAGGCCTTGTTGACTCCTCTACAAATGTAGCATTTATGGTTGTGGTCAAAAAGCTAAATTTTGGTCTCATCACTCCAAATGACTTTGTGTGAGAAGGTTTGAGGCTTGTCTCTGTGCTGTTTGGCATATTGTAAGTGGGATACTTTGTGGCATTTGCGTAGTAATGGCTTTCTTCTGGAGACTCGACCATGCAGCCCATCTTTCTTCAAGTACCTCCTTTCTTGTGCAGCTTAAAACAGCCACATCACATGTTTTCAGAGAGTCCTGTATTTCACCTGAAGTTATTTGTGTGTGTGTGTGTGTGTGTGTGTGTGTGTGGGGGGGGGGGGTTTGCATCCCCAACAATTTTCCTGGCAGTTGTGGCTGAAATTTTAGTTGGTCTACCTGACTTTGGTTTGGTTTCAACAGAACCCCTCATTTTCCACTTCTTGATTAGAGTTTGAACACTGCTGATTGGCATTCTCAATTCCTTGGATATCTTTTCATATTCCTTTCCTGTTTTATACAGTTCAACCAACTTTTCCTGCAGATCCTTTGATAATTCTTTTGCTTTCCTCATGACTCAGAATCCAGAAATGTCAGTGAAGCACTGGATGAAAGATGCAAGGGTCTGTCAGGAGTCCAGAAACTCATTGACCTTGTATACACCAACACACACACTATTTACAAGCAAACAGATCACAGGGGAGGATGGTTACCTTTAATAGCCATTCAAACCCCTTGGTGTCAACTTGTGTGCATGTTATCAGGCCAAAATCAACAGGATATGTAAACTTTTGATCAGGTTTATTTGGGTGGTTTCTGTTGTGAATATGATTTAAAAAGAGTAAACACAGTTGATTGATAATAAATGGCTTCAGCCAAATGCTAACCATGAGTGAAAGAAAAGTTTTTGTGTTACCATTCATATTCTCTGAAAAATGGCCAAGAAATCATAAAGCCAGCCAGGGTATGTAAACTTATGAGCACAACTGTATAGTACAAAAAACGTTTATTTTTCAGTTCCCTCTGATTATAAGGCCCCTTTCACACTGGGGCAGGGGCGGCGTCGGCGGTAAAGCGCCGCTATTGTTAGTGGCGCTTTACCATCGGTCTTCGGCTGCTAGCGGGGCGGTTTTACCCCCCCGCTAGCGGCTGAGAAAGGGTTAAAAACCATCACAAAGCGCCTCTACAGAGGCGCTTTGCCGGTGGTATAGCCGCACTGTCCCACTGATTTCAATGGGCAGGAGCAGTGAAGGAGCGGTTTATGTACCGCTCCTTCACCGCTCCGAAGATGCTGCTAGCAGGACTTTTTTTCCCGTCCTGCTAGCGCACCGCTCCAGTGTGTAAGCCCTCGGGGCTTTCACACTGGAGAGACAGCAGCGGCTGTTTCGGCTCGGTTTGCAGGCTCTATTATTAGGAGAAGGGTGCAAACCGCCCCAGTGTGAAAGGGGCCTAACACAAATACATTTTCTACCTATTAAAAAGATAAACTTTTTTATTCAGTTTCCCAGTCGATGAATTTTAACATACATATGCATACTACATAAATCATGTCACATCAGCGTTCAGCCTGCCGGTTGTATATAAATGTAGAACAAGTATTTTAAAAGTGTATATATACGAAGGGTTCTCCAAAAAGTCTCCGCACATTTTGTAACTCTATTAAATATAAAAAAGTGTGGACATTTTTCTAAAACAACATATATATATTTACAGTGGATATAAAAAGTTTACACACCCCTGTTAAAATGTCAGGTTACTGTGATGTAAAAAAAATTAGACAAAGATAAATCATTTCAGAACTTTTTCCACCTTTAATGTGACCTATACACTGTACAACTCAATTGAAAAACAAACTGAAATCTTTTAGGGGGGGTGGGAAGTAAAAATAAAAAAACAAAACAATGTGGTTGAATAAGTGTGCACACCCTCTTAGTCCTCATGCACACTGGACCTTTTTTGTGACATTTTAACAGCAGCTGTTTTTGGCTGTAGACTTTTTTTCTACAGTCATTAAACTCTCCATCATGTTATCCTATGTGTCCATGCACACACACAGGCTGTTATCAGCAGTTTTGGGCAGTGGCGTTTTTGAGCAGTAAAAAAAACCTAAAAGTAGTGGGTTCTGAGAGACGTTTCTCAGCTGTAAAAACGCTCTAACAATGGTAAACGTTGATAAACGATCAAAAACGTCGCTCACCAGCGTTTTTTAATATTTTTGATCCATTGAAAAAAAAAAAAGGAATTTTTTCTTAAAAAAAAAAAAAAAAAAAAACACTGAAAAAAGTTGAAAAACTCACTGCAAAGCTAATGACGTTTTTATAACTTTATTTTAACGTCCAGTGTGCATGAGGCCTAATAACTGGGGATGTAGCTGTGTTCGGAATTAAGCAATCACATTCAACCTCATTGTAAATAGGAGTCAGTACACACCTACCATGATTTAAAGTGCCTCTGATTAACCCCAAATAAAGTTCAGCTGTTCTAGTAGGTCTTTCCTGACATTTTCTTAGTCGCATCCTACAGCAAAAGCCAAGGTCTGCAGAGAGCTTCTAAGGCATCAGAGGGATCTTATTGTTAAAAGGTATCATTCAGGAGAAGGGTACAAAATAATTTCCAAGGCATTAGATATACCATGGAACACAGTGAAGACAGTCATCATTAAGTGGAGAAAATATGGCACAACAGTGACATTACCAAGAACTGGATGTTTCTCCAAAATTGATAAAAAGACGAGAAGAAAACTGGTCAGCGAGGCTGCCAAGAGGCCTACAGCAACATTAAAGAAGCTAGCTAGCAAACCTGGCTAAATTTTGCAACACATTTGAAGTCTCCCAAAAAGCATGTGGGAAAATGCGTTATGGTCTGATAAAAAAGAGGGTGAACTTTTTGGCCATAATTCCAAAAGATATGTTTGGCGCAAAAACAACACTGCACATCACCAAAAGAACACCATGCCCACTGTGAAGCATGGTGGTGGCAGCATCATGCTTTGGGGCTGTTTTTCTTCAGCTGGAACAGGGGCCTTAGTCAAGGTAGAGGGAATTATGAACAGTTCCAAATACCAGTCAATATTGGCACATAACCTTCAGGTTTCTTGTGTTTTGGAAATTCAGATGTATCCAAAATTACAATAGTACCAAATTTAAACAAATCCGAAATAACAAAAAAAAAAATTTGGATGAAATTCAAACCTTTTTTGAATAGTTTTTGAATTCGATTCGATTTTGAATAGTTTTCGAATTTTATTATTTTTCTAGTCTCCAAAGAGAATAAAATAGAATAGAAAATAAAGGAATAGAATAGAAAAGAATACAGCAGAAAATAAAAGAATAGAATATAATAGAGTAAAACAGAACAAAATAAAATAGAAAATAAAAGAACAGAATGAACTAGAATATAATAGAAACAAATAGAATAGAATAGAATAACATAGAAAGAGTATAACAATCTTCTGAAATTTGAATTTCAAATAGAATAAATTTGAATTTGAATACATAAGAAAAGAATAGAATAGAATAGACTATAATAGAATAGAAAAGAAAAGAATAAAAAAAAAAAAACATATAATAGAAAGAATATAACCATTTCCCAAAATTCAAATAGAATCGATTTGAATTTGAATAGAATGGAAAATAATAGATTAGAATAGAATAGATAATAACAGAATAGTATAGAAAAAAACAATAGAATAGAAAAAATATAACCATCTTCCGAAATTCAAATTTCAAATAGAATAAATTTGACTAGAAAAGGATAGAATAGAGCAGAATAGAATAGAAAATAAAAATAGAAAAGAATAGAACAGAATAAACTAATACAAAAAGAATACAACTAAAAAAACAATACAATAGAATAGAAAGAATATAACCATTTCCCAAAATTCAAATAGAATCAATTTGAATTTAAATAGAATAGAAAAGAATAGGTTAGAATAGGAGGATGGTTATATTCATTCTATTCTATTGTGTTTTTTTTTCTATACTATTGTGTTATTTACTTTTCTATTCTACTCTATTCTCTTCTATTTATTCAAATTCAAGTTGATTCTATTTGAATTTTGGAAAATGGTTATATTATTTCTACTCTATTGTATTCTATTGTTTTTAAAATTCTATTTTTTTCTAGTCTATTCAAATTTCAGAACATGGTTATAATCTTTCTATTTAATTCTATTATTTGTTTATTCTATTCCTTTCAATTCTATTATATTCTGTTCTTGTATTTTCTATCCTATTTTGTTCTGTTTTACTCTATTATATTCTATTATTTTATTTTCTGTTATATTCTTTTCTATTCTATTATTTTTTTATATTCAATTAATTTATTTTCTATTCTATTTTAGTCTCTTTGGAAATTGGAAACCTATTCGAATTCAAAAATGATTCAAATTCGAAAACTATTCAAAATGGATTTGAAAACTTTACAAATCGATCTGAATTCGAATTCGAAAATTTGAATACAAATAAACGAAACGAATTCCAAAAGTGAATTAAACAGATTAAACTAATTTAAATAAACTAATATATGTAAATTACAAATTGAAACAAAAATAATTTTTTCATTCTGCACATGTTTAGTGTTATTTATATTTATATATATATATATATTTATATATATATATATATATATATATATATATATATATATATATATATATATAGTTGCTGCTCCGACCTGTGCTGCTCTCCCACTGGATTAACTTTACCACCCAAGATGCCAGAGTTCTGATGGAAGCTTCTTTGCCCCTGTATTTACCGAATGGAACAATCAAGAGTCTTTCCGAGTTCCTGAAGGATCTGGTGGCCTCTAGGTAGGCTCTGAGCACTCTCGATATGTCCAGCTCGTGACATGATTCCGAATCCGCTTCAGCAAATACTGGTAGTGCCGAAGGCTCCAAAAGGTGGCTTGGAGTAGCGACCTTAGGCGTGAACCCCCGAAGGGGACGAAGCTCCACTCTATCGTGGAAGAAGGAGATGTGGTCCTCACCTATCCCCAAAGAGTGGAGTTCTGAGATCCTTCTGCCAGATGTAATGGCTAGCAGGAAAACTGTCTTTAGTGTTAGATTCCATATTGCCACTTGTTCCACTGGGGCAAAGGGATGGTCGGAGAGGACTTCAAGGACCAGGGACAAATCCCATTTGGGAAAAGACCGTCTGACAGGTGGGCGAATCTTTAACACTCCTCTGAGGAAAGTGACTACTAAAGGCTCTTCTGCCCATCTTTTATTTGTTGTGGCCGAAATTGCTGCTACTTGGAACTTAGGCCAAGACCAAGATCAAGTCATGTCTGGAGGAAACCGAGAACATCTGATGTAGAAGGACAGATTGGATCAAACTCATTTGAGGTAGCAAATGACAAGAACTTGTCCCATATTTTGGAATATATAGCATTGGTTGCTGGCTTCCTAGCTCCTAGGAGGGTTGTTATGACCCCTGGGGAACATCCTAGGGACTTGAACCTTCGCCTCTCAACCTCCAGATTAGAAGATTCAGCTTCTGAGGGTTTGGATGAACTAAACTGCCCTGCAGCAGAAGTTGAGGGAAAGGAGGGATTCTGATTGGAGGGCTCACACTGAGGTGCATAGCTAGAGGAAACCAGGGTCTCTTCGGCCAATATGGAAGTACTGCCAGTACCTGGACTGTCTCTCTGAGAAGCCTCAGGAGGAACTTGAATATTAATGGCCGGGGGGGAAAGGCATATGTGGTGGTGAACCTCCAGGGACATGACAGGGCATCTACTTCCTCGGCCTGCGCATACGGCAGGCGAGAGACGAATCTGGTCAGTTTGGCATTCTCCGGATTGGCAAATAGGTCTACCTAAGGAGGATCCCAGAGGTTGGCAATCTGACGGAAGACCTGGGGATGAAGGGCCCACTCGTTGTTGTCCAAGAAGTTCCTCGACAGCGTGTCTGCTTCCGTGTTCAACCTTCCCGGGAGATACATCGCCCTGAGGTCTAGGATGTTCTTCTCTGCCCAGAGCAAAATCGGCTCTACTTCCCTGAGGAGTGATGTGCTGCGAGTGCCCCCCTGCTTCTGCAGGTATGCGACAGCTGCCCTGTTGTCCAGGCGTAAAAGTACTCTCTGGCCTCTGATCTGAGATGCCAATGAAGTCAGTGCCAAGAACGCTGCTCTCATCTCCAGGATGTTGGATACTACTCCCTGGGTGGAACAGGACCATCTCCCCTGTATCCTGGTTTCCCCGCAATGGGCCCCCCCAGCCTTGTCCACTTGCGTCGGACATAACTGTGATCCAGGAGAGGGAACCCAGATGACGAGGTTTGGAGAGGTTTTCCGGCAGAGTCCACCAATGAAGGCTCCTGCGCATTGCTCCCGTCAGCAGAATTGTCTGAGAGAGTCGCTGTTTCTTCCACTGCGCCAAGAAACCCATCTGAAAATACCTTAAATGCCAATGGGCCCAAGGAATCATCAGTATACAGGCAGACATTGTGCCAATGAGGCTCAGGCATTGCGATGCCGTTGGGTACCTGCTCGCGATGGTTTTGACCATCTTCTGGATGATAATCCTCATCTTCAGGGATGGTAATGATACTATCCCTTCCTGGGTGTTGAACATTGCACCTAGATAGATCATCCGCTGTGTAGGCGCAAGCTGACTCTTCTCTGAGTTTATCAACCATCCTAGTTCTCTCAGGGACTGGAGAAGAATGTCTCGGTGATACACCAACTGACCCGGACTGCTTGCTAGGAGGAGGATGTCGTCCAAATAGTGGTGTATCCTCAAACCCCTCTCCCGCACGGGAACCAGAGCGGATATTAGAATCTTGGTGAATACCCTGGGGGAGGTGCACAGACCGAAGGGCAGGGCTTGAAACTGCAGATGGATCCGTCCTACTGCAAATCTGAGATACTTCTGAAAGGCAGGTAGAATTGGCACGTGTAAGTACGCATCCTGCAGGTCGACTGAGATCATCCAATCTGTTGGCTGTACTGCCTGAATAATTGTTTGTAGAAACTCCATTTTGAAGCTTTCTGGGTGTATGTGCCTGTTGAGCCTTTTTAGATCTATCACAGGCCTCCATCCACCCGTTCTCTTTGCTACCAGAAATAGAGTGGAATAGAAGCCTGCGAAGCGCTCTGCCAAGGGAACCGGCACAGCTGCTCCCTGAAGCTGGAGTGACGATACGAAGTGTCTTAGGGCTTGAGCCTTCAGCGGAGAGGATGGAATTTCTGTTCTCTTGAAAGAATTTTGAGGTGGAGGATGAGAGAAACTCCAAAAGTGTCCCCATTGGATTGTTGACAGAACCCAGGGATCCTGGCATTTGCTGGCCCAGACTGGAAGAAAGAATTTTAGCCTGGCTCCCACCGGGAGTGTCTGGGCTAATCTGGCGTCAAAAGGATTGCTTCTGCTCATGTGGAGTCGGAGGTGCCTTGGACTTTCTGCCCAAAAAGGATGCCTGAGTGCCCCTCCAGGGTCTTCTGCCATCTCTGAACTGCCTTGATTGTCTAAAATCCCTAGGGTTTGACTGGCGAAACCTGGAAGAACCCCCTCTGGATCTTCGCATCCTTCTGTCTTAGGGAAGCATACCTGACTTTCCTCCTGACAACCTAGATATGGCTTTATCCATCTTGTCTCCAAATAATGCCTTCCCGTTGAACAGGATTTTGCACCAATTTTGCTTGGAAGCCAAATCCGCCGTCCAGGGCTTCAACCACAAGGCCCTTTTCGCCATTACTGAGTGCAGCATAGATCTTGCTGAACACCTAATCGTGTCTATAGCTGCTACTCCGACGAAGTCTGCTGACAACCTAATTTCCTCTAAGGCTTTAATTATGTCCTCCTTGGGGACGTCCTGGCGCAGAGCCGTTTCAATGTTATCTGTCCAAGCTCTAATGGCATTAGACACGGAGGTGAGGGCGATCGCTGGCTTACATGCTGCTCCTGTGGCTAAATAGCTCCTCTTGAGGTCCAGGTCGATTCGTCTGTCAAGAGGATCCTTGAAAGAAGCGGAATCTTCCATAGGCAGGGTGATATTTTTTGCGAGTCGCACCACTGATGCGTCTACCACAGGCATGGAGTTTAATGATTGTGTTCCCGACTCTGGTAAGGGATACAGTTTATTGAAACGGCCCAATGACAGCTTTTCATCAGTCTTTGACCACTCATTTTGAATAATTTGACTAATTTCTCCCATCAAAGGGAAGAAAGCCTGTTTCCTTTTAAGGAATGGGAAGTAGCTTTTTGCTTCCTGGGGAGGTTCTTCAGTATCCTCCCAGGCTATTGCAGCCCTGACTGCCTGGATAAATGGCTTTACCAATGGCTGGCTGAAGCCAGAAGAATCTGACTCATCTGATGAATCCCCCGAGGGGTCTTCTGGTGGGGAATCTCTGGCCGGTCGGTCTGATGGAGATAGAGGAGTACTGGCTGCAGAAGGACCGAGAAGATTAAGTTCAACATCCTGAGCCTGGGGCGTCTGCGGGACTGGCTGGGCGGGAACCAAGGCCGCAAGCTCAGAGAAGGAGTCCTTCATAGTTCTTTTGAGCAGGTCCACCACCTGTTGATTTTCTAACTCGCGACTGGACGCATAGTCCGCGAAACAGTCCTTGCAGACTACTTTGTTCGGCAGCGGACTAGCCCCACAGGTCCAACACTTCTTCTTCTTATAGGATCTAGGAGAGGGAGACCGATCCCGTCTTCTGGATCTTGATCTATGTCGAGAAGAATGGGACTCACGTCTTGACGAGCGGGACCGGTGGCGTGAAAAACGAGATCTGCAACTTGGGCTGTCGTCATCGCGGTGCCTTGAGGATTTTTCGGTCCTCTTGGAGTGGGCAGGGCTATGATTTTAAGAAAAAAATCATATCAGGCCAGCGAGCGCACTTTTTTTTTTTTTTTAAATACTCACGTATAGGTGGCCCCATACCTAACGGAAGTGTGAGGATCTTTGTTGCGAGATGAAAGGCTCATTGCGGAGTTGGGCATAAGGATCAGCTGCGGAAGAAAATAGCAGGAAAGGTAAGGAAAGAAAAAGAAGTTTTTTTTTTTTAAGATACATATAACCCATTTTGTTCTTTTTTTTTTTTCAAAAGCTTACCACAGAGCAGCTTTAGAGAGACCTAGCAGGGCACAGCCAAGGAAACTCTGACCGTCAGCCCCCAAAGCCGATCTTAAATAGCCTAAGGGTGGGTGGGGTAGTCCCATGAACCCCCAGTCTCTCTGTCTTATTTTTTTTTTTTAGGCTTTTTTGAAGAAAAGGGCAAAAACTGGCCCTTTTTCCAGAGACAAAGATGGCCGCCGTGGCGTCGAGAGACCACGCATGCGCCCGCGCATGCGCAGTAGAGCCGATGCCGGGAAGCCGAGATGTTGGCTGTTTAGCTCCCCGGATCGCGCATGCGCAGTACGGCGAAGGGGACGCCGAGCCACGCTGTCTCGACCTACAAGGAAGGTAAACAGAATACAACACGGCCCCCACTGCAACAGGGCAACGGATGTCGCTTCAAAAGCAGCAGCATGAAAACATTACAGGTACTAAACAAAAAGAATGTCTTACAGCCTCTTATCTTTATATTTTCTTTCAAAGGGAAGAAAGGGAATGATACAGAAAGAAAAGAGGGGAGGGAAAAAGACATGTGCAACTTTCTTTCTTTCTTTCTTCTTTTTTTTTTTTTTTTTTAAATGAGAAATGGAAAAAAAATGAAAATTCACAAGCCTGGAAGAATGGGAGCTGATCCTTTTGCGACTCCTTTTGCCTTCATCATAGGATATGGTGGCAGACTGCGTTCCTGTGAGGAAACTCTGCAAGAAGACCCCAACAGATCCACAGAGGGGTTCCCAGTCTTATCAGCGCTGTGAGCGGCCCAAGAACAGGGACTGCGCACGGGAAAACTAAAAAAGCATCCGCACGGGCTAAACCCGGCGGATGCTGCCGAAGGCAGAGGTATGGACATACTGCTACTCTTCACCAGCACAAGAGGTATGAGGAAAAAAAGGAGAATGTTGGGGGAGGGACTATGCCTTTAATTTATGCTATTCACTAATCCTGAGGGAGGAGTCAAGGCGGAGCTCTATCACTAGTATGCTGCCATGGAGGCACCAGGAAAACCTGTTAGAGTTTGCAAGAGACTTGAGACTGGGGCAGAAGTTCGCTTTCCAGCAGGAAAATGACCCTAAATATACAGCCAGAACTACAATGGAATGGTTTAGATCAAAGCATATTCATGTGTTAGAATGGCCCAGTCAAAGTTCAGAAATAAATCCAATTGAGAATCTGTGGCAAGACTTGAAAATTGCTGATTACAGACGCTATCCATCCAATCTGACAGAGATTGAGATATTTTGCAAAGAAGGATGGGTAGTGTAGGTAGTAGGGTCCCCCTGGGTTCTGTGCTGGCACCAATCCTATTTATTTTGTACATAAACAACCTGGAGGATGGGGTAAACAGTTCAACCTCTGTATTTGCGGACGATACTAAGCTAAGCAGGGCAATAACTTCTCCGCAGGACGTGGAAACCTTGCAAAAAGATCTGAACAAATTAATGAGGTGGGCAACTACATGCAAATGAGGTTCAATGTAAAAAAATGTAAAATAATGCATTTGGGTCGCAAAAATATGAATGCAATCTATACACTGGGGGGAGAACCTCTGGGGGAATCTAGGATGGAAAAGGACCTGGGGGTCCCAGTAGATGATAGGCTCAGCAATGGCATGCAATGCCAAGCTGCTGCTAACAAAGCAAACAGAATATTGGCATGCATTAAAAAAGGATTAACTCCAGAGATAAAACGATAATTTTCCTGCTCTACAAGACTCTGGTCAGGGCAGGCCTCAACTGGAGTATGCTGTCCAGTTCTGGGCACCAGTTCTCGGGAAGGATGTACTGGAAATGGAGCTCAATGGAGCTAAGGTGAATGTAGTTCACCTTAAAGATTTGTATATATCTATCCTAATATGGTATTGTACATATTTAGTTAAACAATTAGTAATTTTACATGTCATTGTGCTAAAGATGCCCAGCATTCCATCATATACTGTATATTCGCAGGCAAAAGCGGGAGTAGATAGCCCATGTACTGGACATTAAAGAGAACTCAGATTAAGGTAAATGAATCATTTTTTTATTTTTATTTAAAAGCAACTGCATGTTTTTGCCGAATAGTATTATTAGCTCAACGTTCGGTTTCACTTGTCTGGAAACTAAGCCTCTTTTAGGATAGGTCATGCCTTTATAAGCAAAGTAAATTGTCTGTTTTCTATGAAATCAGGATTACACGCACACAGGTACATTATCCCAATCTTTTAGTGTTGTGTACTTTCAGTCTCTGGTTGAACTATAGTGTAATTCCCAACTGAGGAAGAAAAATCCACTCTTGAAATAATTTTAGCTTCCACTGTGGCACAACTGCCTTTCCGCTGGCAAGTAAATTGTTCAGTTTTCTGTTTTTTTGCACTGCTGAGTCAGTGCTGTATGGGGAAAAATTAAAATAAACAGGGATTATGTCAAGTTTGCTCTGGTTGCCATTAATGTTTCAAGGAAAACAGTCAGTATTTCAAGGCTGTCGCTGTTTAACTTTCATACTTGGCAATGCGGAAGAGATGATATGAAGGATTTATGACATACTGATGTGCCCTCTGTGGTAAACCTGTGTCAAGAATGCCATCACACCTTTCCAGTCCTGCTTTAAAATATTAACCATTGAACAAAAACCTTTAAGAGGGAATATAAGGGAATATTCTGTTGTGCTGTGTTTTTACCCGTTGAGCATATGTTTAAGGTCTGTGGAAAAGTCAAACAGGCCACAAAATGCCAGGGACAGTTTCTTCTGTTCATCTAATGAAAGGTAAAAAGCAGAAATGTACGTTCTGTGGGGATACCTGAGCTGCAACTTCTTATGATGACCTTCTTGAAAAAGCCCAGCAATACCACGGCAGACGTATTCTTCTAGATCAGGGTTCTCCAAACTACGGCCCCCCAGCTGTTCTGGAACTACACGTCCCATGAGGCATTGTAAAACATTGTAAAACTCTGACTTTCACAGACATGACTAAGCATGATAGTAATTGTAGTACCTGGACAACTGGAGGGCAATAGTTTGGAGAACCCTGTTATAGATAGCTGTCTCCAAACTGCGGCCCCTTTACTTGCACTATCCCCCCCCCCCCCCCCCCATTGATACAAGGCCTTATTTCTCCCACTGACACCAATACATTGCTTTTTCCTAATCATTGGTGGGGTCAAATCTATTTTAGTTTTCGACTGCAGTGACAAAAAAATTCAAAGGAGCAGGATAGAAAAATGTTCTCGATTTGTACGAATGTCTAACAGTGTATGAGGTTTTAATTCAGTAAAGTATATTGAACAAACCCAGGTTACCACACCTATAACTCACACAGTGAGGCATTCTGAGAGGATGGAAGGGGGTAACATCCTTCCATACCTGGAGGAGATACTTTGTTGTTTTTTTCAGCACTCTTGTAGGTAAAAGGTATCTGCTTTACTGGCCTGAATGGGCAAAGCTGTAAGATTATATTTTCTAAAGAACATTTAAATGTAAAATATGACTCTACATTCACCTTTTGAATACATTTGACTATGCAGTCAAGGGGCCCAGTAGGTTAAAAAAACTATGCAACTCTGATAAATGTTGCCTAACGTAATGCCATACTTGTAGGCCATTTGCGACACCCCAAAGTACTGGCCGAAACACTCCCACTTTTCCAGAGAGAGAGGGACTGAGTCCATTGGAGAGCTACGGCTGTGTGGGCAATATTTCTCCAGAGAGTACAGAGCTGTGACCTGAGTGTGGAGGGAGGGAGCCATTGCCAGGATACAGACTTTGCTGTGCTACAGACCAGAGTTGCCTATTTAGAGGGACAACAGCTGCTGTGTCGCTGGGTCTGGTGAGAGGGCCTTGTGGCCATGACTTGTTGATACTATAAGAGACTGAGCCCTTAGGAACTAACTACTCATACCTGTATTACTGCCTGCAGGTCTTATTGACTATCTTCAAGTGCACCAATGGTGATTGGGCCCCCACTCTAGCTAGCTAAAGAGTGAGGACTAAGGATCGCCCTATACCATTGCTACTCAGAGACCCTTGCTTAGTTTAAGAGGTACCTCTCCACGGACGCTGCACAATCTCTTAGCCATCCTGTTATGCCCCATACACACGATCAGAAATTCCGTCGGAAAAACCATCCAAGTTTCCGCTTAAGCTTGTCTTGCATACACACGGTCACACAAAAGTTCTCTGATCTTTCGACCGCCAAGAATGCAGTGACGTACAACACTATGATGAGCTGAGAAAATGAAGTTCAATGCTTCTGAGCATGCGTCGAATTGTTTCTGAGCATGTGTGATTTTTTGCGAGTCCGAATTGCTTACAGACAAACGCATTTTCTGCTAGGAACTTTTTTCGACCAAAAAATAGAGAACATGCTCTCAATCTTTTGCTGGCTGGAATTCTGGCAGCAAAAGTCCGATGGAGCATACACACGGTTGGAATTTCTGACCAAAAGCTCACATCCGACTTTTGCTGGCGGAATTTCTGATCGTGTGTATGGGACATTAGGATGCACTCTAACTCCATTACCATTATTATCCACGTTGCAGTTAACGTTTTATACACTCTTGCTGAATCTGCTTATTCATGTGTTGATTATAGTTTAGTGCAGTGGCGGAATTTCCAGGGTCGCAACAGTCGCAGCTGCGACTGGGCCCGGCATTCAGCCACTGTGGGGGGGCCCAGCGGGGTTGATCTTCACACACACGACTCTGAGCGGAGATCGTGTGTCATAGATTAATAGCACAGAGAGACTCCGGCGGCATAAATGTTCTATTTGTCGGTCCTCTCTGGCATGGATGAGAGAGGAGGACACACAGCTGATCTCACTGCTCCCCCTTCTCCCCCCTCCCCTCTCCTGTGTGCTCTGCGGGCATTCAAGTGTGAAGCTAAGGAGCTCACATTTCCCGCGGAGCACAGAGGAGAGGGGAGGGGGAGAAGGGGGAGCAGTGAGATCAGCTGTGTGTCCTCTCTCATCCATGCCAGAGAGGACCGACAAATAGAACATTAATGCCGCCGGAGTCTCTCTGTGCTATTAATCTATGACACACAATCTCTGCTCAGAGCTGTGCTGTCCTGAGAAGGCAGACAGCACTGATAGAAATTAATAGCAGGCACTGATGAGCACTAATAGAAGGCACTGATGAGCACTGATAGAAGGCACTGATGAGCACTGATGGGCACTGATGAGCACTAATAGAAGGCACTGATGAGCACTGATGGGCACTGATGAGCACTAATAGA
The DNA here is from genome assembly GCA_037952835.1 of Lithobates septentrionalis. NCBI lineage: Eukaryota > Metazoa > Chordata > Amphibia > Anura > Ranidae > Lithobates > Lithobates septentrionalis. The sequence goes on along the minus strand of JBBDGP010000524.1, from coordinate 1,503,815 downwards.
AGGCACTGATGAGCACTGATGAGCACTAATAGAAGGCACTGATGAGCACTGATGGGCACTGATGAGCACTAATAGAAGGCACTGATGAGCACTGATGGGCACTGATGAGCACTAATAGAAGGCACTGATGAGCACTGATAGACGGCACTGATGATCACTGATAGAAGGCACTGATGAGCACTGATAGAAGGCACTGATAGAAGGCACTGATGAGCACTAATAGAAGGCACTGATGAGCACTAATAGAAGGCACTGATGAGCACTGATAGACGGCACTGATGAGCACTAATAGAAGGCACTGATGAGCACTGATGGGCACTGATGAGCACTAATAGAAGGCACTGATGAGCACTGATGGGCACTGATGAGCACTAATAGAAGGCACTGATGATCACTGATAGAAGGCACTGATGAGCACTGATAGAAGGCACTGATAGAAGGCACTGATGAGCACTAATAGAAGGCACTGATGAGCACTAATAGAAGGCACTGATGAGCACTAATAGAAGGCACTGATGAGCACTGATAGACGGCACTGATGAGCACTGATAGAAGGCACCGATGAGCACTGATAGAAGGCACTGATGAGCACTGATGAGCACTGATAGAAGGCACTGATGAGCACTGATAAACGGCACTGATGAGCACTGATAGAAGGCACTGATGAGCACTGATGAGCACTGATAGAAAGCACTGATAGAAGGCACTGATGGACACTGATAGAAGGCACTGATGAACACGGATAGAAGGCACTGATGGGCACTGATAGAAGGCACTGATGAGCACTGATAGGCCACATTGATGAGCACTGATAGGCAGCACTGATAGGAGGCACTAATGTGCACTGAAAGGCTGCACTGATAGGCGGCACTGATAGGTGGTACTGAGGAACACTGTTAGGCAGAACTCAGGCAGTATTGATGGGCTTTGATGGACAGAATTGAAGAGTACTGATAGGTGGCACTGATGGACGCAGTTAGGTGGCATTAATGAGCACTGATAGGTGGTGCTGATAGGCAGAATTGATGGGCACTAATAGGCAGCTTTAATGAGCACTGATAGGTAACACTTGTAGGTGGAAGTGATGGGCACTGATAGGCGGCACTGATGGGCACTGATGATTGGGGCACTGATTATCAGTGTAAACAATTTATTGACATTCTTGACAGTTAATGGCAGTCCTTTCCTAACACAAACACAGCGTGTGAGGAAAGGGCTGTGGATAACCAGTCTGTTTACATGTGATCAGCTGATCACATGGTAAAGGGCCGATGTGATTGCGCTGGATGCATGTCCAAGGGGTCATGTGGGAAGCACAGTTTTGGGAGGATGTCCATGGACACCCTCCCAAAATTGGAAGCCGGGGCTCGGGTGGAAGGGGGGCCCATCATGGTTTCTTGCACCGGGGCCCTGAAGGTTCTAGTTACGCCTCTGGTTTAGTGGTATAGAACCTGATTCAAAGTTAATTTGGCATAGCTGCTGGTCTGTTTAGCAGGCTGTTTCCAATAATACTTGCTGTGTGCTCATTTATATTCAACCTGCCATTTATTCAAACCCAAATGATTATATTTAATTTATCTACCACTAAATGGTTGCGTGTCTACTTTCTGGTAGTAACCCATAGCCAGGTTAAAAATAGTTATACTCATGTTCTTATACATCCTTGCTGTGTTTTTTTTTTCAACCAGATGTGTTAGAGGGGCTGAGGTTGTTTTTGGAGTTGAGGCGCAGATCAGAGAAACCAAGATTAATAAGCAGCTTCTTCTGGGATAGAGCTACAAAAGTATGGTGGAGAAATACTACCAATGGGAGTTATTTCAGCAAGGCTTTGAGGTTGCTGCAAAATACTTACAGGTATGGAAATTGCATTAAAGGAGAAGTACAGCCAAAGCTTGTTTGGCTGTACTTCTCCCGTGGATCACAGGAGTGCAGTTCGTTTTGCAATTCAAATTCTTTGAGTTATAATTCCATCTACAGATAATTGTGGTTATTATAGCTTATAGTATTGTGTGCTGGAAGCTTAGATATGAAAGTTAGTTCCAAATATCAGCAACTGTCTGTGTCCTCCACTTTGCATCATATTGTAGAATATAGAAAAAGGACTAGCAAGATTTGTTGGGATTGTGGTTTCCACACAACTGCATTTCCCCTGTGCGCTAATTTTAACATGTCTGGCTTTTTTCCAGGTGTAAAAACTATAAAAATGTATTTTGGACTTTTTGTTCGGCTGTATAGTGATTGATAGAGCTGCAGTTTCAAAATCAAGTTAGCTATTAGTCTCACTGAGCTAAGAAATTGGAAACAATCACACATAGTTGGTTTTAAAAGTCAGTACATAAGGGGAAAAAATCAGTAGGATTAGAAATTAAAGCAATGACTTTATAATTCTACACCCTATATCCAGCCTGAACCCAACAACACATACATTTGCTATGCTAACCCCTACTCATGGAGACCTATGTACTGCATAGGCTCTGAATCATTTTTGAAAGCACTTAAAAGCCTAATGCCGCGTACACATGGTCGGACTTTTCAGCTACAAAAGTCCGACAGCCTGTCCGACATACTTCCGGCGTACTTTCGGCGGACTTGGGGCAGACTTTCTAATGAACGGACTTGCCTACACACGACCACACAAAAGTTCGACAGCCTAGTACGCGGTGACGTACACCAAGTCCGGCGAGACTATAAAACGGAAGTTCAATAGCCCGTACGACACCCTTTGGGCTCCTTCTGCTAATCTCGTGTTTATCTCGTGTTAGTAGAAGTTTGGTGAGAGACGATTCGCGCTTGTGAGACTCGTATTTTTCAGTTTGTTTTAACTGTTGTTCAGTCTGTGCTTGTGAGGTTTGTATCTGCTTTTCAGTGCGTTTGGTCAGTTGGCATTGAGAAATCTTTGTTTTATTGTCCGCTCGTTCCTGATTTTCAGGTCGCTCTTCACAGGCCTTGCTGTTCTTCAGTGCGTTCTGTTTAGTGCGTTCTGACCAGCCGACCGTTTTGTAACCATGTTACCTGTACGTACTCGTCGTCGAGCTCGTGCATTGTATGTGTTTGGTGCTGTAGTTTATTCTTCAGACCAAGACCAGTCCATGAACAGGGCGAGGAGGAGTTCATGGACCAAGAATTGGTTGCTCCAGCGTGACCAGTTCTGTCACATGCCATTGCTCCGTGAGATCCGTGAGAATAATCCTGAGGATTTCAGGAACTTTCTCCGGATGACGGACCCCGTTTTTGACCGTTTGTTGGCTTTGCTGACCCCCTATATCAGCAGGCAGGATACCTGCATGAGGCAAGCCATCACTCCGGAGCAGAGGCTAGTTGCCACGTTGCGGTACTTGGCGACAGGGAGAAGCCTGCAGGACCTCAAGTTCTCGACAGGCATCTCCCCCCAGGCTCTGGGGATCATTATCCCAGAGACCTGTTCTGCCATCATACAGGTCCTGCAGAAGGACTATATTAAGGTAAGATATTTTTCTTTGATTAGCATCACATGTTCTTTTATGTAATCTTTGATAATGTAATGTATTTCTTGCTTCAAACACTACTTACCATCATTGCAATATAGTGTGAATGTCCCCTTTTTATCCTCACACATGCTGGATTTTTTTCCTGTTCTTTTTTGTCATGCATGTATATTTTCCTTCAATAACCTCCCCAGCATGCAATGATGGGAACATATCCACCTAGTCTACTCATTTTGAATGTATTTTGTTTGAGTGTATTTAGTGTGCTGCTAATTAGCAATTAGCTTGATTTCCCAACCCCCCACCCCCCACCTAAACTCACTCCAAATAGTGTGCTGCTAATTAGCAATTAGCTTGATTTCCCAACCCCCCACCCCCCACCTAAACTCACTCCAAATAGTGTGCTGCTAATTAGCAATTAGCTTGATTTCCCAACCCCCCACCCCCCACCTAAACTCACTCCAAATAGTTTGCTGATAATTAGCAATTAGCTTGATTTCCCAACCCCCCACCCCCCACCTAAACTCACTCCAAATAGTGTGCTGATAATTAGCAATTAGCTTGATTTCCCAACCCCCACCCCCCACCTAAACTCACTCCAAATAGTGTGCTGCTAATTAGCAATTAGCTTGATTTCCCAACCCCCCACTCCCCACCTAAACTCACTCCAAATAGTGTGCTGCTAATTAGCAATTAGCTTGATTTCCCAACCCCCCACCCCCCACCTAAACTCACTCCAAATAGTGTGCTGCTAATTAGCAATTAGCTTGATTTCCCAACCCCCACCCCCCACCTAAACTCACTCCAAATAGTGTGCTGCTAATTAGCAATTAGCTTGATTTCCCAACCCCCCACCTAAACTCACTCCAAATAGTGTGCTGATAATTAGCAATTAGCTTGATTTCCCAACCCCCCACCCCCCACCTAAACTCACTCCAAATAGTGTGCTGATAATTAGCAATTAGCTAGATTTACCCCCCCCCACCCTCGTAAAAATTTGCTTGAATGTTCTGTGGTGTTGATTTGTATAAAGCAAATATATGTTGCACTTTGCAAAATGCATGTGCACTCTACAAGTGCATTTGTTCCAGTGCTTTAGTAAATGAGCAGAAGCTCTGCTGATTTCCATCATCAAATCATATGCAAGCCACAAAGTGTTTTCATTAATTGCCCTTGCATGTGATTGTGTACTCCTTGCAACATGACTGCCTTTTTACCTTACCTCATTTACTGTAAGCTGGTTAGCAACTGCACTTGCAGAGTGCGACAACTGCAGTCTTGTAGCCTTTTTAGTCCCTAAATTCCTGCGTGTCCTAAAAGTAATCTTTTTTTATGGATTTCACAACCCCCTAAAATGTAATCAATGTTCCATCAGAGGGGGTGAGCAATCTGATAAGTGTGCCTTTCCATATTAGATATTCCAGAAGATTTAAATTATTTAATGTTATACTGATGCTGGGGAATAATGTTTTTAATTGTATAATTTTCTTGCAATGTTAGCTTCCAAATTAATGATTTTGGTTTTCTTGTTTGATTCCCCAGTTTCCTTCAACGCCACAGGAATGGCAGACTGTGGCATCCCATTTTGCCAGCCGTTGGGACTTTCCCAATTGTGGAGGGGCTATAGATGGGAAACATGTCCACATCGTGCCACCACCCCATTCGGGGTCATACTATTTTAATTATAAGGGGTTCCACAGTATTGTTTTAATGGCGGTGGTGTCGGCACACTATGAATTTTTATATGTGGACGTGGGGAAGAATGGCCGGATGTCGGATGGAGGAGTATTTGCCCAGACGGAGTTCTGCCAGCGTCTCCAGAGTGGTGGCCTGGGATTGCCACCTGATGCGGATAACGTGGAAGGACGCCCCTTTGTCTTCATTGCCGATGAAGCCTTTGCTCTGAGCAAGCACCTCATGAGGCCATTCCCCCAAAGAACCCTCACCCCGGAGAGGAGGGTTTTTAATTTCCGGCTGGCCAGAGCTAGAAGAGTGGTTGAGAATGCGTTTGGGATTCTGGCCAGCCGGTTGCACCTGTTTCAAACATCCATTAATTTGGCGGAATACAAACTTAATTTTATCATTTTATCCTGCTGCATTCTGCACAACTTTTTACACAAACATTCTCAAAATTATATCGGAACAGTTGGGCCTGAGGCCGTACTTCTAGATGACCACCTTACGGGCCTGGATACTGTCCGTACTGGCTTGGCCCCCCAAAGTGCCCGTCAAGTTAGACAGCAATATGTTAATTATTTTATGGGTAGGGGGGCCATTGCAATGGGCCAGGATATTTAATTTTTTAAAATAAAAAAAATATTGATGAAATCTGGAATTATATTTATTGCTTGCCTTTCTTTTGGGCTTTCTCCTAGGTTATGGTCGATCAGTTGTAGTGCCAACTGTATTTTCCTTTTAAATGTCTAAATAAGCTCCATTGCCACTGTAAACAACTTTTTGACAATTATAACCATACTGATACTGAGCATTGAAATAACAAACCACACATTTATTGAATTCCTATAAGGAGATGTTTTTATTAATCGTTGTTATGCATTCAGTTATGCATTTAGTATAAAATGTTCCTAGCCAAAAATATAATGATATCTTAAGAATTTGGAAAAATATAATTATATTTAAAGATTTGTACATAATCCACAAAAAAAAATTTTTGGGCTTTTTGATTTTCGCAAACAGGCTTTTTTTTTTTTTTTTTTTTAAAGCCTTTTTTTTTTGGGGTTTTTTAAAATCCTTTTTTTTGGGGTTTTTTAAAATCCTTATTTTTTTTTTTTTGGGTTTTTTTTAAAATCAATTTTTTTTTTTGTTTTTTTTTTAAATCATTTTTTTTTTTTTTTGTTTTTTTTAAAATCAATTTTTTTTTGTTTTTTTTTAAATCTTTTTTTTTTTTGTTTTTTTTTAAAATCAATATTTTTATTTATTTATTTTTTTTTTTTTTAAATCCATTATATTTTTTTTTTTTTTTTTTTAAAAATCAAGTTTATTTTTTTTGTGGATTTTTAAGGTATTTTCTATAAACAGCCCTCCTTTTTTAAATTTTGTTAAACAGCCATATAAGTAATGCAAAAATAATAAAGAGAAGGCCCAGAATGGGGTCAGCAAAACAGGAAATGAAGGACATGATCGATGTTTTGGGGTTTCAAAAAGGGCATTTAGATTCGACCCAAAACATCAATCATGTCCTTCATTTCCTGCTGCATACGATCCAGCCGATTCCGCATTTCATCGATCTCCCCATTCCAGGCCATTATTTGACCAATTAGCCGTTGGGCACTGTCTGAGGTGAAATATTCAGTTCTTGTACCTAAAGTGGAATGAAACCAAATAATGTGTTTAGAAATATGCACACATACATAGTTTACCTTACCATAATAAAGCTGTTGTCTCAGACACTGACCTGGTGGGGTGCCCATGTCGCATAATTCCTCCACATCCTCGGGGGTGGCGCTGTTGCTTGACTCAAGCACAACCAGATCACCTAAAATAGAGTAGAAAAATTACATAAAAGAAAAGGCAGCCATGCATAGATTACCGTAAGCTGGTGTGTCAGACACTCACCTGGTGGGGTGCCCATGTCGCCCACCTCTCCTTCCTCCACATCCTCAGTGGGGCTTGGGCTGATTTCCCAAGTATGTTCTTTGGCTTGGGGTGGACTGTGTTCTTGTTGGCTGAGTGATTTTTCCCCTATGTGAACCAAAAAATTGATCTACTTAGCACACAGATATTTTAGTACATAGTAAATTTCAAACATTTGTAGTGAAGTGGTGTACAAATGTTCTGTTTATGTAGAGTTCCTATTTTACCTCAATATTTAAAATTATAAAGACATATCGGATAGATAGATATCTAGATATCAATATCTTGAAATATAGTTAATAATCTTTTGATCTCTCTCTCTCTCTCTCTCTCTATATCTGGAACAAAATATAAATATCTAACAAAATGTAAATAAAAAAAAAAAAGATAACTTAAAATATTCCAAAAGAATGTTTTACATTTCTATATCTATCTATCTATTTACCTATATCTATCTCTATCTCTCTCTCTCTCTCTCTCTCTCTCTCTCTCTCTATATATATATATATATATATATATATATATATATATATATACATACACACATATATATATATAGATAGATATATAGATATTCCTACATACATATATATATATATAGATATATAGATAGATATATCTATAGATATGTAACGATGTTTATTAAAAGATCGTTTGAAACGAGGAGCAAAAAAATCGTATAGGAATGAAAAGCACATGGAGCAGTATACAAGGTAATAAACACAAGAGAAAAACACGACAAGTACTTACTTTTTTTCAGCACTTTATGGATCCGTCTGTACTGATCCGGCTCCCTGAGCTTGAGGTCAGACCATCTTTTTCGAATTTGATCCTTGGAGCGCTGGACCCCAAAAGAAGCCTGTAAAGTGTCCACCACCTTCGCCATTATTTTGGCCTTGCGCAAATTTGGCCGGGCGTACGGCCCATACTTCCCATCATAGTCCTTTTTTTGAAGAATGGCCACCATCTCCACCATCTCTTCAAAACTCATATTGGAGGCCTTAAATCTAGGCCTCACAGATCTTGTTGACGTTCCAGCCTCCGGGCTTTTTTCGCTACCTGAGGTAGTTAACATGTCATGTGTCTCCGCCATTATTCACCCCACTACGCGCCGTAACTAAAAATGGGCGGAGAACATGAAGTAAAATCGAACGTCAGGGGCGGGCGACGCAGGCGGAGTTTCACACATGCGTAGTGTATAAAGAGGGGCCTTGTGCACGTGTCGTACGTACGTTCTGTGCGTAGGTGATAGTGGACCGGGACGTTACTAAACGAAGGTAATTTTCAAATTATATATTTTTTTTTTGGTCATGACTTTGTAGCAAGCGGCCTATATGGCTTGACAGATTGATGAGGCCTACATAGGGAGAAGATGAGGGTTTAGTAGAAACCTAATAAGTGTTTTTTGTCTTGTGACTTTATCTTTTCCAGATATAATGAATCCCCTATTTAAGGATCCAGAGTTCCTTACAGCTTTTATTACGAAATATCGAGAGATGAGGAATTTGTGGGAGGTGAAACACCCTCAGTATTATGCCAAGCATGTGAGGAAGTCAACGCTGGAGAGACTTCTGTCCTTTGTCCAGGCGACCATCCCGGACGCAACAATGGAGACATTGCTCTGGAAAATTGGGGTCTTGAGGAATATGTATAAGAGGGAGCATAAGAAGATCCAGGAATCAAGGAGATCAGGAGCATCAGCAGATGATGTTTATGTACCCAGGCTGTGGTACTACAATCAACTCCGTTTTCTTGATGACCAGACTGAAGCCAGGGCATCACTTTCAACCCTTCCCTCCACCCTTCCCTCCACCCTTCCCTCCACCCCAGCAGAGGCTAATGAGGAGCAAGCTGGGTCTTCCATCCTGGATGAACCGGATATGACCATCTGGAGTCAGGTAAATTAGTTTAAACAATATTTACTGTACTAATATTAATGAGGTTAACTGGATGTTATAATTGTCTCAAAGATTTTTTCCCTCAAAATTGTGTATACATATTAATTGACAAGAGTGGCTAAATATGTTTGGCACCTGCTAGAAAAAATGAGGGTGTCTGATTAGACTCTTTTATTAAAGAGATGTATTCACATTGAATTTGCTAGTCATGAGAAGCAAATTGTGTGTCATTGATGAACCCCACAAAAAAACTAAAACTATGTCCTTTTTTTATACACAGGATGAGTCCATCCAGGAGGAATGTGTGGAAAGTGGCAGGCAGGAGGAGACCGGGCCCATGGACAGCCTGGAGGAGGCCGGATTCAGCATCATCCTGGAGGAGGCTGGGCCCAGTGTCAGGCAGGAGGTGGCTGGTCCCAGTGAGGTGGCTGGGCCAAGTGAGGTGGCTGGTCCCAGTGAGGTGGCTGGGCCCAGTAGGAGCATGACCCAATCCCAAGTGCCTCCCCTCCGCCTTCCCAAAAAAAGGGCCAGGAAGGGGACGGTCACACAGGAGGCATCCCTGCGCCTCATGCAAGAGGCCACCCGTTTTTTGAGGAGCCCCCCCGAAGCGGAAGAGTCCTATGGCTGCTACTTAGCCAGCAGGCTTCTTCAAATGGATTGGGACCAGCGCCTCATTTGTGAGCGCCTATTTGGGGAAACTATCCAGAAGGGGCTGCAGGGCACGCTAACCAGAAACACCCAACTACATGAGGCAGCCCCCCCTCCTCCTCCTCCTCCTCCTTCTCCTCCTCCTCCTGCCACAACTGAAACACCACAGCCACAGCCTCCAAAGAAGGCTACAGGGAAGGCTGCAGGGAAGGGTGCAGGGCAGCGTGGAGGAAAGGCTGCAGGGAAGAGAAGAAAGTGATGACCTGGGTTCAGTCTGGTCTGACAGAAGACGCAGGCTGTTGTAGGACCACAGTCTGGGGACATCTATATCATCTGCTGGTGCTGTTGATCTCTGGGATTCTTGGACCAGATTGTGCTCCCTCTTATATGGACTCCTCAAGATCCCAATTTTCTTGTACACCGACTTTTTCCAGCGTTGACTTCCTCTTTATTTTATTTTGACCATGAATAAATGGATCTTTTTTGAGTTTAGCAAAAGACTTTATGTGTTTTCTTTTAAATCATTGATTTTACACACAATGTTAAATTAACAAGGGACAACAATCTCATTGAGTTTGCAAAAACACACCAAAAATACATTAATAATGTTAATAATGTTCGAGTGGTAAGTCTTGAAAAAAAAAAAAGATACATAACCAAAAACGGTGCTTTGGGTTAACTTTATCTTAAAAATAAAAAATAATCACTAGAAAAACAAAACTATAATAATGGGTTCTTTGTGGTAACTTTACAAACCTAAAAAAAAAAAAAAAAAATACAAATGGGTTCTTTGTGGTAACTTTACAAACACCAAAAAAAGAAAAAAAAAATCTAGAGATAAACATATAAAAAAGTTCAACACCAATCATAAAATAAATATCTGGATAAAAATTACAAGAAAATATGACTCCACACAAAAAAACAAAAACAAAAAAAAGGTAAAAAGTATTATTAGTATGGAAACATTGTTTTTAAAAAGCATACTATATCATTCATGAGATCAAAGAGAAAAAGAATCCAGAAATCAGTTTGGGAGAACTCTGAATATGAACAGCAAAACACCTTCGTTCTTTATAGCATTCGTAAAGAAGAAATAAAATGCGCTGCATTCAACGATCACAGATTTTGCAGCGTGATGAATGTGCTACCTACAATACGAACACTAGTTTTACTAGACCGAGTGCTTCCGTTTAGTTTTTGCTTATGAGCATGCGTCGTTTTTTTGTCCGTAGGACTAGCATACAGACGAGCGGACTTCGGGGTCCGTCGTAGTTACGACGTAAAGATTTGAAGCATGTTTCAAATCTAAAGTACGTCGGATTTGAGGCTAAAAAAGTCCGTTGAAAGTCCGGAGAAACCCACACACGATCGGATTACCAGCCAGCTTTAGTCCGTCAGCGTCCGTTGGACTTTTGTAGACGAAAAGTCCGACCGTGTGTACGTGGCATAAGGTTTTAATCAAATGACTGTGATTAAAGGCAGGAGCCTGAAGTTCTATTTATCCCTCCCAGCAAGAAGACTGTTAACATTTCTTTAACCTCCCTGGCGGTATGATTATGTCTGATTTTTGAATGTCAAAGCGGTACATTGTTTTGCATGGAAATTTGTTGTTTTATATTGTAGGCCTGTAATTTTTAGGAATAACTGACTTAAATCTGTCCAAAAAATAGTCTAGTAGACATCCTGGGTATGATAAATTTTGAAACACGCAATCATAATTTATAATATAATAAATAACTATAAATAATTGTAAAAAATAATAATACATTTTATTTTATTCAATATTACTGTAATACTAGACACTGCATATTGATTTAGTAAACATCCCGGGTATGAAAAATTTTGAAACATGGGACTGCACAAAGTCTGACGGCACAATCAGGACAATGGAAAGCGTCCCTCTACTTCAAAAGCAGTTTTAGACCAGCTAGAAAACAGCGATAGTGAATTCGAATCACTTGCATTATTGAGCGATAGTGATTTGTGGGGAAATTAGTCATCAAACACTGAAAGTGACGACAGCGACGATTCTGCTACTGAGCTCAGTGCTGCATGATCCGTACCGCAGTCAATAGAGCACCAAGTTCGCACATCACTGAGCTCAGTCACAGAATCGTTGCTGTCGTCACTTACAGTGTCTGATGACGAGTTTCCCCACTAATCACTATCGCTCAATTCTGCAAGTGATTCTAATTCACTATCGCTGATTTTTAGCTGGTCTAAAACCGCTTTTGAAGTAGAGGGACACCATTTGGATGCCATGGACATTCAAGTTTCCAGGCAGAAAGAATGGTAAAAGTGCAGGCAGGGCACTGGACAAAGCACTAGGGACAAAACTGAAGTTAAATGATTTGATAAAGTAATGTAATCTACAGATTACAGTGTATTGTGTGTGTTCTGGACCCCCGGAACAGTGATACATCTGGCGGAGAATCCTGCCGGAGGATACAGCGGGAGGACATCGCAGGATCCTAGGGACAAGGTAAGTACCTGTACCTGGATACTGCAGTGTAATGTGTGTAATGTGTGGCTTGGGGTTACCGCTCTTGGTACTGAAAATTAAGCGCGAGCCACACTCGGGATTACCTCTAGGAAGGTTAAAGGGTAACTCCACTATTGTGGAAAAAATATAGCAATAAAAGGAAATAATTTAGCGTATCTATTCGCCAATCGCCCACAGTAAATATATGTCATTATTTTTACGTTAAATACCGATTTTATGGCAGTAGCTAGCTTGCATAACCTTGGTATCATTATTTACTGTGGGTGATTCTCTACAAGATAAAAGTGGTCCCAGTGGCGGATTCGCCACAGGGTCACTTTTTGGCAGTGGGAGAGGTGCCCCACCCGTCACTTCCGGTCATTTCCAAGCTTACCAGAGCCGTCAGTAAACCCGGAAACTATCCAATGGCTAGGTAGGAAGTTGACAGAGGGCAAGATAGCCCTCACTCGGCTCTATGCCCTTGGAGGACCAGAGTGGCCACCGACATCACTTCCAGTTCTCAGGCAGATAGACAGAATTATTTTTTTTATTAAAGTCAAAAATGTCTTTTTTTTTGCTTTTAAAGATAAATGAGAGATCTGAGGTCTTTTGGGTTATTGAGGGGAATTTATAAAAACTGGAGCAGCCAGAATATGCAACATTTGTGCATGATGACCAATCACCTATCTTTTATTTTCAAGGTTTAGCCCTGGTTCACATTGCAGCGATTTGGCATGCGATTTGACATCTCAAATCTCATGCCAAATTGGCGGCTATTTGGAGACTTCGCGTTGCGTTTTCAATAGACACTCGCACAATTTCATTCCCGCTGTCAGCATGAACCTGAGCTAAACAGAACAAGTCAAAGATAGAAGCTGATTGGTTGCCATGCACAGATGCTCCAGATTCTGGCTGCTTTAGTTTTGAGAAATCCCCCCATTGTATAGTGCAAGTAAGATATTTTATACTGTCTTGCCACTGGTTTCCTACTATTTATTTATTACCGATATTAGCCTATTACTGACAATGTACGCAGTGCTTTACATATTGTACATTCACATCAGTCCCTGCCAGGGGCGGACTGACAACTCATGGGGCCCCCGGGCAATAGGAGATCCTGGGGCCCCCTGTCCCCGCTCATGTGTTCCCACCCACACTCAAGCCACACCCACACAAATTCCCACCTACATTTTGCACTGCCCACACTACATTCGTTCGTCACAGAATTACATTAAAGAAAGTGCAACAACGGTACATTTCCAAAATTAAAGTGATTGTAAAGGCTCTTTTTTTTTTTTTTTAAATAACAAACATATCATACTTCCCTCCACTGTGCAGCTCGTTTTGCACAGAGTGGCCCCGAACCAGGTCTTCTGGGGGTGGCTCTCGCGGCTCCTCCCCACATCAGATAACTCCCTAGGAGAAGCGCTCTCCTGGGGAAGGGGGGGGGGTTACCTTTCAGGTGCGCTCCCATGTCCAGCATTTGCGTCTATAGACACATGTTTACATACATGTGCTCATCCTACATAAAGCTTTTCATATAGAGCATGTGCGGGGATCATGGGGGTGCTTTACATTTTTTTTTAATTATTATTATTTACTTTATATAATTTTCACTGACCTCCAATGTAAAGAACATTCTTCCCACTGACCACCAATGTAAGGAACATTCTTCCCACTGATCACCAATGTAAGGAGCATTCTTCCCACTAATCACCAATGTAAAGAACATTCTTCCCACTGATCACCAATGTAAGGAACATTCTTCCCACTGATCACCAATGTAAGGAACATTCTTCCCACTGACCACCAATGTAAAGAACATTCTTCCCACTGACCACCAATGTAAAGAACATTCTTCCCACTGACCACCAATGTAAGGAACATTCTTCCCACTGACCACCAATGTAAGGAACATTCTTCCCACTGACCACCAATGTAAAGAACATTCTTCCCACTGACCACCAATGTAAGGAACATTCTTCCCACTGACCACCAATGTAAGGAACATTCTTCTCACTGACCACCAATGTAAGGAACATTCTTCCCACTGATCACCAATGTAAGGAAAAATCTTCCCACTATTTATTGAATCCATATTGAGCACTATATTTGATTGGCTGCTTCTGCTTGGCACACACGCACAGTCACAATCACGCACATAATGATGAAGTCATCATCATGTGCGATTGTGCGTGTGTGCCAGGCCTAAGCAGAAGCAAACAGCCAATCAAATATAGTGCTCAATATGGATTCAATAAATATGCATAGCCATAGATATCATAAATGACTACAGGAGATAAAAAGAGACTGCGAATGCGACTACAGGAAGTAACCAGAGACTGTGAATGCGACTACAGGAAATAACCGGACTGCGAAAGCGACTACAGGAGATAACCAGAGACTGGGGATGCGACTACAGGAAATAACCAGACTGCGAATGCGACTACAGGACTGCAAATGCGACTATAGGAGATAACCAGACTGTGAATGTGACTAAAGGAAGTAACCAGAGACTGCGAATGCGACTACAGGAAATAACCAGACTGCGAATGCAACTACAGGACTGCGAATGCAACTACAGGAAATAACCAGACTGCGAATGCGACTACAGGAGATAACCAGAGACTGTGAATGCGACTACAGGAAATAACCAGAGACTGCGAATGCGACTACAGGAAATAACCAGAGACTGCGAATGCGACTACAGGAGATAACCAGAGACTGCGATTGCGACTACAGGAGATAACCAGAGACTGCGAATGTGACTACAGGAAATAACCAGACAGCGAATGCGACTATAGGAGATGACCAGACTTCGAATGCGCCTATAGGAGATGACCAGACTGCGAATGCGACTACAGGAAATAACCAGACTGCGAATGCGACTACAGGAACTAACCAGAGACTGCGAATGCGACTACAGGAAATAACCAGACTGCGAATGCGACTACAGGAAGTAACCAGACTGCGAATGCGACTATAGGAGATAACCAGAGACTGCGAATGCAACTACAGGACTGCGAATGCGACTATAGGAGATGACCAGACTGTGAATGCGACTACAGGAAATAACCAGACTGCGAATTCGACTACAGGAGATAACCAGAGACTGCGAATGCAACTACAAGACTGCGAATGCGACTATAGGAGATGACCAGACTGTGAATGCGACTAAAGGAAGTAACCAGAGACTGTGAATGCGACTATAGGAAATAATCAGAGACTGGGGATGCGACTACAGGAAATAACCAGAGACTGCGAATGCGACTACAGGAAATAACCAGACTGCAAATGCGACTACAGGAAGTAACCAGAGACTGCGAATGCGACTACAGGAAGTACCCAGAGACTGCGAATGCGACTACAGGAAGTAACCAGACTGCGAATGCGACTATAGGAAATAACCAGACTGCGAATGCGACTACAGGAAATAACCAGAGACTGCGAATGCGACTACAGGAAGTAACCAGACTGCGAATGCGACTACAGGAAATAACCAGAGACTGCGAATGCGACTACAGGAAATAACCAGACTGCGAATGCGACTATAGGAAATAATCAGAGACTGGGGATGCGACTACAGGAAATAACCAGACTGCGAATGCGACTACAGGAAGTAACCAGAGACTGTGAATGCGACTACAGGAAGTAACCAGACTGCGAATGCGACTACAGGAAGTAACCAGACTGCGAATGCGACTACAGGAAGTAACCAGACTGCGAATGCGACTACAGGAAGTAACCAGAGACTGCGAATGCGACTACAGGAAGTAACCAGAGACTGCGAATGCGCCTACAGGAAGTAACCAGACTGCGAATGCGACTATAGGAGATAACCAGAGACTGCGAATGCGACTACAGGAAGTAACCAGACTGCGAATGCGACTACAGGAAATAACCAGAGACTGCGAATGCGACTACAGGAAATAACCAGAGACTGGGGATGCGACTATAGGAAATAACCAGAGACTGCGAATGCGACTACAGGAAGTAACCAGACTGCAAATGCGACTACAGGAAATAACCAGAGACTGCGAATGCGACTACAGGAAATAACCAGAGACTGGGGATGCAACTATAGGAAATAGCCAGGTAGCCAGTTTTAAATTTTAAACTTTCAGCAATGCACAGCTTTACAGGGGGGTAAACAACATTTCCAGGGATGGTTTAGCAAAAAAAAGGGGTCTACAGTCCAGGTATATACGGTAGGCAGAAGGACCTACCTGACCAGTCGGGCTCACCTCCCGCTCTCAGAGGTCCGGGGGCGGGGCTTTCAGCGGTAGGGGGCGGGGCTTTCGGCGGTAGGGGCGGAGCTTTCGGCGGTAGGGGCGGAGCTTTCGATGTTAAGGGGCGGGGCTTTTTGTGGTCCAGAGCGGAGCTCTCAAAAGTGCAGGAGAGACGCTCTAATTAGATACAGACTCAGACTACATGGGGAGGGGCGTGGCAGGGCAGGGTCAGAGCGTCAGTGGAGCTCCCTGTCCCGCCCCTCCCTGCTGACAGAGCCTCTCTCAGCCTAAGCCGAGCCCTGCTCGGCAGCGGCGCTGGGAGCAGTAATAATCCAGGACAGGAGGACGGGGTTTTCGTGCGGTGCGGCGGGCGGCTTTTTTCTGCTGCTTACTGAGCCACTCATGGGGCCCCTCCTGACGGCGGGCCCTCGGTCGGCGACCGAGTGACCGAATGGTCAGTCCGCCCCTGGTCCCTGCCCTCAAAGAGTTTACAATTCAACCACCTCAGTACCGGACACTTTTACCCACTTCCTGCCCAGACAAATTTTCAGCTTTCAGCGCTGTCACACTTTAAATGACAATTGCGCAGACATGCAACACTGTACGCAAATTACATTTTTATCATTTTTTTTTGCCACAAATAGAGCTTTCTTTTGGTGGTATTTAATCACCACTAGGTTTTTAATTTTTTGCAATATTTTGAAAAAAATTCATTTTTCTTTGTTTCTGTTATAACATTTTGCAAATAAATAATCTTCATAAATTTAGGCCAAAATGTATTCCGTTACATTTCTTTGGTAAAAATAACCCAAATCAGTGTATAATATTTAGTCTGTAGGAAGATTATAGAGTCCACAAACTATGGTATATACAGTACACCTGAAAATCGATCAGTCCTGATGTACTGATGGTCTCATTTCTTGAGGCCTAAAAATGCAAGAACAGTACACATATCCCCTAAATGACCCCTTTTTGGAAAGTAGACAGTCTAATGCCCCGTACACACGGTCGGACTTTGTTCGGACATTCCGACAACAAAATCCTAGGATTTTTTCCGACGGATGTTGGCTCAAACTTGTTTTGCCTACACACGGTCGCACAAAGTTGTCGGAACTTCCGATCGACAACAACGCGGTGACGTCAAGCACGTACGACGAGACTAGAAAAGGCCAGTTCAGAACCAAGCGCAGCACCCTTTGGGCTCCTTTTGCTAATCTCGTGTTAGTAAAAGTTTGGTGAGAGACGATTCGCGCTTTTTCAGACTCGTGGCTTTCAGATTGTTTTCTGCCGTTCAGTTTGTGCTTGTGGGTTTGTATCTGCTCTTCAGTGCGTGCAAGCAAGTTCCGCGTGACTTTAAGGAGTCATTGTATTCTTGTTCGTTCGTTACTGTTTTTCAGGTCGCTCTTCACAGGCCTTGCTGTTCTTCAGTGCGTTCTGTTACTTTGTTCTGAGCAGCCGACCGTTTTCTAGCCATGTTTCGTATGCGTACTCCTCGTAGAGTTCGTGCTGTGCGGGGGCTTGGTGTTGGGGTCCTGACCTTGACACAAGTCCAGTCCATGAACAGGGTGGGGAGGAGTTCATGGACCAAGAATTGGTTGCTTCAGCGTGACCAGTTCTCTCATATGCCTTTGCTCCGTGAGATCCGTGAGAATAATCCTGATGATTTCAGGAACTTTCTCCGGATGACGGACCCTGTGTTTCACCGTTTGTTGGCTTCGCTGACCCCCTATATCAGCAGGCAGGATACCTGCATGAGGCAAGCCATCACTCCGGAGCAGAGGTTGGTCGCTACCTTGCGGTATTTGGCCACAGGGAGAAGCCTGCAGGACCTCAAGTTCTCGACAGGCATCTCCCCCCAGGCTCTGGGGATCATTATCCCAGAGACCTGTTCTGCCATCATCCAGGTCCTGCAGAAGGAGTATATGAAGGTAAGATTTTTATCCATTTATATCACATTTTATTGTATTGAATGTTTGCTAATATATTGTATTTCTTTCCTCATTCCCTAATTACAATGATTGTATTATGCTGTGAATGTCCCCTTTGTCCTCATGCATGCTGGATTTTTATGTAATTATTCTTTTATGTCCTTCATACATATTTGCCCTTCAATAACCTCTCCAGCATGGTGTCTCCTGGCCCTATATTCACCTCATGTAGTCACTTAACAATGTATTTTATCAGCTACATAGTAGTGCTTTACCCCAAACACCCCCTAAAATGTTAGGAAATGTTATTTTTGATTTAAATTCAGGCAGAGTGCCAGAGGCTTTTTTTTGTGGTGTCCCCAATTTTTTTGTAACCCTCCCTCCCCCCAACTGCTAAGTCAGCTGATCCCAATTCTCTATCCTCAATCATCTATCTGCTGACTTTGCCAAACCCATACACACTATACCCATCTCTTTACTGGTCAGATTTATGGATGAATTCCCCAAAGCATGTAGTAGGGTCTGCCTGTATACTTTCCAATGGTACTGTTTATAGTTCTTGTATCCTATTATGATCTTGATAGGTAATAGCAGAATGTCCAAATGTGCTCAAATGTGTACAGTGTGTATTTATATCTTTGTATTATGACACTTCTTACCTGTCCAGTGGGCTGCCAATAGTGTAACTAAGGAGGGGCTGTTCCAAGTAATACCCTGTATTTAGGCATTCATCTCTCAATGAAGTGAAGAGGGTTACCTGTCCAAGAGTCCCCCCCCCCCTATAATGTTAGAAATGGCCCATGAGAGGGGGGGGGGATATGATAGGTGTACCTTATACTTTGTTGTTGTTAATTTCCCCTTAATAAATGCTATCTGGAGGTTGACCCATAATGTTTGTGTCTAATCTGCTTGCCAGGTTTCTTTGCCAAAATAGTAATGTTTATTGTTTTTTCCTCAACAGTTTCCTTCCACGCCACAGGAATGGCAGACTGTGGCCTCCCACTTTGCCCAGCGGTGGGACTTTCCTAACTGCGGAGGGGCAATTGATGGGAAACACGTCCACATCGTCCCACCACCCAACTCGGGGTCGTACTATTATAATTACAAGGGGTTTATTAGTATAGTGATGTTGGCGGTGGTGTCGGCTAATTACGACTTCTTGTATGTGGACGTGGGGAAGAATGGCCGGATGTCCGATGGTGGAGTGATCGCCCAGACGGAGTTCTACAGGCGTCTCCAGAATGGCAGCTTGGACTTGCCACCTCCAGAGGACAATGTTGAAGGTCTCCCATTTGTGTTCGTTGCTGATGAAGCATTTGCGCTGGGGGACCACCTTATGCGGCCATTCCCGATGAGGACCCTCACCCCGGAACAGAGGGTTTTTAATTACCGGCTGGCCAGAGCCCGAAGAGTGGTGGAGAACACATTTGGAATCCTGGCCAGCCGGTTCCGATTATTTATAACACCCATCCATATGGCGGAGTATAAACTGAACCAAATAATACTTGCCTGCTGTGTTCTCCATAATTTTTTAAGAAAACATTCAGCAAACTATGCTGGCTCAGTTGGGCCTGAGGCCGGAAATCCAAATCCATCAACACTGACGGCGCTTGAAAGTGGCCGTCCTGGCTTGCCCTCCCTGAGTGCCCGTGATGTCCGGTTACGCTACCTGGAGTTCTTTGCGGGTAGGGGGGCTATCAATATGCCAGACAATCTGTGAAAACTTTTTAAAATAAAAACCAACCCAAAAAAATTCTTTGTGGACATTTACTGCTTGTGTTTCTTTTAGCTGACCCTGACAGAAATGTGTTGAGTGCAGAAAATGTCGTGATTGGGTAACCTTAGAAAAAACTGTGTTGGCTGGTAATTCCTAAATGCAAAAACACATTTCACTACAAGTGCACTTGCAACTGCACTGAACCTGCACTTGTAGTGCAAAGTGTCTTTTCCCTTAGGAAATAACCCCCATTTTGGCATAAAAGAGCAATTACATCACCCCAAAAGTGTTGTAGTGTTGAGACAATAATCCACACATTCTTGATTAAGCCACTTTTTTATAGCTGCACAATCACATGTGCATTTACGAAAGGTTTTTAAAACAAACCAACATGTTTGTTGTATAACAATGTTTGCAGTAGCATTATGAAAATTCAAAATATCCATTTCAGATAAAACAGGCCTGTGTAAAACCAACAAGAAAGCCTAAAAACTTGAACTTACAAAGTTCACATTAGGTAAAACCTGAAGGCTATATCAGACATCAGTATTTAGGAACTGGGTTTGATATAGCGTTCAGATGGGGGGAAATCACCCCTGGAAAAGCCAAATTTGGAAGATGCACACAAATTTACGAATGTCAACATGTGCTATCTGCCATCAGGGGGGATCAAGGGACGTGTTTTGGGGGAGCAAGCCCTTCCTCAACGCGACTTTATAATTGAGGAAGGGTTTGCACCCCCAAAACGCGTCCATTGATCTCCCGTGATGGCAGATAGCACATGTTGGCACACTGTGTGCATCCTCCAAATTTGGCTTTTCAAAACATTGAAAAATATTTGAAAAGATTGGACCACAATAAAACAAGTGATTTTGTGGGGTTTAAATTCGCCCCAAAACATCAATGATGTTATTATTTTTTTTAATAACATCATTGATTTGTTGCTGTATGTTGTGCAATTCGAGATTACATCCCATGATCTCCCCGATCAGGATCTGGGCACTTTCAGAAGTAAAGCGTTCTGGATCCCTCACATCACGATCACCTAAAAAGAGATAAAGAACCAAAAAAAAGGTCTCAAAAATCTGCCACCAGCCATCTCTTTTACCTGAGCCTGTGGTCGCAGACACTCACCTGTTGTGGTGCCAATCTCCACCACATCTTCTTCTTCCTCCTGCTCTTCTTCTTGTGTTGGTATTTCCCCTTCTTCCAGAGGTGGGGGGTCTCTGGTCTCCTGGGATGAGGGGTGTCCTCCGAGTCTTTTCTCCCCTATGTAAAACAAAAATGGTATAATTAGCACACAGATATTTGATGGCAGAACTATAGAACTAGGAAACATTGCTTGGAAGTGGGGTACAATTGTCTATTTTAGCCGAGTTCCAAGATGTATTTTTTTTATTGCCCTTTGTCAAGCTGCAATACTTTACCGGTTTAGTTTTAACTTCACAGATGGAGACCCCCCTATAGTATACACTGGAGCACCTGTGTGGCCCCCCTAATAAAAATGGTGTTCTTTTGTCCCACACTAGTGCTCCAGTGTCCAGATGTGAAAACAGCTGCTCAGTGTCCTCTCCTTACACACAATCTAGTTGGCATTTCATTCTAGTAACAAACCCATCTACACAAACAAATATTTGGCATCCAAGTAGGCCCCCAAAAATGTGTGAAAATGCATATGGCCTCAACAATGGTGTTCTAGAGGCCGAAAGAAAAATGTTTGATACGAACGAATAATGTGCCCATGAACATTAAAGTTGACCTTTGGAAACGTTACAACTAATCAAAGCATATGGAGCATAACGAACGTAATAAAGACATAAAGAATAGGAACACAGCACAACTACTTACTTTTTTGCAGCACTCTCCGGATCTTTCGGTACTGCTCTGGCTCTCTCAACTTCAGGTCTGACCACCGCTTCCTGAGCTGATCTTTAGACCTTCGTACCCCGAAATTCCGCTCTAGACTCCTGACCACTTTCGCCATGATTTTGGCCTTTCGGATATTGGGGTTGGGGTAAGGCCCATATTTTCCGTCATAGTCGGACTTCCTCATGATGTCGACCATCTCCAACATCTCCCCAAACGACATATTTGTGGCCTTAAAACGTCTCCTTCTGGATCGGGACGTGCCTGGATCCGCCCTTTCCTCCTCCTCCTCCTCCTCGTTGCTACAATTAGCCCGCACCTGCTGTATGTCCGCCATCATGCTCTTCCCCCACTGCGCCGAACGAAAAGGGGCGGGGAATACACTAGAAAGAACGTCAGGGGCGGGCGGAGTTACACGCATGTGCAGTGTATATAAAGCGTAACACACGTGCGTATTACGTTTGATCTGTGAGCGGAGGAAGGAGCATTGAACGCGGCAATCGTAAGAACGAAGGTAAGAGACAAACTTGGGCCTATACTGCTTCTATAGATTGAGGCCTATATTGTAACAAGATTACGAGAGTTTGGTCTGACATTAGGCTTTGTCTTGTGTTGTGTCTTGCAGTGAACATGGATATGGTACTGAAAGAAGATACTGACTTCATGTCAGTCTTCATTGATATGCTAAGGGAGCTGCCCTGTCTGTGGGAGATTACCCACACCCATTACAAGAACCAAGCAAAGAGGAAGGCAGCACTGGAGCAATTGTGTGAAATTATGAAGCAGGCGATCCCCACGGCAGACATCCTCTATTTAAAGATTTTCATTGGTGGCCTGAGGAGCACATATCTGAGGGAGCGCAGGAAAGTTCTGGATTCACAGAGATCCGGAGCAGCAGATGACATCTATGTCCCCAGGATGTTGTACTATGACAGGCTGCATTTTCTGGCAGGCCAGACTGAACCCAGGCCATCCCTCTCAAGTCTTCCTTCCACACTTCCTTCCCGTCCGGCTGAGGCTTCTGATGCCCAACCTGGGCCTTCCAGGCCACATGTGGAGGAGCCCAGATTGAGCCAGGTATAGCATTCTTCTAAATATTTCTGCTTGTCCAATCAATGATGTTAACTAGATGTTAGTTGGGAGTACTAATTTATGATTGTGATTGATGATGCAAAAACTAAAACCATGTCCCTTTTTCATACACAGGGAAGTCTCAGCCAGGAGGTGGCCGGGCCGAGCCGGCTGGCTGATGTGCAGGTCCCTCCACCCCCGGTGAAAACAGAAAGTGGCAGTAGGAGGAGTACCCTGGAGGAGGCGGCTATCAGATTTTTTTGTAGGGCTACAGAGGTCCTGGGAGCACCCCACACCAGGCAGGAGAACATTGGTGCATTCATTGCATATAAAATGCAGAGGATGGAGGAGGGCCAACAAGCCATGTGTGAGGCCCTCATATCAGAGGCTCTGGAGAGAGGTATGAGGGGCCAAATGACACCTCAGACACACCTTTGTGATGGTCCTCCTCCTCCTCCTCCTCCTCCCTCTCCTCCAGGTCCCCCCAGTCCTCCTCCAGGTCCCCCCAGTCCTCCTCCTCCTCCAGGTCCTACTCCTCCTCCTGCCACATCTACAACTGCACAGCGACAGCCCGGAAGGAAGTGTGAAAGGAAGACCAGAGAGTGATTGCCCTGGATCCAGTCTGGTCGGCCAAAAAATGCAGCCTCTTGTGGTACCACAGCCTGGGGACACTGATGTCATCTGCTGCTATCCGAGTCTCTGTGAATCCCGGACCAGACTGCCCTCCCTCACATATGGACTCCTCAGGCCACCAATTTTGAGCTTTAAGAATTGTTGTCTGCCGTGGGGGTCCCAGGCTTCACTAATTTCTCATGTTTCTCCAGTGTTGCCTTCCTCTTTGTTTGGTTCTGATACCTTAATAAAGGATTTTTGTTTTGAATTATACTCTCCTATGTGTTTTACTTCAAAAATGATGGTTTGTTTGTGAGGATTCAGGTACATTTCAAAAATACAATGTGAAATGAACAAGGGACACCAACAACAAAAAATCTCATGGAGATTAAATAATAAAAGATATCAATGGTGTTGGGGTAACTTGACACACAAAACACACACCAAAAATATTCTGGAGTAAAAATAAAAATAACATTGAACAAAGATCAGCCTTGGAAAAAATACAAACATTAAAGAAAAAAAAGGCTTTTAAAAAAAAAAAAAAAAACATAAAAAATATAAAACTGTCAGAAGTGACAACTAATAACAATATATTGAGGGAATCCCACTAAAAAAACACAAATAAAAGTTTGTGAAAAGTGTGTGTGAATATGAGCAGCAAAACTACTTAATTCTTGTCACATTATAAAGAAGAAGAGAGTGCGCTGTATTAAACCATTTTTTACATTGCAGCGTGACGAAAGTGCTGTATCCATTCCGAACGCTAAGTTTACCAGAACGAGCTGTCCCGTGTCGGAATTTCTTCTGAGCATGCGTGGCACTTTGTGCGTCGGAACAGGCCACACACGGTCGGAATTGACGCGATCAGATTTTGTTGTCGGAAAATTTTATCTCCTGCTGTCCAACTTTGTGTGTCGGAAAATCCGATGGAAAATGTCCGATGGCGCCCACACACGGTTGGAATTTCCGACAACACGCTCCGATCGGACATTGTCCATCGGAAAATCCGACCGTGTGTACGGGGCATTAGGTATTTAGTAAGAGGCATCGCAAAGTTGTCATTTTTTGTCACAATATCTTGGAAAATTAAGAAATGAAATATTATTTTCACTTTTTTTTTTTTTTTTACATACTATCACCATTGCAGTACAGAGTCATCATATAACTGGTGTAGTGGTGATCAGGGACACTGACTGTGACAGTATGAAATAAATAATCCTTTTTTTTATATATTATTTACCTTTTTATTATTTTTTTTTTCTTTCTTTTTTTTTTTATAATTTTTTACATACTGTGACCAGAGCAATACAGTGTTATTATAGGAACACTGTACTACTCTGGGGAAGTCATCAAATTATTATTATTTTTTTTCACACACACTATGATTACTCATAACAGTAAATAAAACTGTTATGCCGCGTACACATGACCGGACTTTACGACATACTTTGCCCGGCGGACTTTTCGACTGACTTTACGACGGACTTTCCGAATGAACGGACTTGCCTACACACGAGAAACCAAAGTCCGACGGATTTGTACGTGATGACGTACGACCGGACTAAAACAAGGAAGTTGATAGCCAGTAGCCAATAGCTGCCCTAGCCTCGGTTTTTGTCCATCGGACTAGCATACAGACGAGTTGACTTTTCGACCTCACTCAAGTCCGTCAGATAGATTTGAAACATGTCTCAAATCTAAGTCCGTCAAACTTTTGATAAAACAAAGTCCGCTGGAGCCCACACACGATCAAATTGTCCGACGAAATCCGGTACGCCGGACCAAGTATGCCGTAAAGTCCGATTGTGTGTACGTGGCATTATAAACAACCATTTTTACTGAATGAAACAGATTCAATCAGTATGTATTGTTATAAATGGCCACATGGCTATTAAAATGGCTAATCACATGGTACAGATGGGCTGTGATTTTTTTTGGAATTGAATGACCATAACTTTCTTTTATTATAAAATAACAAAGACTACAATGTTTTTATGCACTAGTCCATTATACAAAAACAGAACAACCAAAGTATATTTAAAGAAACGGATCTCTTTTTAGCTCTAATGCCGCGTACACACGAGCGGACTTTACGGCAGACTTTGCCTGGCGGACGGGATTTCGTCGGACAATTCGATGTGTGTGGGCTCCAGCGGACTTTGTTTTCTCAAAAGTTGGACGGACTTAGATTTGAAACATGTTTTAAATTAATCCGTCGAAATCGAGTCCGGTCGAAAAGTCCGCCGTCTGTATGCTAGTTCGACGGACAAAAAGCCACGCTAGGGCAGCTATTGGCTACTGGCTATGAACTTCCTTGTTTTAGTCTGGTCGTACGTCATCACGTACGAATTCGACGGACTTTGGTGGATTGTGTGTAGGCAAGTCCGTTCATTGAGAAAATCCGTCGTAAAGTACGTCGAAAAGTCCGCCGGGCAAAGTCTGCCGTAAAGTCCACTCGTGTGTACGCGGCATAAGGCCTTTAAAGGCACGTAAATCAAAAACCAGCTGTAACTACCCCAAACTCAAAATGTCAAGGCCCAATGCTGCTGCTACACCACCTTGAAAACAATTTACAAACAAAATACACTACTAAATACAGCTAATAACCATTACCATATTAGTAACATATCCTAATTAGGGAAGATACATTTAAACCTGAGATGGGTCTAACAAATCCCTCTCAAACATTTTTCGATCAACACAGCCTTCAAGGATCCTAAGACCCCTCACGGCTGCTATGACTTATTCCAACTATAACCAACAACTCCATCACGAGGATCTCAATATTGAACACCCACTACCCTGTTTCCCCAAAAATAAGACCTAGCGTTATTGTTGGTGATGGCTGCAATATAAGCCCTACCCCCCAAATAAGCCCTAGTTAAAGTCCTTGTAGGTCTTATTTTCAGGGTAGGGCTTATTTTCGGGGAAACAGGGTAGGGCTTATTTGGGGGGTAGGGCTTATATTGCAGCCATCACCGACAATCACGCTAGGTCTTATTTTCCGGGAAACAGGGTATAATGACAAGTAAAAAGGGGGTAAAAGGAGATAAAGACTGGAGTGGAAAATAGAAGGATAACTGGGGAGGGAGAAGCTTGTCCAATGCTATTACTGCTCCGACTGATCCTGAGGCCAAGCACTTCCCCTCTTCTAGCCCACCAAAACCTACCAATCAAACGCCAACTCTCCCATCCCTTCACTGACCAAACCTTTTAGTTTATGCTTCCCATGTAGCTCCAGGCCTAAATCTGGATTCAAACAGGGGTCCCTAGTGCTGCAAGTGCTACTGGTGGCAGTAAAAATATGTGATTTAGAAATCTGGTGAATTATGTGTTGCCAAATGTCTGGTGACCCTTGGGTTAACACTTTATGAACCAGGCCTACAGCATATTTAGAACACTTTAAAAAAATACTATAGATTCTGTGTAAGACTACTTTAGGTATATGTCAAGCAAGATCACAGCAGCAAACACAAGGCCTGTCACTCCAGGCTAGCTGCGTCTTAAGCTCTTTGTAGAAAACGTGAAGGATTAGATAAAACACAGAACAGACCTGCAGAGTTTTTAATGACTTTTTTCCCCTTTCTGGTCTTTTATGTACCCTGATCATCATACAGGATAGAAAACATGTTTGTGCTTCCACAACTACTAATTAGCGATTACTTTTCCTCATCTAAATTAAGTCCTAAGAACAAGTAATGACCTTTAATGTTCCCAGGGTGTCTGTAAGACGTGTCTTTGCTCGTGTTCAGATAATTTTTATTCCATAATTAATAATAATGTTTAAGAGGTGTGGCCTATGGAAAGCTAAATCTGGAAATGCTTTATACAGATGTTGTTTGTAAGATACGGCTCAACTACATGTGATGTTATTAAGGGCTTTATAACATGAAATTAACCCCCTTTGATTGCTTCCATCACATTGATTACACAGTTTTGCTAATGAGTCAAATGTCAACAGAAGGTTAAAGTAGTATTAAATCCCCCAGTGTTTTTTAAAGGGGTTGAAAACACTTACATATACCCTGTGAAGCGACTGGCTTCAGGTGATACACAAATATGAAACAAATTATCCTACATTGTACCAGTTTATCTGCAGCCATCTGTCCTGTACATCCTCCTACAACACACATAATTTATACAGGATCTGTCAACATCTCTAAGCAGCACACAGCAGGATCTAAATTCACACACCGCACGGGGAGAAGTGCTCTGAGCCCTGATTGGAGGGTAGGGACACCCCCCCTCCTTAACACACTATCCAGAGAACAAGCACACCTGTGTCTGTCAATCACAGACTGTATGCTGGAGCTCCACAGGACACCATTAAAGTGTTACTAAACCCAGTAATATGAAAATAGTTAATCCACTCCCCTGCAGTGCCCACAGCTTATAATTCTTCTTTTTACATTAAAATACTGCCACTTTATACCTTTTTGGCTGATCTGTGTACCACGGTCACATGATAAACTGCAGGGTTTACCCGAGTGCTGAGTGTTCAGGTAGGAGGAGATTTCCACTACAGCCTGTGTCCTTAAGCTGCTATGGAAGGTGGATCATCCATGAATCAATATGTGACATACCACCCACTGTGTTCTCTTTTAGTTTACTGGTCATGGAGGAGGAGGGAGGGACTGGGCTGTCATTTAGGATCTGTATACATGCCCAAATGTGTAGCAACTACTCTCTCCAGCAATAGAGGCCAAACTGAGCATATGCAGCTTTACTACTCTGATTGTGTCTTATCTAGCCTTGGCAAGAGTGACCCTGCAGGAGGGGAAAGATCTGTGCATACAGGATCAAAAAGCCTTTTTTACACAATGCAGAGGATTAGCCACTTAAGTTCCAGGTTGAGTATAACAAGCATGCTATTCTACATATACAGACTGATTTTACTGTTGTGGGTTTAGTAACACCTTAATATAAAGCAGAGGTGCACACTGATAATGTCACCTAGTAAAACTTTATTCAGCTAAAGTGAGCTTCCTAAAACACACCCCACCTGTCATCCTTGCCCCTCTGATGGGTTTCATCCAGACTTGAATTGTTCATAGTGGTCACTCAGAGAGGCCAAACCTGATGAGATAGAGTTAGTTGGGCAAGTGATCTGCAGCCAGGTGAGAAGCCCTCCACTGTCAGAACTGGTGTGTGGGCAGCCAGTTCTAACAGCGCACAGCTTCTTTGGAAGACCCAATGATGGTAGGGAGACTCTCTACAATTGCTACCAGTACTGCCGTTCCACTGTGATAGCATGATACACAAAGGGGTACATCTGATAAATAGGGATGAGCCGAACACCCCCCGGTTCGGTTCGCACCAGAACCTGCGAACGGACCGAAAGTTTGCACGAACGTTAGAACCCCATTGACGTCTATGGGACTCGAACGTTCGAAATCAAAAGTGCTCATTTTAAAGGCTAATTTGCATGGTATTGTCCTAAAAACTGTTTGGGGACTCGGGTCCTACCCCAGGGGACATGTATCAATGCAAAAAAAACTTTTAAAAACGGCCATTTTTTCGGGAGCAGTGATTTTAATGATGCTTAAAGTAAAAAAAAAAAGTGAAATATTCCTTTAAATATCGTACCTGGGGGGTGTCTATAGTTAGCCTGTAAAGTGGCGCGTGTTTCCCGTGTTTAGAGCAGTCCCTGCACCAAATGTCATTTTTAAAGGAAAAAATCTCATTTAAAACTGCTTGCGGGTTTAATGTAATGTCGGGTCATGGCAATATGGATGAAAATCAGTGAGACAAACGGCATGGGTACCCCCCAGTCTATTACCAGGCCCTTTGGGTCCTGTATGGATATTAAGGGGAACCCCGCACCCAAATTAAAATAAGGAAAGGCCCTATATACTCTGAAAAGCAGTATACAGGCGGTGCAAACAAGACAGGGACTGTAGGTTTGTTGTTAAGTAGAATCTCTTTGTAATTTTGAACGGGTACATTTTTAACGTGTTTAGCCCCAGCCAAAAAATCTTTTTTAAGCTTTTTGGAAAACATAGGGAAGGGTTATCACACCTGTGACATTTGTTTTGCTGTCTTTCCTCCTCTTCAGAAGATTTCACCTCACTTTTTGTCCCAATGAAAAATGTTTTTTGAAAATTTGGGTTTTTTTGTGGAACAAGGATTGGAAAGCATCAGTGGAAAGGAGAAATTGTTTTCCCATATTAACTCTTACAGGAGAGAATTTCCCTTCCTAGGGGTAGATTTCATCTCACTTCCTGTTGTCTCCTTCCGTTTGCAAGTAGGAGTCGTTTGTAAGTTAGATGTTTGAAAGTAGGGTCCTGCCCTATATACTCAGCAGAAATTTGGGCCTTAGGTGTTGCTGTGGCCACAACACTGTAAGCCCTCACAGGGCCCTGCTGTGAAATATTAGATCAAGAATTGTAATTACATGCCCCTGTTGAACAGGAGCTGAAAAATTAGGCCTTAGGCACTGGTGCTGGTGCCACAACACTGCAACCCCTCACAGACACTCTAGTTGGAACGCAGGAACGAGCCCTGCTGCAAAGTATTGCATCAAAAATTGTAATTACACGCCCCTGTTAGACAGGGGCAGAAAAATTGGGCCTTAGGCACTGGTGCTGGTGCCACAACACTGCAACCCCTCACAGACACTCTAGTTGGAATGCAGGAACGAGCCCTGCTGCAAAGTATTGCATCAAAAATTGTAATTACATGCCCCTGTTAGACAGGGGCAGAAAAATTGGGCCTTAGGCACTGGTGCTGGTGCCACAACACTGCAACCCCTCACAGACACTCTAGTTGGAATGCAGGAACGAGCCCTGCTGCAAAGTATTACATCAAAAATTGTAATTACACGCCCCTGTTAAACAGGGGCTGAAAAATTGTGCCTTAGGCACTGGTGGCGGCGCCCAGAACCAAAAATGTTCTTACAAGCTATCAGCGTGATGATTGAGGAGGAACAGGATAATTACTCAGGGATAGTCACTCAGCATCAGCATAGGCAGTCTTTGAAGGGATCTGAGATTTCAAAAAAAATTATTCGGTTACATCAGCATCAGGTGCTTGGTAGCTGGTGGTGATCCAAGACTGATTCATTTTTATGAAGGTCAGCCGATCGACCGAGTCGGTGGACAGACGCACCCTGTGATCGGTTACCACGCCTCCAGCAGCACTGAATGTGCGTTCCAAAAGAACGCTGGATGCAGGACAGGCCAGTAGCTCAATTGCATACTGTGCAAGCTCTGGCCAGTGATCCATCCTCAAGACCCAGTAACCCAGAGGATTTTCGGTGGGAAAGGTGTCCAAGTCTGATCTTGCCCCTAGGTATTCCTCCACCATGTAAAACAGATGCTGGTGATGGTTGCTGGAACCAATCATACCTTGGGGCTGCGGACCAAAAAATTGTCTGAACGCATCGGTCAGACGGCCACCTTCTCCACCGCTCCTTCTTTGACTGACCGAAGCCTCAGCAACACGTTGTCCAGAAACAGGAGTTTGTAACCTCCCAGTCTCTGGGAACGCGTTGCACAGACCTTTCTGCAAGGCCTCCCGAAGATGTTTCATCCTCTGCTCCCTCTGCGATGGCAAGATAAGGTCCGCAACCTTACCCTTGTAACGTGGATCAAGGAGGGTTGCCAGCCAGTATTGGTCCTTCTCCTTGATACCACGAATACGTGGATCCTTACGCAGGCTTTGCAGGATCAGGGAGGCCATGCAGCGTAGGTTTGCTGAGGCATTCGGTCCGGAGTCCTCTGGGTCACTAAGGACGACAACATCCGCAGCCACCTCCTCCCAGCCACGTACAAGTCCATGTGTTTCTTGGGACTGATCCCTTAAAGACTGCTGCTGATGCTGAGTGCCAGGCTCCACCTCCATACTGACACAATCTTCCTCCTCCTCCTCCTCCTCCTCGTCCTCTTCCTGTGTGATCGGCGGGCACGCAGGAACACTGTCTGGATAAAGGGGGCCTTGAGAGCTAAGGAAGTCCTCCTCTTCCTGCCTCTGTTCTGCCTCAAGTGCCCTGTCCATTATTCCACGCAGCGTGTGCTCCAACAGGTGGACAAGGGGGACAGTGTCACTGATGCATGCACTGTCACTGCTCACCATCCTCGTGGCCTCCTCGAATGGTGACAGGACAGTGCATGCATCCCTGATCATGGCCCACTGGCGTGGGGAAAAAAAACCAAGCTCCCCTGACCCTGTCCTGGTGCCATAGTCGCACAGGTACTCATTGATGGCCCTTTGCTGCGTGTGCAGCCGCTGCAGCATGGCCAACGTTGAGTTCCACCTGGTGGGCATGTCACAGATTAGGCGGTTCTTGGGCAGGTTAAACTCCTTTTGGAGGTCCGTCAGCCGAGCACTGGCATTATATGACTGGCGGAAATGCACACAGACTTTCCTGGCCTGCCTCAGGACATCCTATAAGCCCGGGTACCTGCCCAAGAACCGCTGCACCACCAAGTTAAGGACGTGAGCCAAACAGGGCACATGGGTCATTTGTCCCTGTCGGAGGGCAGAGAGGAGGTTGGTGCCATTGTCGCAAACCACCATTCCTGCCTTAAGTTGGCGAGGCGTCAACCACCTCTGAACCTGCCCCTGCAGAGCTGACAGAACCTCTGCCCCAGTGTGGCTCCTGTCCCCCAAGCACAACAGCTCAAGCACCGCATGACATCTTTTGGCCTGCGTACTTGCGTAGCCCCTTGAACGACTACGGAGCACCGCTGGTTCCGAGGAAGAGGCCATGGAGGAAGAAGAAGAGGAGGGGGTGGAGGAGAGAGGTGTGTCCCAATCATTAGCATTTTGGAGGCGTGGTGGCGGAACAACCTCCAACACTACTGCACCTTGTCCTGCATCCTTCCCAGCTGCCAGCAGAGTCACCCAATGCGCCGTGAAACTTAGGTAACGTCCCTGTCCATGCCTGCTGGACCATGAGTCAGCGGTAATATGCACCTTACCGCTGACCACCCTGTCCAGCGAGGCATGGACATTGCCTTCCACATGCCGGTAGAGAGCCGGAATCGCCTTCCGTGAGAAAAAGTGGCGTTTGGGTACCTGCCACTGAGGAACCGCACATTCCACAAACTCACGGAAGGGGGCAGAGTCTACCAACTGAAAAGGCAGCAGTTGAAGTGCTAGCAATTTTGCCAAGCTAGCATTCAACCACTTGGGCATGTGGATGGCTGGGAGCAAACTTTTTTCGGCGGTGCAGCAGCTGGGGCAGGGAAATTTGCCTGGTACAATCTGACGTCGGTGTACCAAAAGCAGATTGCCCACAAGTACTTGGCTGTGACACACCTAATTCTACACCTTCATTCCTCTCACTGCAGGTCTCAGAGAGGACTGGAGGTCTAGTGGGGTTGGAAATCTCAGCTGATGAGGAGCAAGGAGAGATCCTCTTTGTTCTTTGGTGTGGGTCTTTTAGATACGCTTGCCAACGAACTGCATGGCAGGTCAACATATGTCTGGTCAAGCATGTGGTACCCAAGCGGGAGATGTTTTGGCCACGTGAGATACGCTTGAGACATATGTTGCAAATAGCAGCGGTGCAATCTGATGCACTCGTCTCAAAAAAGGCCCACACCAAAGAACTTTTTGAATAACGCGCAGAGACTGCAGCGCCCTGCACATGTGGAGCTTTGGGGTGTGATGCAGTCAATGTGCTGCCCTTAGGCTGGCCCCTGGAGGGCATCCTGCCTCGTTGGTGATGTGCCGCCTCCTCCTCCTCCTCCTCCTCCTCTCTCCTATCAGGCACCCACGTTGAGTCAGTGACCTCATCATCCCCTCCCTCCTCATCACTGGAGCAAACCTGGCAGTATGCTGCAGCAGGGGGAGCATGACTGCCAGATTGCTGTCCTTCTTGGGCACCCCCTCTGTCCGTGCTCATGTTACTGCCTTCATCGAGCTCAGTATCATCATCAGAGCCTTCCAAACGCTGGGCATCCTCCTGGAGCATGTACCCAACACTGTGGTCAAACAGTTCGAGGGACTCCTCAGGAGGACATGGTGGAGCTAGGGAAGGAGTCACTGATGACATTGAGCTGAGGGAAGAGGCCGCTGCTTTGCCAGACAAAGCACCCTGGGCATGGGTGAGAGAGGATGAGGAGGATGAGGACGGCTTGGTCATCCACTCGACCAAGTCTTCCGCATGTTGCGGCTCAACACGGCCAGCTGCCGAAAAAAAGGCCAAGCGTGTCCCATGGCCACGTGCTGATGAGGATGCACCGTCTCCACGACCAGCACTAGACACAGAGCCTGCTTGCCCTCTCTTATTGGCTTGTGACTGTCTGCCTCTCCTTCTTGGCCTTCCAGACATACTAATGGCCTGTAGCTGCACTAAGCTGGGATATATATATCTATATATATATATATATATATATATATATATATATATGTACTGATACTGCAGCTAGCAAAATCAACTGCTTGCCTGTAGTATGAGAACACCACCAACCTTCTACAGGTAGCTTTAGCTGAACACTGTGAGGTGGACGCACCCCACTAACTTGTAGGTTTAGCTGAACACTGTGAGCAGGACGCACTGCACTAACTGTAAATAGTCTAGCTGCCTGACCGTGGTACTAATAGGATCAAAAGAACACCAGTAATTTTCTTCAGGTAGCTTTATATACTGTAACCAGACAAGCCTGCCTGTCAGTAGGAAGATAACAGGAACGGATCTAGCTGAACACTGTGAGCAGGACGCACTGTACTAAATGTAAATAGTCTAGCTGCCTGACCGTGGTACTAATAGGATCAAAAGAACACCAGTAATTTTCTTCAGGTAGCTTTATATACTGTAACCAGACAAGCCTGCCTGTCAGTAGGAAGATAACAGGAACGGATCTAGCTGAACACTGTGAGCAGGACGCACTGCACTAACTGTAAATAGTCTAGCTGCCTGACCGTGGTACTAATAGGATCAAAAGAACACCAGTAATTTTCTTCAGGTAGCTTTATATACTGTAACCAGACAAGCCTGCCTGTCAGTAGGAAGATAACAGGAACGGATCTAGCTGAACACTGTGAGCAGGACGCACTGTACTAAATGTAAATAGTCTAGCTGCCTGACCGTGGTACTAATAGGATCAAAAGAACACCAGTAATTTTCTTCAGGTAGCTTTATATACTGTAACCAGACAAGCCTGCCTGTCAGTAGGAAGATAACAGGAACGGATCTAGCTGAACACTGTGAGCAGGACGCACTGCACTAAATGTAAATAGTCTAGAAGATAACAGGAACGGATCTAGCTGAACACTGTGAGCAGGACGCACTGCACTAAATGTAAATAGTCTAGAAGATAACAGGAACGGATCTAGCTGAACACTGTGAGCAGGACGCACTGCACTAAATGTAAATAGTCTAGAAGATAACAGGAACGGATCTAGCTGAACACTGTGAGCAGGACGCACTGCACTAAATGTAAATAGTCTAGAAGATAACAGGAACGGATCTAGCTGAACACTGTGAGCAGGACGCACTGCACTAAATGTAAATAGTCTAGAAGATAACAGGAACGGATCTAGCTGAACACTGTGAGCAGGACGCACTGCACTAAATGTAAATAGTCTAGAAGATAACAGGAACGGATCTAGCTGAACACTGTGAGCAGGACGCACTGCACTAAATGTAAATAGTCTAGAAGATAACAGGAACGGATCTAGCTAAACTGAATACAGTGTATATATATATATGCAACACCTGGGATGCATATATATACACAATACACTGTAAGTGCAGCTAACTGACTGACTGTTCTGCCTAATCTATCTAACTCAAATCAAATGACACTGTCTGTCTCTCTCTCTCTCTCTCTATCTATGAACGCCGGAACACACACTACACAGGGCCGCCGTGCAGGCGGCCTTATATAGTGTGGGGCGTGTACTAAATCCCCTGAGCCATAATTGGCCAAAGCCTCCTTGGCTTTGGCCAATTACGGCTCTCTGTTCAGGCGGCGCTGTGATTGGCCAAGCATGCGGGTCATAGTGCATGCTTGGCCAATCATCAGCAAGCAATGCACTGCGATGCCGCAGTGAATTATGGGCCGTGACGCGCCACACGAATTTGGCGCAAACGGCCCATATCGTTCGCAATTCGGCGAACGACCGAACAGCCGATGTTCGAGTCGAACATGGGTTCGACTCGAACACTAAGCTCATCCCTACTGATAAACTAACCGACATCAGGGTGCACATGATAAATACTAAGCAGAAAAGAAGGAGCTTCTAAGTGCAGTATGTTTAAACGTTTAATGAGAAAGAGCGGTTAAAAACACTCATAAGATATTGGTGGTATGAAAGCTCATCACAAGTACTGTAGCGTCCAGCAGGATGCCTCCTGAGGATGTGACAGCTACAGATGGAGGGCCAGCCGACCAGTGGTAGTCAGCAGTGTCTTTCCAATCCAGGAAGAAAAGCCACGTTTTGGGGACCAGCGTTAAACGCAGGTAACTGAAAGTGATGTCAAAGGGGGCGGGGACACATTTCAGAGCATGTGCAGTCGCTCCTTCTTCATGACCATAGACCACTGCTGGCCCTCCATCTGCAGCTGTCACATCCTCAGGAGGCATTCCGCTGGATGCTACAGTACTTATGATGAGCTTTAATGCCACCTATATCTTGTAAGTGCTTTGAACTGATCTTTTGTCATTAAGAGTTTTAACCACTTACGGACCGCCCGCCATCGTTTTACGTCCTATTTTGAAGAGGAATACCATTGTTATGGTAGCAGCTAGCTACCATAACCCTGGTATCCTCTTCTTCAGAGGGTGGTCCACTGCAAGATAAAAGTGGTCTCTGCGGCGGATTCGCTGTGAGATCACTTTTATCGGCGCCCG